>CM056993.1:157305863-157905863 GCA_029891345.1 Dryococelus australis | reverse complement strand
AAACATTTTAATGAGTAATTCACTACTCTTTCATGTATACAGGCATTACGTATAACAAAATTTCTCTAATGAACGTAATTTTTCCTCATTTCATGTTACTTTGCAGTTTGCAAAAATTTCTAGGCCCTAGTGATTATATATGTAGTTCTGAGGAATAATTTTAATCAGAACAAGCCTATATTTTAAAATATTTCTAGAATGAATAAAATAGTACATATTTTCGAGCAAAATGTAAACTAAATGTTATGTCAGACACAGCTTCATAGACCAATTCACGTTCCAGTTTTTATGCTTATTTTGATGATAATGGGTTTGTGTCTGCTGTTTAAAGCTCTCCTGGGCTGTAAATATAAATTTACTCTGCCACTATCAGATGCAGGAAAACAATCTAATTTCCCTTCCCGTTCATGCTGTATCAAGCTAATTTCTTAGCATCCAATTTTTCTTATCTATGACAGATGTTTACCAGGACATATGTGGCTATCCAAGCCAGGAATATTGGTTTGCCAGAGTGAAATTAAAAAAAAAAAATTTGTATATTATGTTTAGTTTGTAATACTGCCCAAAGTGTTCGCCTCGCCTATTGTCCAGATAACCTCATAGGAAAAAAATCAGTATCTAAATACACACAAGTAACAAATTAATCAATTTGTTCACAACCCTGACAAATCAAGTGTTGTTATCATTTGTTTCCACAAAGGAAAATCACTGGGCCATCCAACTCCGGCATGTTGGATGACAGGTTCACAGTCTCATGTGGGTAACATTGGCAACCTTGATGGAAGAGCCGGACAGTCAAATGTGTGAGTGATGTCAATTTTTAGATCTTACTCCCTTCTGAGTTGTATGGGAGTGGCGAAGATAATCTAAACTTTCAGCATCCTAAATGCAAAAAACTTAAGTTTTCTGCCTATTTCCTTAAACATTATTAATTTTTTAACTAAATGCTTTACTGTTACCCAAAACAGGGTCTTTTGAGGGAACTGTCGTTATCAAGATTATTTTGGAGATAGTTGACTCAATGTTCCTATAATTTTAACAGTCTGAAGACATTACTTTGAATTTCCATTTGTGTAGATAGTTGCCAAAAGGTGCAGTTCAACCCACTCAGCAAAAAAAAATATTAAAAAAAAATTAAGCAACTGTATTAATGGTTCACAGTTATTGAAAGTAAATAAAGCTCACTTGCTGCCTTGTCTTCATCTGGCTGCCGAGCTGGCTCAAGGCGGTGTCCCACCAGCTGGCACCAGCCAACAGGGTACATGTCTGGACTCTCGTAGTCCAGCCACTGATCAAACTCATCGTCCCAGCCATCAAAGTGTATCTTGATCATGCGACCAGCAACCCTTGTCACTGTGGCCACACATATCCTCCCTGGTTCCATCACCTCCGCTGCCTCCAGGTGCATGCCCTCCACAAAGCCGTGGGCAGGGAAGTCCTGCCACGCAAATGCCAACAATTCACACTCATGAGGATCAATACATTCACATCAACACTTCATTTGCAAACAATTACAACACCAGATTGCTACAATAACTAAAACACTACATTTCTACACTACAGACCACAAGCCAAACCGACTAGGAAATACTTAATGACCCCTAAATGCAGTGTTGCCAACCCTAAAGATTTTTTGGTAGGTCTAATGAAACAGATCTTTGTCTACAGAAATACAGAAACAAATTTATTTTTACAGAATTTTTTTCCTGCCATTAAATAATAGTAAGTAGTTAATCTGTAAAGAAGCAGAGGTTAAGATACACAGCTACGTTAATACAAGAAGGCTATTGTATGCAACCACCTTTTAGTTTTACTTTCGCAGTATTTTGATTTATAAAGTATTTCTCCTATGTAGTATGGAAAGTGACTAACAGCAACTTTCAATGTGTTAAATTGGGGGGGGGGGGGGGGGGGGGGGGATGGTGTAAGAGCTAAAAAGCTATCTATCAACACACATGTGCAAGTGTTAATGAAAACTTTCGAAGCATTGAACACTTAAAGTTTACGTAACAATGGGAATTTATATATATATATATATTATATATATATATATATATATATATATATATATATATATATATATATATATATATATATATATATATATATATATATATATATATATATAATATATTATACACATACATAAGGTTGGCATCACTGCCTCAATGGAAAAAATGCAATAAATGAGAGAATATAAAGTGCAATTGTTCCACAGCTAAAAACAAGAATTGAACATCCTTACCCATTACCCTCTGAGCATGCATTTATAGAATTACTAAATCAGATTCAATGATATTTGAAACAAATAAGCATAAAACATATTTTCAAACAAAAAAAATATGAACCCCTGTTGCAGACAAAAAGTAACTATGTTGCAACTGGTGTACAATGCAAAATATTATTACAGAAAAGGTTATAACACCAATTTTCTATTTTTAAAAAATCAACAACATGCAATTTAACTAAAACATTATGTGCATTAGCATCAATGCACAAAATGGCGTATAACAATCACAGGTACAGAAATTCAGTTTATAGAACTACACTAACATTACCTTGGCCTGCTTTCAATGTTGTCCAAAATTAGTTTATTTACCTATTCACCTCGTTTATTTATTTACTACTGGCTAAATAACTGGTTTGGTTATTTAAAATGGACTCCTATCAAAAATGTTTGCCAATTGAGCAAATTTTGATCAATCACATATAGTCAATTGAAAAATTACACAATTTAATAATAAAACGTAACAGCATTATAAACTCTCGTCCAACGGACTACACAAAACACACAGCCAAACATTCGGTTTACATTTCAACTTAAAAGTGATATATATATATATATATAAAGTGCGATATTTTGTCAATCATGTGCCAAAGCACTTACCCGCGTAAACAACTCAAGTGGTGCTGTACTTGCGTTTGTCTCCTGCAGGTAGGTTTCCCAGCAGAACTCTTGGTGAGCATGGCTCAAAGGGGGACACAACGGAATATTGTTCACATCGCAATAGCCAGCTGGGAAAAGCAGTGGCGAGCTCTTGTGGAAGCAGAACCAGTCACCACGATTAGCGTACGGCTCAAAAGAGTCCACACGTATCATCAGGTAACCTTCCTTCAAAACCTGCGTACCAAAAAAGTAGGCACTGTCTGCAGGAAGTCGGGTTGGTTAGTTTATTAGCCTATTATTGTTATTTTTTAAATAAAAATAATCTTATATGGATATAATGCTACTGACAAACCATAAGCTAAATTTTTTCCAGATTATTATCTTTGAGAAATAATCAATCAGACCATCAGAAACATTTCTACAAAACAAAGCTATCTGATTTCAACATAACTTTCGAAACAATTTGTTAGTACAGCATAGATGAAAATATATAAAATCATAATTTAAGGTTGATGTTATGGAAAGGAGGACAGTAGCCGTGTCATGAGACTTCATTGTTGCTACCAGTAAATGAGAGTCTTTATAAGGGTACAATGGCCGCACTTGTGCAGTTACTTCCCCCTTTTGTCACGAGTCCCTAGAAAAAGAAATTTGGGACCAGTTTCTGTCTTTAAACAATAGTCGTTTCCTTCTTAAATGTTTACAAGCACTTCCATTTTATTTCTCACGATGGGCATATGGTCGCAGCACAGCCACATGACCTTGATGGAAAGAAAGCAATAAACTGTTATGAAAAAGGACTGTGAGTGGACTGTTTACTATAATGTGGCTGGAGAGTTGATGAGCAGATGCGCACAGAAATGGTACAAAATACACGAGATGCACGCCTGCAGACATTTGTTGAAAAATTATTGCCAAACAAGTGACAAGTTATGGCCAAAAGAGGATGATATGCAGCCAAATTAAAGTTATGAGTTGTGAAAGATGAAAAGCAGCACTGGAAATGTGCTGCATTCAAACTATATCCACTGACCTTCATAGCTTCCACTCGCCTGGGCAAGTAGCAACGCACTTCACTAAAAGACAAATTGGCCTAAGATGCAAATATAACACCCACCCAAATTCTAATGCCTATTTTATAAAAAAATACACAATAATTCAGTATATTAGTTAAACAAAATCACAATAACTGGCATATTGTAATAATTTCTTAGCTTAAAGTATCCACAAGTATTACGTTAAAATTTATTAGTGACAAAAAAAAAACACACAAGATGGTGTGGTGCATGTGCACTTGTGTGGTGTGTGTTATTAAGTGGTAGTTGGGGTAAATGTGAATTTAGAGAAGCCAGTTGCAATAGCACATGCAGTATCTCACACCCAGAACTTTTAACTCCTTTTATAAAAACAAAGTGCTGAGGGCCTTACCACCTTCTAATAATGGTGCAGAACTGCAATGCTGGGAAAAGGCCCATCAATACATCACGTCCAGACAGACACTTGGCTTAAACATAAGACAACCCTTCCATCAGATTTCAGATTTTCCACCTCACACTAGTTCGCCTCCTGGCCCACTACAGTCACTGCTTGTCAACCACCGCTCAACTGCAGCAAACCATCACTCACCACCTGAAGAAGTTTGTGCAGTTAGTGAAACATGTGTGTATGTCAGAGTTTTGCGTGCGCATGTGTGTGTGTGTGTGTATCCATGAATACCGCCCATGGATACCCATGTTTTCTGTCATCATTTTAAAATGTAAGTAGTCTGCGGTACCTCGTTTATAAGTAGTACCAGTTGGTGTAACAGATGCTGTGGCTGAAAAAGTTAGTACAGAATATGGTACACAGTAATACTGTATTGCCAATACAGATACACAAATATCAAATTTTCTTATATCAATACGAATTAGTGATGGGACGATTTAAGGTCAACTCTGATTTTTTATTCAATTCCAAAATATTTGTTTCGATTCTTGATCCTGAACTCAATTTGATTATCAACAAATTTTAAATACACTGCAACATTTCGAATAGGCTGTTCACGGCAAAATAAGTACTTTTGAGAGCCATGCTTAAGATATACTTATATAAACATTGTGTGTTCTTCCACGTTATGTAAAATTAACATTGCCATGGGCCTCATCACTTTATTCATGCCCCAGTCAAGTAAAACTGTGAAATTATTAGAAAAGTAAATATTGTATAATTCTGTTCATTTATACAATTCAATGCATTAAAAAATACAGAAAACAAGAGAAATAATTTAAGTTATTTATCACAAATGGTCACCTAACTCTTTTTGTTCAACATTAATATACGGAACTACTTTCCCCTCCATCGTTACCAACTTTACTAGACTCGTGTCACTTATTGCGCCCGTTAAAACATATACAGGTAGACGCAGTGACATTTTCCTAAAGGTATATTTAAAAAGTGCTCACTTTATCGTGAACATCATTTATACACTCGTACAGTTATACATTTCACACAACTTACAGTGGGGACTACAATAAAGAGAGTGGGAGAAAATTATTTTTCTTAGCTGAATTAGCAAATCTAGTGGCATTAACTATTTTATACAGTACTCTGTGGAAGAAATGTATAGTTTTGTCATGTAGAAATGGCCCTGCTAGGTAAAACAATTGTGTCAACATCATGTGATTTCAAGAATACTGCACACTTCCCAAAACAATATATTTCAAGAATATACAGTAAACATTAAGGAAAAGTCATACATATTGTAAATTATTCAGTGTGGCATTTTTAACGTTTGGTTTTGTTGCTGCTAGGGGCGTTTTATAATACTACTGAATTTAAACAAAAGAAATCAACCGCCGTGCATTGGAGGTTAAATACTAGGGATGGGCCGATGCTAATACAGATTAACCAGCAGATACCACGACCATCGGCATTGGAACATTATTTGCAGATTATTATTCACCAATTAGTAGCACTAATTTATTTTACACAATGTTAAGTACACCGTCATGCTATATCTCGTAAAGTATTAATTTACCGCATCCATCAATCAGATATCCTGTCCGAAACCCAAAACATATTCAGAACAATCGTTTTCTGATGATTTGCTCCCTTTGTTTACATTTTACCGTATTTCGTGTTGGTAAATTCGTCAAAGAATGTGGGCATCATTCGTTTTTGGACACTATGTGAATGCAAATCAACACGACTTAGGGTCCCCGATAAATTGTGTAGCACGTAAAACTATGAAATTTGCCATTTTTAACAGCTTTATGTGAAATTTCACTATTTGTTTTCAAAACACAAAGTTTTACCCAGAAAAAAACTTATCCCGTTTGTTTACATTACATTCGAGACATCGCCTCACTATCGAATGTTGTTGAAATCAATAGTAACCTTAATTGACATTGCATGTTATTTTATCAAAGATCCAAAAGAGGGTAGTAAATTTGACAGAGAAGTGTTTGTACAATATGCATTGATAGTTATTTGGATCGATTGTGAACCAAAAGAGAGCAGCATAAGCAATTTGTATGCTTTTTTGTGGCATGAACCAAATACATCTTATGTAGTCTTCGGGCATTGCATTCCCAACTGAAATTTATCGTGTTTATGGTTTAGATTTGGGCTGACTTCAGATTCTCAAATATCAGTAACGGTTTTTTTTAATGGAATCGTGCGTTGCCTAAAGCACACAAAATGCAAAAGTTTTTGTCAATTAAAAATCGCGTACAGAAGTACAAAAGTGACTGATTTTACATTTTTATAGAAAACACGAAGTATAGGTTTTGCAACATGCACATGGACTGGATGTGCAAAAACACGTGCACAAAGCACGTGTCTAATGAAACACACAAACAAAACAAAGAGAGTCAATCTACACTGTCTACGAAACAAGTTTCTATTGGTGAATCGCTCCAAAAAATAACCTGTTTGCAGAAAAACAAACAAAAATCGTGTGATTTTGTGGAAATGATTGTAGCAACCAGCATTCCCCCGGAAAAAGCTAACAATCCCAGCATGAGAAACTGGCTGGAAAAATATGTTCAAGCTGAGTTTAGTATAAATATCCATGCAAATTTTCCACGGCTGTAAATATTTTGCTTTCCAGTCTAGTAGCCCTTGTGAATATACAAACTGCATTAAACCTAACCTCAAATAGCATAAAGGAACCTAGCAGAATATATTTTTTTTCATTCGGTTTTTAGACCTATGTTGCACAACATGTTTGGTTTCCACTACTTGTGTAACATGACTAGGACCGAGTTGTAATTATTTGCAAGATGCATTTACATGATACAGCAGGGATATGATTATTTCCTAAGGGACAGAGAAAAATAATAAATTGAGGGAGGAGTAGAAAAAGAGAATTAAATTATTTCAAATAATAAATGAGAATTGTGTGTATTATATTTCACAGATCTAAAATCCAAGTCTTTAATGAACTCAGTTTGTAATTAATACTGTATTGTCTAGTAACATTTTATCCTTGACTGTTAAGTTACTTATTTGCCCAGTTAAAGTGTCTATATTCTCATTTTATTAATAAAATTAGTGTTGTATTTCATTTCAATGCTGTAGACACCTAATACAAAGTGCTGAGTGTTCATAAAACTGAATAGGTCTAGGCATAATTAAATTTAAGTAATAAAAAGTATTTCTAAATTTTGGGAAATGGGAATTATGATTGTGCTCATCAAAATGGCATCGGTGTAATCTGCAGTATCGGCAGTTGAGAATCGGTATAGCTTTTATCTGCAAAATGTGGTATCGACCCATCCCTATTAAAGACGTACATTAGCATGGAAAATGTCCAAATGATAGACATTTTACTGTCTTTTACAGTGGCTGCAGCATCTTCCATAATTTATTAGACTAGATATTTAATGAAAACAGTCTGTTTAATGTATCAATTTAGATACCGCACTTTCGTTTCACAAAATTTTACGCCCAACTACCAATGTAAACAAACATTTGATTCGTTGATGCAGCCATAGATTACTGCACACATTCTAGTTGTGAGTGTTCACTTCGCACCAATGTTTCTAGGGCTTAGTCGCATTTTGTTGTCAAACTACTGTAGCTTATTTTGAAGTGCATATTTTACTGCTTGTGTTAACTTTAGAATATGTTTGTTTACATTTTGCTATGCAAGAAAAAAACTTAGTGTAATTATGTGCATGTGTTGCATGTATAACTATGGTTTCAGAGATTTGAAAATTGCCTAGAGACGAAATCGAGAATATTTAATTCTAGAGTATTTCTCTATGTTACCTAGAACTCGCACAACTTTAGATATTTTATTTTTATAGTGCCAAAGTAAATTAGTGTTAACAAAGGAGAAGAGTTCATTTCTTGTGGAGAAATCTAATTGTGAGATATCACGCATTTGTCTGTATTTCATATTATTTTGCATTTTAACTTGTATTTTGGTGTTACTTCACTTTATTGCGAATAACCACAAAATCGTGCCTCTACTTATGCTTGATTAAACACACTGCAAATGCATGCAAGCTATTGCATTGCATTTACAAGCACCAACAGGTTTGCAGAATATACCACCCAGTAAAGAAATTTTACAGAATCAAATCAAACTTTTGAAAACAAAAAATCGGAACTCATTGATTCTTTGATTCAGGAGAGTATCGGTGAAATTGAGGAATCAATAATTGAACTGTCCCATCACTAATATGAATACACCAAAACCACTATATACAGTACCACAATTTCTAACACCAATACAGGCACCCCAAGACCACAAGAAACACCCAACTACTACCACCACCAATATAGAAGTTGTCCCATTCCTGTCTTCAGGAGCTTTTCAGCAAGTACACACATCTGATTCCATATGCAATAGTAAGTACCAACTTCAAAAACTGAAATAATACACATTAAGCACGCTGGTTCTACTTTCTGTTTGATTCTCAAGTCACTTGAAGTTATTAATTAGTTATTAGTACTAGGCCATTTTACAATTCCTAACAGCACAACTGGATAGAAATCTTACTGATTGTAAGCAAATGGAAACTGCAGAAAAACAACTAACTATTTGACAAATAACAACAATTATTTACTTTTAAAATAAATACAATCCAAAAAAAAAGCAACACACTGCAAGTCCCAATATTAACTATGTACTGCCAAGCTATAATTCAGAATCTTAACATGCAAATATTCTTCTCAATACCAAAGTTGTACAAATAATATAACACTCCAAAAGATGTGTTTCTCCAGCTGTTTTTCACGAGAGCTCATCATTGCCATGATAAACTTCACATACTCTACACTCGAAAAGGCTGTAATATTGCCACTATCAAATTAATAAAAAGTACTATGCAGGTCGTACACAATTCTATGTAGAATCTGTGACAACTTTGTTACTGACAATGAAGAAACATTTATGAGTACAACTTAAAGCACAACTATTTTGGAAGCAATATTAAATCCTGGGATTGAATTTTTATGCTGAACTAGCGGACCCGACAGACATTGTCCTGTACAGACGTTGTGCCGGATACAATGTAAAACATTCCAAGATCAACAATAACTTATAAATAAAAAATTTATTAAAAAAACATTTTGTAGTGGACCGAATTGTGAATCTAAACCATTCTCGAATCCACTTGAACACACACAAAAAATTTCATCAAAATCGGTCCAGCCGTTTAGGAGGAGTTCAGTGACATACACACGCACAGAAGAATTATATATATAAAGATAACCAGAGAAATTGAGAACCTACGATTGGTACCAAACCATTGCGAATAAAACAATATGAAAAACAATAACAATGATTTTATTAAGAAGCTACCGATTATAAAAACTTTCCCATGATAATAGATAAATAATTTTATCCCAACAATTATTCACGCTTAATTTCAGGACATGACTAACCATTGATGTTTACTAACTCTTAAGAAAACATATGGAGTGTAATGAAAAAGTCCTCAATATTATATTACACTACACTAATAATGAATGGCCATAAAATTCGGGCCTGAACAACACACTCAGTCTTGATAAAACCATTGTAAGCGCCTCTTCAAGACTTAAATTTGACATGTTTATTGTTAAAGGATTCGTTACATGGTTTGTTTTATGGTTGTGAATTCAGCGTCACATTGTTAATATGAACATAACACATATTTGACTACATATAAAAAATACCAGCTATTGGTATTATTTACAATCAATATACACTATCAGAAAGGTAGATAACTATATTCCACATGCATTTAAATGAATACCAGTTAAATGAATTCACATGTTAACTATTTACAATAATTATGTGTAAATATATTACAATGATTGCTATTAGTAAAATACGCACAGTTATGGTTACATTTAAAAATTGTCAAAACCAGATTGCTAGGTGGGAACATTTCGAGAAAACATTTTTCCTATCAGAAGTGTATTTATCCTAAGAGATACTTTTTTGTTCAATACTTTATCATTATAATCATATTTTCACAGAATATGTGCGTACACCACCTTTTTGCAATAAGTAAAATCTTTGAACATATACATAAACACTCAACAAAACTGTAACAGATATGTGTGATTTTTATTACATGTCATCTTGAAGCAAGCCATTATCGCCTGTTTCGAAAAAACAACTATGATAGTGCCTTTTTTGACCCCATGTTAGTTTCAATCTTACTGAATGAGAGTACAAACATTAAATATGTTGTATATAATGATTAGTGACACTGCCCACCAGGGTTTGCCAAACTGGGCTACCTGAAAAAAACCACACAGGATTTTTTGGGTGGGTCCATTAGAAAAAACCCATTTGATGCACAAATGGGTTTTTTCAAAATTTTTTAATTTTTGCTACTATATAAAATATTCACAAATGTTAATTAAATTTTATTTTATTCACAGTAAATAGTCTGACTTACCATAAACAGGAAATCTACATTGCTGAAGGGGAACTAAAGAACCAGACTGACTGAGTAATAGTATATGCTAAGGAGTTCCTCTCTCCAGTTATACAAATGAAGATGATTGGTTAGACAGTAGATATGCAGGGAATTCCCCTCTCTAGTCTCTAGTGACCTCTCGATACGTGGCAGCACTACCTACATTTTACAATGAAAATTAAGTAGAACCTCTCTATATGAAACCCTTTTAAGTGATCATCTTTCTGTGTTTCTCTTGGTGAGTGTTGTACGTGCCCATAGCACATACAGAAAAGTAGAAACTATTCCCTTAAGCCTCCAGAGCTAACCAATACGTATTGACTTCATCCACTTTCATCCCCCTGACAGTTGAATGTTTCCATGCGTGACACGACTACCACCAAGTGTTTGTCCTTGCTTTCTCCTTTGTTGGTCATGTTATGACTTGGATTTCTTTTGGGTATGGATTACTATTTGTTGAGTAATTATGTTTAGTTAATTTGGATTTGCCATCCGCTGCATCAAATCATATAAACTGACTCACAAAAAAAAACTCTACTCAGCAGCAGCTTTTACCACATGCTGCATGCAACCTTAGCAAGACTTCCTCCTCTTGTGGCCATCACCTCACTGCTAGTCAATCACACGTGATGAGAGCCAGATACATTCTCGCTTCCTCACTTCCAGCCTTCTCTTCCTACCACCATCCCCCTCTTTCCTGTCCACATTTTACTGGCTTCATTCCTTGCAGCTCATCAGACATTAAGACGGACATAACCTTCAGCACATTTATACTGTTAGTTGAAACCACAGCTTCAGAAACCTGAATTTCGGATTGATTTTCCGTGCAGTCTAACCACAGCAGAAGTGAAGTTTCGCAATGTCTTGAAAAGAAGATATATAATTTAAGTTTTGCATTAAATGTTGGGATTTGTCTGCTATATAAACAAAGAAGATTCAGTTTCATTGTAAATGTGGTACTTACAATTACTCTGTCCTATGTAAGAGCTTTTGTAATTCCTTGACAAGGGACTTCTCAAGTACCCTTCTATTGTATCATTTTGTTCGGATGACATCTGACTTTTGAATTAAATTAATATTTCAAGTAAAAATCATGTTTATTTTAAGCCAGACATGATCGAACATCAACTTACGATTCTTAGTAAATCCTCGCACCAGGGGAATCTAAGAATATGTGTATACATCTCTCCCCCTCACCACACTCCCCCCTCCGCGCTCCCTCACCGACCCACCTTTCAACTCTATCACTCTTTCATGCTCACTCTCAATCACACTCTCCCACACACCCACACACTCTCACTCTCTCAAATTCACTCACTCTTTCACTTTCTCAAATTCACTCACTCACTCTCTCAAATTCACTCCCTCACTCTCTCATGCTCCCTCACTTACCCTCTCAAGCTCCATTACTCACTCTCTCACTAATGCTAACTCTCTTGCTCATGTTCACTCTCTCTCACTCATTCTCACTCACTGTCCCACCATCACTCTCACTCACTCGCCCCCTAGCTCATACACACTCTCTCTCACCATCTCACACACTCCGTCCCTCACTCTCTCTCTCTCCCACACTCTCTCTGTCACACTCACACTTTCTCACTCTTATCTCACACTCTTGCTCTCGCTCTCTCACACACTTTCACCCTCTCACACACTCTCACACTCTCTCACGCACTCTCATTCACACACTCACACTGTCACACACACACACACTCTCTTTCCATTGTATTTCCGTGGTGTGTTTTTATCTCGGGTATCATTTCTTTGCACAAGACATCTGCCTATTAAAATTAATTTTTATTTAATTACAAGCAGGTGTCATTTTCCCGCTGGAGACAATTAAACATGGCTTTACAATGCTTGGTATAACCTTGCACCGCTTAATGTTTTAAACATTTTGTAACGAGGGGAGGTTAAGTATATGACTCTAGGGTACAATCTTTTCTGAAGACTTGTCATTTCCATGCTAGAGGTGGTTGAAAATACACTGCATGCAAAAAAATTGCACATTTCATGTACAGGGATTGGGAGTAGTCAACAACGGTCCAAAATTTTCCAAAATATCTACAGCGATCGACCTGTCTAATTTTAACTGGAACCCACCTAAACTTTAAAAATATTGTTTTGTGAATAGGTAACATCTTATTTCCTAGAAAACACTAAACAAACTGTCTTATCAAGCATGTCATAGTAGGCAGATTCATGGTACAGTTTTAATGTTAGTTTTGAAAACAGTCTGTGCGCATATTTGCAGTGCTGAGAAATAATTTTAATTGGCACATCCCATATTTTAGATTATTGTTTCCTAGCAAACTGTAAATAAAACATCTGCGGAACTGCATCTCTGGCAGATTCACTGTCCTGTTTTTATACCAATATTGATGATAATATGTGCTCATATATGCCATTTTGAAGCTCTCTTAGACTGTACATATACACAGCCCCTATCAAATGCACCAAAATAATCATAATTTCCCTTTCCCTTCTTACTATACCATGCTTCCGATTTTTCTTATTTATGAAAGACATTTAGTGGCACTTTTTTACACAGGATTAATTGTAAATATATACAAAGCATTAAGCAATCAAAGACAATTGTACACCAGTACTTCACAATCTCATTGCCAGAATGGCTCGTGTATCATTGTGAATACTATGGTTTTATCTAAGCCAAACATTAACAGTGTGTCAATGCATGTACCAGAGTTATAGCATTTTTTCCCCGCTCAAATTTAGTGGTTAGGCAACATATAAATATTAATTTGCCTGACATCAAAGCTGGACCGATGCCGATACAGACGTATCTGCCGACTATCCCAAAATTTGTATCAGTTACAATCGACCATGGTCCAACCAAATCATTTTCATCAACCCAAATGATTCAATCAGCATGAAAGTACCACACTTGGATATCTTGTGGGACATGTTTTCACAAACAAAGGATTTATGCAACCGAAAAACTATTTTCTTAATTGTATTTTTATCTTTTAGTAACAGGTGATTTCAAATTAAAAGGAAACTGATATGGCTGACTTTGGTGTTGCTACATATTTAACTCTATATAAGCCATACCTGGTGAAATTCGTAAAATAAAACGTAATTAAACTTATAATAACTGGTATCTGCTTTTAAGGTAGTTAAATTAATTTATAAAAAAAATCTTTTCACAACTATAACACTTATTTCGTACATTTTCTATCATGTAAACTTCAACTGTGTATTGATCTATTGCTCCCACATCATATATTGATATTTCATTCGCAGCACATGACTCAAAAATCAATTACTAGTAAGGTCTAAAGTTTATAGTTTTATGTACGTATCAGGCAAGCCGAAATGGCGCTCGTTCATGGGCACAAACATAACTAAGCATATTTTGTTTATAAATGAATACCTCTAACCTGGCGATATGACGAAAGTAAATAGTATGTATATATAAAGCAAATTAATGTAATTTATGCATTGAACATGCACACAGTATTTATAAACACAGCCGACTTTACTTAGCTTCTGTGTTTGTGATTAGGTTCTTGACAAATATGGCATTTGCAACTATTGAGCAAGATTGGTGATTGTAGCCAGCTGCTTATGTCGCAAAACTGGTTAAGAATGCAAAAAATTGTTTTAGATTGTGCCCCAAAGTTAAAGTGGTATTTTATAAACTAACCTAACTGCAATGTAAAAATTGTGTGGACGGGAAAAGATTGTGATTAAATACTGCAGTGTCGTATGCATGTTGATTTATAGTGTATATATAGAATAAGGAATTGTATGTAAATTTTTTGTATTTATTGACATGTTTTTCCACATGCTGGAGACTTTGTGCTTAATTTAAAGTTACTCAGACACAATATAAAAAATTACGAATGAAATTATTTGTATCGGCGCTATCCGTGGGATCGGCCACAAAGTATCAGTATTGGTAATATCTGCAAAAAGGGGTTTGGACCCACCTCTAGTTTGAAATGACCCATCACGAACGCACCATTATACTTTCCAATTCCACACCTTCACAAAGTGACAATAGTAGAGGTAATCACTAATTTAACCTTACAATTAAGCTCATAAAGCCTAGCGAGGTAAGTAAAATTATGTTAGTAATCCATCCAGAACATGTACATACCTTCTTCACGGTCGCAACACATATTGAAGAAGGATTCAGAGGGTCCATTGTCTCCAGCATCATGCCTTCCTTGAAGTCCACACTAGAAGATGTGTGGAGGTTGGGTGGCACCCTGAAAAACTCTTTCGGAGCTGCCTCAGTGGGGAACTTGCCTGCTGCACAGCGCTCCAGGTACTCTGGTGGTGCGCTGATTTCATGGCCCACACGCAGAGCCCAGCCTACTGGATGTATCAGACAAGAGTCCTCATGGCACCAGAAGCCTGCAATTTCACATATCCAGTGCTATTGTGGGAAGTATTTTTCTAGGTAAGTTTTAACGTTAGTTTTTACAATTCAAAATGTAAATAAGTCATTTGAATTTAATCTGAGACAAGGCAACAGTAAAAATAGAAACTTGGGCAATGCCATGAATCCACTCCAAAGAACTCCTCCTACACACAGTAAAACATAACAAAAAAAAAAAAGCACACCAATGATAAGGAATACAGAATACTTTTTTTAACTATCGTCACGTGATTCGAGAATAAAATAACAAGGTATGCAAATGTCATTTTTGCTACTGGAACTTCTGAGGTGGAGTCGGGTGAATTATCCAGTCTGTTTTCATCCAACATCTATTGGGGGTGCTGTTATAGGCTGTTCATGGTAAAATAAGCAATTTTTGAAAGCCCTTTTTAAGTTTTATTTGTGTATACAGTGTCTTCAACTACATGTAATATTAACATTGTCATCGGCCTGATCACAATTTTCATACGTTGGTCAAATAAAACTGGGAACTTATTAGAAACGTAAATATTTTATGAATTAACTTATTTGTAGATTAATATGTATTTTTAAAAAATTGAAAACATAGTGCCTGTTAAAATATATGCAGATTGTACCAGTGACATTTTTCTAAAGATGATTTCAAAAGTGCTCAATCAATTGTGAACAGCCTAGAGTGGGATGGACAAAGGAAAGCCGGACTTCGCAAGTTTCTCACAGTACACAGGCATAAAGGCTGTTCATGATAACGTGAGCACTTTTAAAATCAACATAAGAAAAAAGTAACTGCCCCTGCCTGCATACATTTTAATGGGTGCCCTAAGTGATATGCGCCCAGCCAAGTTGGTAACGATGGATGGGAATTAGTTCCGTATCTTAACGTCAAATAAATAATGTTAGGTAACCCTTTGTGAGAAATTTTTTTTCCTTAGAATCAAAGTGTAAAAATTAGTATATTCGTTAAATATTTACTTTTCTAATAATTTTGCAGTTTCACTTGATCGACGCATGAATAAAGTTATGAGGCCCATGACAATTTTAATCTCACGTAAGGTGGAAGAATACACAACATGCATAAAATTAGATCTTAAGCAGGGCTTTCAAAGTGCTCATTTTACTGTGAATAGACTACATCTGCATGAAAACCTAGTTTTGTCCAATATATGACTTAAAGTAATTATGTATCTTCTGCCTACCCAACCTTGCTACTCCACCAGTCTTAGGAGAAGAGAGGACTATATAATGAAATGTGGGAAGCATAGGCTTTCCAGCAATGTCCAACAATGTTAAAACATTGGAGAGCAATTCCATCATACATTCATTTACTCCTTATGCACCAATCTGTTAAAATGTGCTTAATTGGATACAAAAGTGTTTGTTTGAAAATAAATCTCAGGCATGTTTGGTGCAAGGATGTCCCACAGTTGGATATGTAGGCCAACATTAAAGTTATCTGCATTGATCATCACCAAGGTGGCAGTTTCATGATCCTCCACAGTCCATGTATTAGTAGTACTGAACAACTGATGCATGATAAGTAAGTCAAATAATTAAGACTTACTGATAATGTCCAACAACATTATTTGACCACTGCAGCAACATGCCAAGCATTTACGAGTCGTCATTGGCGCTGCCACATGTGTACATTTGTCAGATATGTACTTCGTTGTTTTTGTTTGTCCTGCCTTCCTTACTTTCAAGTGAAATAATTTTTCTTCCTTCTACACACCCTATCCCCCACCCTTCCCACTTGGCATGTCAACACCCAAAGCCACACATTTGTAAAACCACATAATTTTGACGCCATTTCCATTCTGCTCCTATGCTATCTCCTACCAACCTATAATTGTTGTTTACAAAAAAATTGTGTGTGTATGTGTGTGTATCCAGTGTGTGTGAACTACACACATACATCATTCCTATATATCTATATCTATCTCTCCCTCTCTATATATCTTTCCATCTATCTCGATCCATCTATACCTCTATTTGTCAATATATAACTATCTATCAATATTTATCTATTTATCTCTCTCAATCTATCTATATATCTCTATCTATCTCTCTCGCATGCTCTAGCTATTTGCTAACACACACAGGCACACCCAGTTTAACATAAGCATGATTATTATGTGCATTCAAATCCAAAATGAATTCTTTGCCTGAAAACAGCACATGGAACATTCTTACTCATGTGTTGTGGTCCATACATCTCTATTTTCCACTACAGCTTATGTGGTATTCTGATGTGATATTTAAGATTTTTCCTAAAAAAAGTAGTGATTTGAGACTGATGGCATTTTGAATTAATAAATATGGTATAAATAAAATTTACTGCTTTAAAAGAAAAAATACACTCAAGAGGCAATAAAACATAAAATTTAACATTGTGTACAAGCATAGCCATAACACTGTCATCAACTTGAATGTTTTACACCATAGATTAGCCACTCACAAACACTAAATGCCATTGTTTCTTGTAGTAATTTTTCTGTTGCCATATCTGTGGATAAAACCATATGTCAAAAAGCAATTTTGACTACTTTAATAATAAAATATTGTGACAGTTCATATGAAGGGAAAAAACCCTTGCAAATGAATGTATTTACTCATATAGCACCCACATATTTTTTCCCCAAGCACAAATTTGGAAAGTACGGGTGTGGGTCTTACAAGGAGACTAAAGTTTTTGAGAAAGACACATGACTGAAAATACATAGTACATAGTCAGGTACTTTAAAACATAAAACTACTTTAATCCTCCTACAAACATGCATTGCTATGGCAGGGATCGTGTTAGCAACTTCTCATTCATAGAAACAAAGCAGATATTCAGTACAGGAGGTGGCGTTGGAGCATGGCCCACAAGGGCGCAGCCAGCAGGGTAGACAACCAGTTCACATTCACAATTTTTGTTAAAGTTGTTCCTGTTTTTCTATAAGATGAAGTAGATTTGCTATGAGGTTAAGTGGCATTTTGTTTTGAAGACTGTATTTTGTTACCTCTTCAATGCGAAAAATGTGCAAACAAGTTGTTCCGTTACCTATCTAGACGCACCAATTCCGGCTAATCTCATGTATCACTTGCATGCGGTTTGGAGCACAAATGCTTTGTATGCTGACATCATGGTGCAAATTGATGGCTGGAACGTGTTACAAGATAGGTTAAAACAAAAAGATCTTTCAAGTGCCATTCATTCATTAATACAATAGTTATGTATCTGAAAAGACATATTTGTGCAATTTTCAATATTGTTAAGCTATGCTCTATATTCAATTTACACTGACATGACAAAAGTCATGGGATAGCACTACATAACTGAATGACTCATGGTGCCACCGCTGCAGAATGACATTGCACAGTCTAAACCGATCTCAGTTGTTAACAGGAGGTTGTGTCATTTCGATTGACTGTTGTTTACATGCTCATGGCAAGGCAGCGTGAGTTATCAGAGCTTGAACACGGGCCATGATTGTATGTGCCGGAAGGATGAGGCATTCAATTTCAGAAGTTGTGGAGACTTTCAATATTCCTCAATCCACTGTATCACGTGTACAGGGAATATCAAAATCGAGGCATTACGATCCACTGTGGACAGCGCAGTGGCCATCCAAAGTTACTTGATTGTGACCGGCGAAGGTTGGGTAGAATTGTCCGTGCTAACAGAGCAGGAACACTTGCTCAAATCACAACCACATTCAATGCAGGAGGTGTCAGACGTGTATCTAGCAGATTTGTGCAAACGTGCATTAGCTTCCATGGGATATGGAAGCAGAAGACCCACCAGTGCCCCTGTTAACAGCACGACACCAGGCATGACACCTCACTTGGGCTTATGAGGTTGCTAATTGGACCCTGAAGGACTGGAAATATGTGGTCTGGTCCGATGAAACATGATACTGGTTGTTTCGGGCTTACAGCAGGGTTCTGGTATGGTGCAAACTCAATGAAGCCATGGATCCCAGTTGTCAACAAGGCACCGCGCATGCTGGTGGTGGTTCCATAATGATGTGGGGTGTGTTCACATGGCATGGGTTCGACCCACTTGTCCATGTACCCACAAAACTCTCTTTGGTGACCATTTGCAGCCGTTCATGGATATCAGTTTTCTTGACACCGATGGGATGTTCCAACAGGATAATATGCCGTCTCATCAGGCGGCAGATGTCCAGGACTGGTTCGAATAGCATTCTGGAGAGATCCAGTGAATGGAGTGACCAGCACGTTCCCCCGACATGAACCCAATTGAGTATTTATGGGACATGGTGGAGAGAACCATTCGCACCCAAAATCCTGCACCCACAAATACTAGGGAACTTTGAGCAACTATTCAGATAACATGGCTTAACATCTCTCTCCAGAGGTCTTCTGTCGACTAGTGGAGTTTATGCCACGTCTAGTTATGGCACTTTCACAGGCTAGAGGGGGCCCTACACATTATTAGACAGGTATCCCATGACTTTTGTCATGTCAGTGTACGTTAAAATATTTAATTAATCAAAGTAAGATTGAGGGGTGCAACGTTTGTTCATGTCATGTTTTAGAGTCTCCATTGGGACATTCCATGTCAAATAATTAAGCCAAAACCAAATTTTAACCCACCCATCTCAAAATTGGATGAAACTTGCTTTAACTAGGCATAATTTTATGGACCCATATAACTTCTTTTTAATGTTATATATTTAAGAGTTTCCCAGTTACAAGCTTTTTGCTTTCTCCTAAAATCAATTCAAAAGCTATACAGTTGAAGATTTGGCAATCTACTCAATATCATGCCTATTTTATTACCGCTATTATTAGGCCCACCATTTGCAGAGGAATTTCTAATGCTAACATGTGTGTGGATTATTTACAGAACCATGTGGCAGGCAGTACAAAATACTTCCGATGTTATCCACTGGAAAGCGCTACAGTCACACTGCCATATGTGATATTCCCCTATCCCTCTCCAACAACCCTTCCCTTTCTTCCAAGGGCATTGTTCCCAGTAAAATCCTAGTAGATGACCATGCTGTCTGCCTTGCTCCATGGTTCTTCACTATTGCGAAACTGCTGACTGAGGTAGAGGGGGTTTGTGTTCCATGTACTGCACGGTTTACATGCGTGTGTGTATTGTCTTCCAAAATGCTGAAGTGGCGCAAAGGTGTCACAATAGAACAAAAACATATATAATGCTCTCTAGCTTCTAAGTTACTGAAATACACTATCTAATAAAAATAAGTAGAGGTCTTACAGGAAACTATTTTCAACTAAATTTTTTTATTAATAGCAAACAGGTCTTGGAAGGAACCGTTTTAGTCAAACACTTTATTGACGAGTGAATGACAGAGCCACACATTTTTTATCCATACCAATACATCTAAAATTTATAGCCAATTCTTGTGCAAATAAGAGACAAACTAAAAGATTAATTTTAAAAAAATAATAAAATTTGATAAACTACTTTACTTTTCCTATTTTAAAAATACTATTGTGATTGACATAGCTGCAGTAACACAGTGACATAAAGACAATATTCAACATTTCACTACAGCAAACTGATTGGTATCCAGTTTGAAACACTGGTTGTTTCAATTTTATTTTGACCTAGTGGTCCAATTTGTTTCCTTTGATTTTGAAAAATTGTATTTTCATTCCACAATAAATAATATTTGTTGTAATGTTCACCTTTTTATTTTGTATGAGGATTGTGCATAAGCTGTATTTTTCATTTAGTAACAACAATTGTTAGTTTGTTAGTTAATGCAGTTTAAAATAATTCCCTATGAAATGCTTATAATGTGTCAAGAATACACCCAGCACTTTTAAGTTTAGCTGAACACCAAATGTGGGACAACATAACAAGGTGCTGAATCCTATACCAAACAATTCTCTATAAAATTTATATTGTTACAAAAAGGCTGAAGGGCAATTCTGAGTTCGTGAGGGATGAAGGTTGTAACTATGCAGTTTATTAATAAAAATTAAATCAATACATTTGGTTAATTTCCTTTTTCTTTTGCGAGTGAGTGTAATATTTGATTTTCTTTCATGCCAAGTGGAATAGGAATATCTTATTAGTATATGAAGTTCAGACAGTGTTAGAATGTTTTGTCGGTAATGCATTTGATTTTCTGAAGTCGTAGTTGCACCTGTCTAACCTTCTCTCTGATACCACTCCAATGAGAGTAGGGCATCTAGACTGAATCACACTCTCACGTCCGTGAAGAGACAGCAGGTGACGTGTAGTCCTACCCTGGTGTACAGCCTTGTGTAGTGTCTACCGACTGAAAGCGGTATCCCTATCTTAACACTCGGCATCGAAATGCGGTGAGCACTAAGAGCCAGGCCTCAACAGTGGACAGTCCTTACACATGGGTGAGTGTTTCAAAAGGAACAGTCTCTCCCAACTGAAAGTACACTAACTCTGGCGCCATGGGAGCGGTGGAGAGAGTAGCCACTGAGCAAGCAAGCTGGCCTCAAGAGACTGGTTTCCTAATGTCGGGACTCTACTGTTCTGCCCATCGTGGTGCACAGAAAAGGTGGCCGCCCAATGTGCGCGTGGGTACTCTGATGTATTGCGTTTGAGTAAATTCCCCAGTCACCTGCAATCCCTTGGAGAGATGTGGAGTCCACTGGGAGAGGAATTACTACTATGGGAAACAATACTCTTGAGTCTATAAAACGTCTCTTTATTCCTTTTTACGGGAAGTAAACAGAGCGGTGTCGCACTATCTTGTAACGGAAGCTTAACCTACACTGAGCCAGGTGAAGGCGACCTGGGCCTAAGCTAACAATGGCAGAGTAGAAGAGCGTTATACAACTAACTTAAACCAGGGCTGCCACCAGCCCTGAAGCTGAAACCCTGATTCTTGTATATAAAAATCATGGAAATCCTGGAATCATTGTGTCAAATAACGATGTAGGACGTTTATCTACATATTTAATGTTATTGATTTTGTTTGGAATGTACAAACCATGGTAACTCTTGTCTCTTAATAAACTTTAATTATTTTTATTAACTTCACATTAATGCTTCAAAATCAGAGAATAAAAGAAGCACTCAAAATATACTTTAGTAATTTATTTTTAAATTTATGTCATGGCAACTAAGCAATTTATGTTTTAAATTTATCAAATAAAAAAATATTAAACATACAAGGTTGTGTATCACATTTCTCAGCATAATTAAACTTTGTTCATATTCACAAAATTAAACATTATTAATATGTATAGTTTTTAAATTCAGCACTCCCTCATTTCCTCATAGCAAAAATTGAAGCACTGCCAGTTATAAAAAGGTGTAGTTGAAGCGTGGCGCCTGCAAACCTGGTAATTCGGTGCAATACAAACTGTAAAGTAGATGATTATCTCTTAAGCGGGACACAGGTGGGAGCGACATTTCTTTCTTTCTTTCTTTCTTTCTTTCTCTCTCTCCCCCTCACTCTTTCCTTCCTATAGATGTTTATATCAAATAAGGGAGGCATGTCCCTTACTCCCTTTGCCTTCTTGAAGTGACAATCTGTCACTTTAATACTTGGAATAAGAATGGCAACGACTGACTAAAAACTGCAGTAGTTGAGACTCTTACTCCAACATTGCCACCCTATTACCCTCTGGTTCAACAGTCGCCCATAAATGAAAATATAGGTTCTCAATATCTGCTAAAAAAAAAATCTATTCTTTCACCGAGATTTTCATAGAGTTAAAAGTCCATTAAAACGGATAAAATCCATTAAAATGGCAGGCCTGACTTAAACTGGTACTACTCATACTAGTGTTGCCCAGAGCGGCCACAGTGTCTGGGTGTGTAGATGATGTTGGCATTGATTGGATCTTTGGCACGAATGTGGTGAAGATTGAACAGGTTAGAAGTATGGCTCCGGCAATGAGTTGCGGTGGAGACCAAGGAGCGGAGGGAGATTCCTTCGGCACAAATGTGGTGAAAGAAGGGCAGGTAGAGCTAGGAAGTAAGCAGGCTTGTCAGTCACCCAGCAGAGTATGTGGTCAAGAAATGAAGACTGGTCACGGGTGGGCGAGCATCCTGCTATTTTTACTCTGGCTGGTCATTCCCCTTTAGTCAGCTAAATAGGGGTGACCATGGTGAGGAGGTAGCTGTAGTATAACTTCCATTCTCAAGGCATGACATCACAGGCTGGCTTGGAGGATTGAGATGCAGTGAAACATACTGGTAGAGCCATCTGGTGGCGTTTTGTGGTGCCTTACATACATGATATCGGTGGCCGGTGAATAACACAAATTTCAGGCTGGAATGTCCATTCCGGCCATCGGAAGACAGTAAAATCTTGCATCTTGTGATGAGTGTTGATAATAAAATCTCTGAATCAGGCAGCAAGACTTGCTTACTGATGAGGTGAAGTCATAATATTATTGTTGAAAAGACACAGTGCGTCAAAATAAAATTAATATGTTATTACAGGGGAAGATTATTTTAAAAAGCAAGGATAACACAGTACTTCAAAACATGAAATTACACAAATTACATCCCGCAAACAAAGTGGTTTGCAAGCATGGAGGTAACAGATGATGGAGTTGCAAAAGCCTATCTTCTCCACGTTTATCAAGTGAAACTGATGCCTTGTCTGCTACTTTCAACTGCACATGTGCAGACTGATTGTTTACATTAGCCGCCACATTACGAGTGGCAAAAGTTACACAGTAAGCAATGTAAAGCATGCACCTTTTTGCCACTACTAACCCTGTCCTTGTCTTTCACTTTTGGCTTCACTTTCATGTCTCGGCTTCCACTCCATAGACTAATAATACCTCAATGTTTGCAAATAGTACACACTGCTAACTTAGTGGTGAATTTTCAGTCAGAAAAAAAAAACACTATTTACCCTTAAGAAATAACACTGAAGGAAATTTATCCCAAACAACATTATCTTTTGAAATAAATTAATATTCCAGTACCATATCCTGTTTATTTTTACAGCCCGATGCTCTTGAAAATTTATGTTGCACTTGGTAAAATGCTTTACACTATGTTAATTATCATTTTTGGCGATAAGAGGGCATTTTTTGTTTCAAGGGTATCACTTTATTAGCAAGGCAGCTACCTATTGTTCAACTTAATATTCAGTATAAAAATCATTTTGATTTTATAAGGGAGATGTTTAAATAGGGTCTTCATTAAGGTGGGGAACAAAAAAAAAAAAGGGGGGGGGGGGAGGAATTTAATGAATTGTCCCGATTTTTCTTAGGGATTAAAACTCATAATGTAGTTTAATGTATGTTAAGAGATGCAGTACTAAAACATGTATCCTAAATACAGCTTCCCATTTATGGAAGAATTCAAGGTGGTGACGCACGTCAACACCATTAATTTTACTCGACGCACAATGACAGATGGCATTGCAAGTTGAAAAGTAAGTATCAACTATTTGTAACATATAGTGAACATCACTCGGCAATATGCATAACTTTTTACGTGCCAAAAGGTAAAGAAAACTCAATTTAAGTTATAAATGGTTAAAATATCAATCGCATTTTGGAAGACACAAGGTAAAATGATCTTCGTTGAACTGAAAGTTAACCTAAATTTTTTATGTAAATGTGAAATATATTTACATACTGTAGTTAACATTTATGGAATTTAGGCGGGAACTGAAAAACTTATGTTAAAATGAAAGATAAATGAATGTTAAGTACATTTTATCAGAATGTTACTGTATTCCCAGCTTATAATAATTTATATTAACCAGCATGTATAACTTTAAAGGCAAACTCACAAAAAATTGTCATAATTGTTTCATTTTAGCATGCAATACATGTTTAAAAACTGGCTTCTTGTGTTTTCCATATGGTTACATTGCCCACCAGTCTACAAGTACATATACAAGACAGGCAGTCCATATACTCCATAGTTACTAGGATCCCGGACAGTAGTATTGATGGGGCAGGGTGTGCGCAGAGCTCTGCTACTGGGAGAGGGCAAACTGAATGCCTTCCCCTCACGTGTCATCATGGTATGGTCACTAGATTCTGTTGCATACTGCTCGCCCAGAGCGAAGGAAACCATGGAAAATGTAACTGCATTAGTAGGACATTTATCTTTTACCACTATTATGTTATATGTGTATAAAGCCAGTGAAGGAATGGGCCCCGAACCTGTGATAATGCGTTAACATTTAAATAACAAATTGTCTCATTTCCTGTGCGAGAAGCCAGTGACAGTGTCACTAAAAGTTGCACAGCGCACTGTGTAGATGTTTTTTTTTGTGACAAGGGAAGACCTACATCTCGGGTATAATTTCTCTGGAAAGACATCACAATATTAAAATTAATTAATATTTAATTTGACGCACTCTCACTCCCTTGCCCTTTCCTTTGGTCATTTTCTTCGTCTTCCTCTCCTCACCCTCTTACTCTCTGGCAAGTCAACCTCCTATTCGTTTCCTACCTACCTATGGGGTGGGGGGGGGGGGGGGGGGGGGAGGAGAGAGAGAAAAGAATGATGGAGGGAGCCCTAAAGTTAAATTGAAGGTGCTGATTTTCCTCCGGTTGGATGTAAGTAACCCTTTGGCGGTGAATAAACGTTTGATGGGTGTTTTGCCTGGTGGGTCGGGGTATGGGCCATGTCAGGGTCCTTGCTGGGGTACCGCCTAACAGAAAGGGTGATGGGAAGTTGGAGGGGAATCGAACCCTAGTAGGGTGAGCTTGACTGTGAATGCCTCTCTCTCCCAGGGATACAGCCTTGCTCACCATGACGGCTGTCAAAATCCGGGATGCAAGCTATCCAAAACAAATGAAACAATGACTTCTGAAGGATAAGGAAGTTGGGGTACGTGAAATGTAATGAGTTGATCCTCCTTCGGATGTTTCCTACTCAGCGCCCTGTTTGCGATATAAGCACCCAAGAGAGAGAGAGTCTCGTGGGCTTGCGCAATGGGATGTACGCGTGGGGAGGGGAAGCTATCCGGCATTTCGAAACAGTTGGGAGCAGAATCGTGATTCTAACCACCTTCTCTGCGGCGGTACCGTATGGTATACGTAGTTACAGGTGGACAATCCACGGCCGAGATTGGAGTAGGTGGTTTGCTACATGTATGTGCTTTGGTGGATAGTAGTAGCTTACGAATTTGTAACCAGGCCAAGGGCAGCAGATACCCAGCCCGGAGTCAAGTTTGGACTCATGAACGCAAGCTATTAGGGGCAAGATTGGGCATGGACCTGGTGCGGTGACCTCCAGCACTGGCGATGGAAGTGAATTATCTGGGACTTTGTCTAACTGGGGGTTGTTGGAACTAGATAATTCTACTTGGAGGGCCGTCGGGCCTGGCGACATAGTCAGCTGGGGCATCCACCTCCCTTCTTTGTCAAGAGGATACTGAGTCAGGAATGCTAGCAAAACTATCTTACAGTAAAATATACTAGACTCTCTCACTGTATCACAAAACTCCCGCCTCCCCTAGCCGGCAAATGATAGTCCTTGGGGGAATGACTTCTCAGTCACTCAGAGGCCCTACCGATGAGAACGACGGGCTAGAGTAGGATTGAGTCCGCAGAAAAGCGCGGGTGTTCCGGACTCGCCCAGGTACCAGAGTATGTCTTTGGAGACTAGAGATCTTTGCAGACCCAGTAATACTGAAGAGCTCGGATAACTAAAACATGTTCCGCAGAGAGAACTTTAAATTTATATTGAGCCAAATTATTGAATGTAATTTTACGTGAAAAAAAGAACAGGTCAAAGGTAAAATTGACAAATTCAACAGTATTGAATATTTTTACATAGTATTTATTTACGCTTTGAGAAAACACTGGGGAACCCGATTATTTTATAAAATATCTAAGTTATTATTTAATCCACTTGAGGCCAGGTGAAGGCAAACATAGTTATTAATTTCCCAACAATTAGTCTAGAATTCAAAATTCTATCGCTTTTTAACAGTGAGGGGTGAGTTAGGATGTCGCGATGGCCTGCTACCACGGAGTCAAGGAAGACAGGGGGTAGTGGGTGCAGGGTGCGGACGTTGTGGTTACCTCTGGAGCACTTGCTGCTGGAGCTGGAGTGAACTTTTGCAAGCTGCAGGCTGGAAGAGCTGGTGGTCTTCTAAGACCCAGGAGAGCCCACTGACCATTGCAGTAAGCAGGCCGACGAACTCTGGCAAGAGGATTTTGAAGGTTCCTTATATAGTCCAAATTTCATCTTGGTGGCTCTCCTAGGGGTACGGGGGTTGTAAGCCTCTCGATACAGGAGCTAGTTATCTTCGGTAGCAGACGGTGTTGCACATTTCTTAACACCCTGGGTGGAGGCTAACGACAGGTTTACCTAATCTGCCCGAGGCTTGGCGGCTGTCACGTCACTGGACGCAGGGGTGCTGAGATCCTGAGGCGATTTTGTTAACTTTCTTATCGGAGTCGGCTGGTCCATAGCTCGTCAGGTAAAACTATTTTTAGATTGAGGGGGTGGCGACCGCATGTCGGAGTCTGGGAGGGCAGAACAATCTCATAATTAATCACATTAATTATGTCCATGTCTGTAGTTGTCCAGCGCACGGAATCAATCCTGTAGCTACTTGGAATTACATATGCCACTTCGGACTTGCCCCATACTTCTCAGCACTCACTGATGAGTTGAAGTCGGCCCGTACAGTATGCAGTCACGCTGCGCAGCAGTGTGGCATGCGTCAAATTAAATTAAGATACTTTTGTTTTAACAACAATCAAACACTGACACAACTTTTTGACACAACATTTGACTGTATTTAACAAATAAAATGTGTAATTCTGCCATTTGTTGTCAAAATAGCCTTCAATGCAATTTTTGCAAACATGGGTTGAGGGTTGATCAAAATGAGATGTAATACTGAAATTTACCCCTTCACATTAACTATCCTATTCCCGGGAACCGTATAAGGTCACACAAAAGTTGAGTATACTGTCTAATGTCATTCAAAATGGAAAATAAACTACAGAATCAGGGAAAATAATTCACGCTACACAAGCAGTAAACTCCAAGAGTGTGTAGCATCCTACTCACCAGCATGGACAGGCAAGTCCCAATACTTGAGATTCAATCGCTTGCCAATTATCTTGTGAATGGTTGCCACCTTCACCTGATTGATTTGATCCTTGTCCATCACTTCCAGCATCATGCCTTGGCTGTAACATAAAGAGTACCGCCACTTAAATTTATAAGCCTTTGGCACAGCAACGAAGGAGAACACCTCATACTTACAGGAAACAGATTCTGGTTTACATCAAACCTGCACCTGCATAGGGATAAACGTATTTCCAATATCTGGTGACTAGCCATAAACTGATGCACAACAAACAGAAGCTAAAACACCAAATAAAAAGAAATTTGGTAAAAAACAGACTATTTTATCTGTTAAAAGAATGATACAGTAACTTACACTCAAAAATAAACCTAAACAACAAACATTTTTTAACTTAGTGTTTTTCTTTTTCTAACATATTAAAAGAATGTGAAGGAAAGAAAGAAAAAACCTTTTGTTAGAATACAGGTATCAAAGAATAAGAGTGATGTGAAATACTGTACTGCGTACATGTAGCTCAAGTAAAACATTGAAACAATACGTACCAACAAAACTTGAAAAGCAAGTACATGTAAAAATAATTTCGCTTTGTGATGAAATGTTTTTCTAAAAAATCATATTCAAAATTTTTGTTCGGTTAAATTACCAAATGACACCGCCTGGAACATCAATATCTCTTCCAGGAAAAATTTTTTTAAATATTTTTTAATCACTACTAATATTGGTACATTTTTAAAATTCAAAACAAATTATTATAGGCTGTTCACGGTAAAGTTAGCACTTTTGAAGCCCTAATTAATTTTTTTCCTATCAGTCAATTTTTATCCTCTAATCACCTGTTTAGCTAAATATTGTCATGTAGGTAATAAACACTATACGCGTGTGTACACATGCATACACATAATGTGTTTTATGTGAGTACACACACACACAGTGTGTTTTTATGTGTGTGTACATACACAATTACAATATATATATATATATGGGAAATAACCTAAAACTTTCACCACAAATATTTCTGAAATGGAAGGTGCTATTGATGTGATGGTTTCACAGCACTAAAGTTTAGACAAGGGTTCATAATTTCAGCCCAGACACAAATTTTAATAAACATTAGAATGTGTATTTCTCAAACACAGATACATTTTTTCAACTGCAACAATGCCTGTTCATGTCAAGAAAATAAAACTAGGGGAAATTAGAATGTCAATGGTGTTTACTGCAAAAATTGTCATAGAAGCAAGTTGCCAAATGAAATATTGCACACCAGTTCAGTGCAGTGGTTGATTTAAACATTCACCTTAGGGGGCAGTGGGTGTCTGTGCAGCATCCTAAACTAACCAGTCATTGCATTCTATGGGTAACTTATGTGTAGGATTACGTAAATACTTATTTCATATCAAAGAGAGAAGTTTCAGATATTTATTATGTGTAGTGATGTACGAGTAAACATAATTTCAAGTACGAGCTCAAGTTCTGTCAAAAGTCTATTAAAGATTGCATTCGTTTCTCAAGCACGAGTATTTCAAATTTCAAAAAAAAAAAATTAATAAAATAAATATAGTACATATTGCAAATTTTTTTCCCCATGGAATATAACCACAAACAATGCCTCAGTTTTTGTTTACCATGCAAAGAAAAATTGAAATTTGAATATGACAGTGACATGTCTGTTTTGTCCAACTTTTGTTACAAGACAAAGTCCGCTCAACCATATAATTATTTTGCCAAATATGTCACATTGGCAATGATAAATATTTCATCACGTTATAATAAATTGTAAATAAGACATGTCTGTGCAGGGTGTATTAAACTTACCTGAAAATGAAAATACTAATTTCTTTCCAGTGCTGTACTTCATGGCACAACACTGAAGTAAGCAAACATGACCACCACTGAATTCTTCAACATATAAGCCTACACACATGCGCAGTAATCAATTGTATTTATTAAAAACTTTTGTTACATTTCTTCCTGAAACTTGCTAAAAGGAGCATAAAAAATGAACTTCTAATTACATTTGTTAACTTTTGTTATGTTTCTTCGGGCGATCTGCTGAAAAGACTAAAAAGGAGACTTAAGCTTCTTTATTGCCAACTTGCAAAATATAAAGCGTTTTAAAGAAATGGGAGTGTATTTACAATTGCAACCTAATAAAATCAATATTTAACGTGTGTAAAATTTCTGGAGGTATATTTTTCCCACCAGACGATTGTTATTTTTACACCAACCACCAACAGCAATCCTAACCTCAACAGTAGATCCAGACACAAGCCGACGTATTTGTTGTGAGAAACAGAATCACAAAGATTCGCTTAAAACTTAGCCGTGCATTACAGGTTAAGTGGGAGAACAAATTTTTTAATGTGGCACACTATTTGTGATGATAGCAAATTGCGGTTTTCCAAAGAAAGTGAAATGCAATCCACCGAAGCAAGCGAATCAAGGTCTGTTGATTCAAATGGAAATCATACGTCACTCGTTTGGCATTATTTCACGAAAATAAAAATGAAGCTCAGTATAGTGTGTACAATTTTTCAAAAATTGATAACGCAATCATTTTAAGGTTACACCACATAAGCAAATGCTACAACTGTTTCATGTCAAATTGTGTGATGTAGCTTACAAGTAATTTGATATAATTCTAGTAAAATTTTGCTAGAGTTTGACTCAAAATATCAAAACTTTTTTGAATGCTTGGCTCAAGCTCGACTCAAAACTTCAGTGCTCGTAAGTCCCTATATTATGTTATTCTGTTTTTCAATACTTTTCATGGTCATTACACATTTATTTTTCTTGAACTTTGATTGCAGCCTTATAAATAAGCAAAACTTTGAGATGAAATTTAATAGCTCAAATGTAAACACTGCCATATAAACAGTGATAGTGTCACATCTAACCACGAGTACCTGATATAAAGAGTATTGTCCTACGATTTTTGACCTACGTGGGAGCTAGAGGTGTTGGGAACATCACCCTTCCATGGGTCAAAGCGGCCCATTGTACTGTTCCTACTGCTATGAGAGTCATTAACCAAGTGCGCACGTGACATGTTGCTCGCCTTGTCATTGGGTCGTACCATACCAGCTCCCTTGTCCTAAGAGATCTTCAAGGAGCAAATTTGCCATATGTGATATCACGGAGTAGTGCTAATTATGTTCTTGGCTGTTTGATACTGTTCTGGAGAGAACGATAAAGGAAAAATAAGGCATAACTTTCTATGTTGGAGGCAGTGAGGGACTCTTAACAACATACTTGTTGTGGAACTTTCTTCCGACATGGGGGAGGGAGGCACAAGTGTTTTTACTAATCATATAATTAAGACAGGAACAGGGGCGTAATGAAAAAAAATGGGCGGAGGGGAGTCATAGGGATATATCCCTTCCCGAAATTCAGTATAAACTGAGGGTATCTAGAATATTTTGCCAAGACTGTTTGCCTATTTGAAAATTAATTAATGAAAAATAACTTTTAAGTACTCTTGTGCTCTAGAGCTGCCTTCTGAATAAATACATTAGAAGACTAAAAAAGGTTGTGCGTAGTTTTATTTTCAAACTAGACAGAACTGAAATATACTGGCAAGCTTTGGCAAGTATTCGTTATCAATAAATAGGTAAAGAATATCCATACTACCTATAGTCTGATTATGTTCCAGAAGGGTGTAGCCATCCTTGAAACTGTAACTGAAGCAGACATGTATTGGTAGTAGTTCAGACAGAATTGACTAATACGAGTGATTCTCTTGCATTTGTGGATAATGCATTATTAATTAAGGAAGTAGAAAACATACAAAATTGGAGGCCAATTTCAACCACCTTCCATAAAAGAGGTGGGGTATGAACTCCTTTTATTCATTTGAAAAAATAACTCTCAGGCAGTTTAGAGTTGTTACCGATAGATTAGTAATTTACCATACACAGTAAATAAAAAGTTTGCCTCGTGTTTTTTCCCTACATACCAACATTTTCGAGAAATTAAAGCACAATTTCTAATATTAAAAAACTGTTGTATATGTGCCGGATGTGACTCAGTATTTTAGCAAGGAAAGAGACCCATGTAAATGGGAATGGGAATGAACAATTATCACTTTGTTGGAGGTATGTTAATAATACAGAACGATTGTGTTTTAAGAGAATACAGTCTCAAATTTGAACTATTATATGACCTCTGCAGGTAGGATCTTACATGAACAATAGCTACAACTCTTCAAAATGTTGATATCATTTGAGACTATTTGTATAGCTAGGGATATGATGGTACAAGCATAAATGGGCAATTATAGAGTTGCCAATCACATCACACAGCTGTGTATTGCGTTGTGCAAGCCATTCTCTAGATTTAGCTTTGATTCAAGCTTGTGTGTAAGATAAATTAAAAATTACATAGGAACAGTGATGGAAGTGGTGTCATTCTTTAGGTGCATAGTCAGACATGTGAAATTCGATAGCTTGAGCATAGAGATTGTTTTTGTTTAATAAACTCAGAAACTACTACAAAATCACTTAATAATCATTCCTCTTTGCACCAGAGTAAGTTTATACTAATTTCACTTAACAAATGTTGTAAAATATTTTACCTAACATTCAATTTTTTCTAATTTTTTGCAAGCTACGAAGTAAGATCTCTCTTCATATGTTAAGAATGCAATACACAATGAAACCACCACCAAATTTAACCTTTTTTTGCAGCAATTAAATGGGCACAAGAAAGTTTGAAATCAAAATTTCGGGAAAATTTGGAAAACAAGTATAGCTGTCGAATTATGTTGCAAACCGTTTTGAATAATTTTGGAGGAAGTGAATTTCCATCACTTCCATCCTGGACAAATGATTACAAATTCTCGTTCATAAGAATGTATTGTGCTCATTATAGTTTCTTCTTCTAAGGAAATGTACTGACATTGCAGAAGCGATACTCTACTTGCTTGTGGTGGTCACCCCATAAAGTTAGGATCTCTTCTAGGCAACCCCCCAAAGGGATTAGTTAAGTTATTCTATTCACTTGCATCTTAAGTAGTCCCATTATTTGCGTAGCTATTACTTCCACCGCACAAATATGCTTGGTATTACGTACGAGTCACCTAGTATTTATTGTTTCAATAAATACTAATTCTTTAACATATCCAAGAGTTCTTTGTCCCAGGAGTACAACCTATTTGTCATGAAGAATTCGACCTAAAAGGGCAAGCAAGGGACCAGGTGTTTTACTACATACCTAGAGTAGGACGTTAGACCTCTTCAGGGGCGCCTGCCCTTTGCCACATACACACCTCATTTTTCGACAGCCACCCAGTCTGTACACCCGGTGTATAGAACGGTAGAGCCTGTACCACTAGGTACACACCCCACAGAGGCGGGACAGCCATCTCAAGTTGTATCGCTAACCGGAGTGCATAGCTAGGTGCTGGTAGGGGTATTTGCTTGAGATTGGAGGCCTTACCTTTGTGGGCCACACCCGGCAGTGGCAGGAAGACGGTCTACGACCCACAACTCCAGGTGCTTGCATTGTTTGGAGCAAGGGAATGCACCATCAACCATTGTCAGCACACACACCTAGTTAGGACATTGTCTATTACTTGCAGTTTTCAAGGAAATCAAGTGTATTGTACTTCTATGCCATTCCACGTCAGACATGGAGCTCAGAGCACGGAGAAGAAGGTGAATTCAATACCGCTAAGCAGGTGTGTGCAGCTAACCTCATCACTCCAGGAATCAAAACCCACGGGGGCAGGCCCAAGCCGTGCAACACGCGTGAAGACCGGCTTCTCCCGTCGGGAGTTTTGTGTTTTACTACGCCCCGGCTAGCACAGCCAACGAGGATCATCAGGTAGTCCGGGTCCTGATCAACGGGAGCAACACCAGGTTCGGGCATGCCAATCCACACTTCCGCAGCTCCACACTTGCCAAGACCACGAAGTCCACCTGACCATCCTGCAGCACCACTACTGCCTCACCAAAGCCAAGTCCATCGAGCTCTGGTAAGTCAACGTTGCCCCAGAGGACCAGTGTAACTGTCGGACGTACTACCCGACCAACAGCACCGGACTTTGTACCCAGGTGACAGCCCATACGGCCAACGCTGGTAACCAGTAAGAAGTTAAACAAAGTTTCCTAGTTTATGCACGACTGACCTAGCACAGTGCCAAAAGTTACTTATACGACAGACAGTTGAAGTGACACGCATCAACCTTAAGAATTTTCTAGTGGTTTACTGCCCCAGTTTCTCTCAGCCCGACTCAGGATGCGGCGCATCTTCCAGGTCAAAGCCAGTGACTATAAAAGTGCATTGAGCATTCGAGACGGGAGTTTATGAGAGTCGGAGTCTCGGTGATTGTACAACAAATAGCGCCGGAAGTGACCAACGGGAGGAAAATCTGTGACTATTGGACTAGATGCGTGGATGAAAGACATTACAAATTATGGCAGTAGATAGACTGAAAGCGTGTTAACGATGTGTATATTTTAATTAACTATAACCAAACAGAAACATTAAGAAGGACATTAATTAGACTTGAAATACATATTAAATATTGTACTTCTTGAAAAATAAAAAGCGTAATAGTGGAGATAGATCATTTAATGTAGCAAATAATAGCTGTGTACAAAAAATAAAAAAATTTAGTTATATTATTTTTAATAGGAGCCCTATCCCTCACAAACTCAGATAAGTCCTCAGACATCTGGTAACACTGGTATCAAAAGTGGGATAGAGGCAGTTATTAATTATTTAATTTTAAATTAAGTTAGCGATAACGCAGATGAATAGTAATTAAAAAAATTAATTAACTGAGACTATTTTGTACAACCATCACAGTTAGAACTAACTAGAAAAATGTCTGCAGAACTGGAAGCACTGCAAACATTGAGGATCTAGGCAGCCAGATGGTTAGAGTGAGCGCAAGTGTAAATAGCTGGAAAGAAGATGTTAAAAGAAAAATTAATACTGTGAACGATAATGTAAATAGTGTGAATGTGAATGTAAATAGCTAGATATCTAATGTAAGTGATTTAGTAGACATGTAAAAATAGACAATGTAAATGAAAATGTGGACACAAAAATAAGGGGCATAGTTAGCATCTCTGCAGTATTAGTGTCACGCAGCCAGCCATATGATGGCCAGACCCCTTGTCGGGATTACAAACACCAGTTTAAAATAGTTGCCACCCTGAATGGCTGGTCAGCCGAACAGCAGGTTTACTACCTAGCAGCTATATTGAGTAGCCCTGCACTGAGCATACTACAACCTCTGCCAGAGCAACATCGACTGGTGTCAGCCTAGTAGCTACATTTCGGTGACAGATACCTGCAATATGCCCAACTGCAAAGTTGCACCCAGCAACCAGGAAAGCCACTGCAGAAGCTATGGCATGACATTGTGCGGTTGTCCCTCTCTGGAAGGGTGTCCCAAAGAGGCGTGTGACATTATCGCAGTCTGCATCTTCATTGATACCATCACCGACACAGTGGTGCGGCAAGTGGTACGTCTGGCTGCAGTCCACACCATGCAGGAGACACTGACCAGAGAACTGGAGGTGGAGTCAGCAAGACAGGCTGCCCCACCCTATTGTCCGGTACGGGCAGTGACGCTGAAAGAAGACAATGAAAACACTGAAGATGTTGCAGAAAACTATTAGGGACATTGCTTCCAGAGTCCGGGCTATAGAGCTTCGAATCCCCCCGCCAAAACTGCAAGAGTGTTGTTCATGTGGGCAGCCGGGGCACCTAGGAGCCTACTGCCCACAACAGCAGCAACGGCGGTAGCAACAGAAGCAGCAGTGAGAAAAAAGGCAGCAAGAGGCGGGTGAAAATACAGCACATTCAGAAAATTTATATACACAGACCTTAGGCGGCGAACGTTGGTGACTGATGAAGGAAAGACCCTTAAGTTCATACATGTACGGTCAGTGAAACAGGATTAGGATGCAATACTGATGAATGGGAGCCTTAATGATGTTCCTTGCCAGATGGTCGTTGACACTGGTGCAACTACAACAGTAGTAAGACCAGACAACCTTGGACCTTCCCACCAGCGATCGTCCAGCAACAGTATGGAACTGTGCTATTTGACTACAGTATCAGGTGAGACCACACAAGTCAGAGGTAAGAGAAAAGTGATCGTGAAGCTTGGTGACATTAGCATAGAGCACAATATTTACACAACAGAAATAGAGGATGAATGTCTTTTGGGACTTGATGTACTACGCAGGCTGGGGTGCTGTATCGAAACTGGACTTCATATGCTACGAGTAGGCAGTACTGAGTTGGTGGTGTCAACACAGCATTACTTATCCTCCCCAATTAGCTTCCTAGTAGTCTGTTGTCAGCCTAGTGTGCTGCCCTCTTCTAGTAAAATTGTCATTACAGGCAAATGTCTAGGAAAATTTGTCAGATGTTTGGGTCTAATTGAGCCAGCAGAAAAGATTGGTGTCCTGTCAGGTAAAGTTGTTACAGCAAGAACTTTGGTCTCTTCTAATTCAGACAGTTTTCCAGTCGGAACGATAAATTTGTCCGATAGTGCCAATCGTCTGAGGAGAGGGCCATGATAGATGTTTGCAAGCAGAACACACAGGTATTTCCAAATGTTCCAGAAGATACTAGAGCAGAACAAATAGAATGTCCTCTACCAGAAGTATTGACTGAAGTCCTATCACCACATTGATGCAGGAGATGCCAGCCCCATAAAGCAGCCACCAAGATAACCGCCACTAGCTTCGTATGAGGCAATTGAGGGAATTCTGAAGGAAATGAGGGAGTTAAATTTTGTGCCGTTGTAGAATATCTACTAAATTCAGCAGCACATTATTTCCAAATTTTGATATTGTTACAATGCAAAAATTTAGATTTTTAAAATTTTTTATAAGTATATTTTTTTTGTTCTGACATTTTTCTTTAATTTTTTTGGGAGGTCATTTGTTTATATTTTGGAATATTTCTTGTTTTTTTGTAAGGATAGAAGACATTACTATTTTTAATTGGTTCTTTGAGGAGTTAGGAATATGGGTTTCAGCTGGTTGTTTCTGAGAAATTTTTCCATGATGTTCCATGACAATTCCAGTTGAGAATTCGGAATGCTGTGTTGTCTTTGGCCAAACTGCAGGATTTCACATTTTCTGTGATTTAATGAGATTGTATTGCAAATTAAAGTTAGATAGATTTTACGGGGTGCACTCCAGGGTTTTTCAAGGTCTCCAGGCCTATAAGCATTTCACAAATTAATTTATTTTATGCTGCAACTATTCCTTGAATCTTTAACTCGTGTGTTAACTATTTTTTGTCTATAAATTCAAGTGGGTTAGTTACAATATTTGTTTTGAAACTGCAATCAAACTTTTTCATTTTTTGGATTTCTGTCTCCTCTGGACAATTAACTACAGTAATTGAAAATATAATTAATAAGATATTACTAGAATCAGTTTCTACGTAAAATGTACGTAATGCCCCATTTGCCAAGTAAGACTTCCACACAATCTATTAGATCTAAAATGGTGTTTTTTAATATGGGTGTGGTTAAAACTATTCGTAACACGCCAGCAAATTGTCTTTGTTATTCGTTTGGAATGTGTTTGTTTTTAATTGTGTGCTGTGCTCACTTGTTATCGCCGAGACACGTTGACAAACTCCAAACGTAGCAAATTTTCTATGAGAAAAATATAATTAATTTACTTAGCAACCTTTAATTTCGTTATTGATAGAGGATTAGCTTTGTTAGCATACAGATTCTGTATGATGAATTCATAACCTGCCCGAAGCGACTTGGTTTTGATTGCAGTTGCACTACGTGATTAGAAGCGTAACTGTGTTTACGGACGTTAAAACTTCAACTTAAAGTTAATTTGAGTACATTTGTGTCAATGTACACACATTTTGCTACCAAAACTGGAATGAATAATGCAAACGTTCCTTAGACGCCATGAAATTATAAGAAAATAGCAGCAAACTGAAAACCTGAAGGCAATGTTTTCAAACAAATTTAAATCAAAATTTTTGTTTTTCATGTAGTAAGACCAATAATTTTTGTTATTTAAAAATTATTATAAGGGGTTTTCCTATTAAAATTGAAGCAAGTATTTTATAAAGAAGTGCCACAAACCCACAGGATTAATTCGTAGTGCAACAACTAAGTGTATAAAAATATAGAACAATAAGACTTTTCCAGCTCAAATCTAATTTTTAGCACATACAGTCATTATTCTATGTTTATCTTTTGTTTTAATGGAATAAGTCCTGATATAATGTTATTCACTAGGTTTAAAACCTCCCAAACGTCTTTACCTAACTTAAAAAATATTTTTTCCCAATTTTTCCTGAATTCCCGCCCAATTTTTTCCCCGGTGGCAAAATTCCATTCCCGCACACCATTAATGATTTATGATACCAAGTGGCTTAATAGTGTCTGGCATTATGGTAGCAGAAGAATATTATATTTTTTACTAAGTGTTCTGAGTGTATTGTTTTATTTAGTGCTGAGCCGATACAGATACCCAATGTCAAATACGGGCCGATATTACAGTATCGGAACTGCCCTAAGAGAAGCACACCATTAATGATTTATGATACCAGTGGCTTAATAGTGTCTGGCATTATGGTAGCAGAAGAATATTATATTTTTTACTAAGTGTCCTGAATGTATTGTTTTATTTAGCGCTGAGCCGATAGATACCCAATGTCAAATATGGGCCGATATTACAGTATTGGAACTGCCCTAAGAGATGTTATTTTTAGTTGATATTGAGACCCATTGTTTCCATTTATGCGTGACTGTTAAATCAGAGGATGACAGGGTGGCAATATTGGAGTTAAGAGAGGTTCAACAGCTGCAATTTTTAGTCAGTAGTTGCCTTTCTTATTCCAAGTACTAAACTGACAGATTGTTACTCCAGGCAAAGGGAGGAAGGGACATGCCTCCCTGTATTGAGATAATCATCTACAGGAAGAGGAAAGAGTGAGGAAGAGAGAAAGAGAACACTCCCAACACACTGTGGCCCGCTGTGACACATGCTGTAAGAGATAACCATATACAGCTTGTATTGCGAGTCACACTTCATCTCCACCTTGCCATTTCTGGACTGTATTAAAAATATTTTAGAAGCAATTATTCCGACATTCATAACCCAGGAACTGGCAGAGCTTCAATTTTACTCTCAGTAAAATAAGGGAGTGCTGGATTTAAAAACTATATATATTAGCAACTTAAAATTTTCTGAATATGAACAAAGTTGAATTATGCTGAGAAATGTGATACACAATATAAAAAAATTAATGACTAAAGTATATATTGAGTGCTGCTTTTAATCTCTGATTCTAAAGAATATATGTGAAATTAATTTTCTTAATGTTTTGTATGTTTAATTAAAGCATCTAATAGTAAATTGTGTGACACTGAACACAGATTTTCATCAGCTACCCAAAATACTTTTAGTGCTAGTAGAAGTCTTGCAGTCCATTACTCAAATGTCCATTGTATCGGTATTGGATATTGGTTGTATCGGCAAGGAAGTATTAGTTGGTACCATTATCTGTAAAGATCTAAATCGGCTCAGCACTAGTTTTGTTATTCAGGTTGACGTGTGCTCCTCTTTGTTATCTGGGTGAAAGAGGTTAAGACGCTGACCACCCTCCTTGGTTCGTCGGAAAAGAGGGGAATCAAACCCCAGAGTGAGGCGAACTGAGATTGTTTCCACCCAGAGAGCTCAATCTTTCTCACTACCAGGGTTGCCGACAGGCGGGACGCCAGCTCTCCCTGGGTGTATGAGTGAAAGAAATATAAATGAAAAGGGGGTTTAAATGAGGGTGATGGTGGTGATGGATGATCTGGCCTGAGATATAGGGGTGATCCGCAGGGGTCTCGTCAATTGGCGTGCGGGAATATAGTTGGCAGGAGAGGGGTTTGCACGAGGTTTGGGGGTGACTTTAGATGGGAGTCGAACCCAAATAGATTTCCCAGAAGTCAACTTTATTAAGCAACAATTAGTTGGGGCCCTCTCTCGAACTACCTCGGCTGGGGTAACGCTTGCTACCTGTGGCAAAGTCTATAGTCGTAAGGGGACTCTTGTGTGGGTGGTACAAGGGGTGAATTCAGCCGGGGTAAAAACTCAGAATGCGTCAGTGGGGGTTCTACCTTGTTCGTGGATGCAATACTAATTTCAACAGTAACTTGGTGTTATAAAGCACGCACTTCTCAACGCCTTATGCTACTCTTAACACCACCTCGTTTGCTGTGCATTGGTACAGCCGTCTACCTTTCCGCGGACGTACAGTCCTGGGGGTGTGACTTTGGCAGTCGCACCCAAGGTCCTGTCATACAGTTGTGTGGTCTGGTATCAGGACTAAGTTGAGTGTGAACAAGGGAACACCGGAAACCCAGGAGCAGCGGTATGGCCTTCCTGACTCTAAATATTTGCAAGCACCATCTCCTGTCGAGTTCGGTGCGCCTCACGGATAGTCATCAATGGGGTATTCTATTGCACAAGTTCCAATTATACCACAGTTAACAAAATAAGTGATCAGAGGTCTAATGCTAAAATTACAATAGACAAACAAATTCAATTCATGAATATCTATTACGGTAAAAGAAAATGGAAAGTCCCAGCTAACATATACAAAATTAATTAGCTAGAAAACTATAAATTAAAATATATATTATGCGCTAGAAACCCACGAATGTAAGTCAGGTAAATAATTAATAAAAAATAAAAATGCCAAATACTAATCTATGCAATTTACAGTGTCTCTTCAGCAACGGAGTTGTCCAAGAGGGCATTAATATTGCAACGACCTGCTACAGCGGGAGTCAAGGAAGTTGACTGGGGTAAAGAATTGGTGGGTACAGGACGTCAGATTACCCCAGGAGAAAGAGCTGCCCTTGCGGTCAACTGGTGTGGACGAGCTTTCACAAGCTGCTGGGCAGGAGATTGAAGCCGTTCACAGGCTGAGAAGAGAAGAGAGGTCTTCGCAGACCAGGGAGTGCTCACTGACCTTTGCGGCTGATGAGCACTGCGACTCTGCTGGAGCGTGGTAGCAGATTTCTTTACATATGAAAAAATCCCTTGATCAGCGATATTCCGGGGTGCCCGGGGTAGAGTAGACTTCCAACACAGGGTTAGGTTTATCAGGGTTGTGGCTCCGCCGCTCATTTCTTATCTCATCGCTTGGAGACGACGACAAATTTTAACACCCCTTTCTGAGGCTGGCGGGATGTGACATCACAAGGTCGAAGGGGTGTTGCCATCTCGTGGGTTTGCTGGAACTTCTTCCACAGCTAAAAGTAGGGTAGTGGTTCGTCAAAAATATTTTAATTTACTGGGATGGCGCTTGCATGCAAGATTTCGGGCAGTCCGTACAATTCATAATTAAACATGATGCATGACCAATTAGCTCAGGCTGGATCACGGTCATAAGATTTTGGTTGCACTTCAGCCGGTTGGGCTTACTGGCGTTTACGGTTGGATAAGGTAGCTGGGCATGTGACCTTACGTAAAGGAACAAAGTTCTCGACGTTGTGATTGCGAAGTCCCTTGAATTGGTCAACCCTATGGCTTGTGGCGTGACTAGTTACCGTAGACAACTGGCGGAAGGTGCTAGCGGTAGCAGGCTTACTAACATTGTGAGTGTAGAAACACCAAAAACTACCGTTCCACCTGGTAGCTGCTGAGCTCCAGAAGTTGGAGTTCGAGATGCCAAGACATTCCTGGGACCGTTTAATTAACCCACTCACAATTGGGTGGCAGGTCAGATGCGTGTGAAGAGGTAATAACGAGAAAGATGGATCCCCTGCTGTAGACGTAGGTCATTCTAATGATCTGAGCAAAGCGGCACAATCTCGTTCGGTTCATCGATTAGCTGTAAGGACGGAACCAGCCGGCTGCTTGGCAGCATGGCACGCAACTCTTTGCTCCTCCCTCCTTGCACCGTGTCTCACCTTAAATGGCATAGAGTGGGTTAACTGCTGAGAACTATGAATTGAGCACTACGGACACAAGTAGCCCTAGAATAGTGTTGCCCAGTAGTGGTTCGGTAACACGATCCCGATGCTTAGGATGGTCCCCCACCTTAACGGGCGAACCAGAAGCGCTGAAGCCATGTGGGCAACCAAGCCTATTACTGGGTGTGCAATCCCAACCAAGACCAGGCCGTAGCACCTAAGCAAATACCCCCAGCAGCACCCAGGTGCTTCGGTAGGGATATATCTCAAGTGTACTGTCTCTCCCTGGGTGGAAAGTGTTGCTAGTGGTTGGGGCTCCTCTATTCTACTCCTCCAGTACCTGTATACTTGGCAGGAATAAAATATATGGCAATCTAATATGTGTGTTTTGCAACTGGAGCCACCTGAGGTGGAGTCTCCAGTTAATAGCTAGTTCGTAGTAATAATTTCCCATTCTCCCAGCAGTTGTTTAAAAAGTACTTAATGAATGAGACTCTAAGTTAAAAGAAACAAAGCCATGTTTATTAAGAGCTTAGTAAGCACAATGACACATGCTCTCCTACCAAGATGACCGGTGGCTGGAAGTAAACCTACGATAACCAGATGTAGAGATCTGGTCTTAGGTTAATGGGGGAAGTGAAATTAAACTGTCGAAAATTGCTTACTACAAATCTAACTCTAATCAGGGTGTTTGTAGGAGACAAAGAAGTTAAGTGGGGTATGTCTGGTAGCTACAGAAAGCTTCTGGTAGCTATTGGTGATTGGCGTCGCTGGAGCAACTGGTTGCAGATGCTGCAGAGCTCTGACGGCGATGTCAATATAGGCAGCCTCTGAGTGTTCAGCAGTTGGTGGCAGTCTCTGGGAGGGCTGCTGAAAATATAACAGTGTTCGGAGGGCCTCAGTACTAGAAGTGCAGAGCGAGCTCAAAGACTGAAGAAGAGCAATTGGTGAAGTCCGCTACGCATGGACTTAAATAGTCAGGCTAGCGTGTGTTGCGGTGGCCGCAGGGGAGCGCGTGTGACGTCCCTCTGCTGCGAGGCCGGAGTGGGGGTAGCATCCTCTGGTTATCTCTCGGCCATCGCGTATTCTCGATGGCGCTCGGGCATACCCCGAGGTGGCTGATGGCTTGAAGGCTCTCAGCACGGGGGAGGGGGGTGACGCGCTGCTGTCTTGCACAACCCCTTGTATCCACATGTCTGGCTGCCCTCTAGGGTTGTGGCAGGCCGCGACTTCCGTGTAAGGGTTGGTGCGGGATTTGAATTTCATGTGTGTAAAAGTAGTATACTAGGTTGCAGTGAAATGAGTCGTAATTGTCGTGCATAGCTGGAATAAGCGGCACGCGTCAATTACTTTTACAAATGTGGCTGTTCTAACGTGTGAAGTCTTCTTACTCGATATGTGAAATTACTTTGCCACTGTTACTAACTTGCCCCGAGCTCTCCTTGGCTCGAGATGGGGCAAAGTCGCACGTAGAGAGTGCATGTGTGCTGCATAGCATGTTGGCATGTGTCAAGGTGATACTTGATTTTACAACATAATTTACAGACACTGTATTTGTTTATTTAACAGACACTGAGGAAATTTCTGCCACATTGAGCATGGTTCATTATCACAATTTAAATTGATATTGTATATTTTCTGAAAGCAAACACAATTATCAGCCATGTCACACATCAAGGTACATTAGTGGTAGCAGAGCGTGGATATTCTCCACAAAGTTTCACCATTGCTACAAAACTCTGGTAGCAGTGAACGTGATATTTTTTACCTACTTTTGGCCTGATTTCAACTAAGATTTATTTTGTTATGAATTTGGTAACATATTTGTTATTATTTTTCACTTTACTTATGGTCGTGTTTTTATTTATTACATTTATAAAGTTTCTTTGGAAAAGATAATTTTTGATGTGATAGATTAATTTTAATGCATTTTGTCAAATTTTATGAGCATACAAATACTTGATATATTTGTTAATCAAGTAGTGTTGCCTTACATGTGACTGAATTCATGATATAAAGCTTAATATGTTGAAATTAATGAACTTTTTACTTCATTATTTTGTGTGTCAGTGTGTTTATTTTAATGTGATGGTCTTCTGTTTACCTATGTTGTCACTGTCCACGTCACCTACTTTCACAGGTGTTTTGACCTTCAACTCAGATGTTTGTTGTCTCTGCTCTTTGTTTGTGTGCATGATGCTGGAGTTTAGCCTTTCATCTTTAGAAAGCCTTCAAACAAAGGTTCTCTGTTCCATTAGTAGTGTGAAGAACATTTTAATATTTAATCTCAGCGCGTTGTTATTACGGCAGTGTATTCTCTGTTGTTTTGAGTGTCTCGTCACGACATTTAAATTTGCCATTCCAAGTGTTTTATCTTTTTAATATCTTGTGTTTTAACCTGACAGGATGTATCCTTTTATTATTCAATGTTGTGTATCATTAAACAGGTATGTTAATATTTCTTTTTATGAACAGAACATTGTTTTCTAATTCCATTTCGAATTGCAACTTTACATGTTTGGATTTAAAATACAGTTGTTCTTATTACGCAATTATAATACATGTTTGCTTTAATATTTTTCTGTGTGGGTGTCAAATTTATTCATTCTGAAATGAAGAATTTTTAATTTTATATTTTAATATTTGTGTATAACGTATTTAATGACTTGTTTTATTAAGAACAGTACGAACAGTGCATATTTTAAGATTGTGCTGCATTCAGTTTCCTATTTCTTATTAGTTTCTAATTTTATTTATCCTCTAACAATTTGGCCTTAGTTACTTTATGAATTAATTATTTTGTCTCCAGTTTTGAAATTTTGGTTTTCTATCATGTGGACATTTTATTTTGGCTTGTTGAATTTTTAATAATTATTGGCCTATAGCTTTATTTTATTTTGTCGCCTATATTCTAGAGCAGCATTTTTTCTACTGACACAAATATGTTTACAGTGTTCATTTCATTCACATTTTATTGATTTAAGTAACTATTGCTCAAATTTCAGTCTTGAGTTTTATATATTGTCTTTTATAATATTGCATTTGTTTAGGGTCATCTTAATTGAACCTAATATTTATTTTTTTTGGTCTATAATATTGGTTTACATTTTGTTGTAGTTTTTGTTGGATGCTGACTTTGTATCAGTGTTCAGGTTTGGCTGTTTCGCCTGGCGGGCTGCTTTATACTCAGTCACCTGTGATACACTGTGCAGAGAAGCTGTCCTCAAAAGTTGTGACGTGTACTAGGTGTTTGGCAAAAAAATTTTATGGTCATCTAAATTGTTCTAATAATTTTCTTTCACGTTTGTTTTCTTGTACTTTCGATACTTGTTTGTTTCAGATTTTGTTATAGTTGTGAATGCACCATGGCTGTATAATGTGTGTGCTGTGTGGATTTCACCAGAGTAGCTGCTGTTTCTCTAGTGTTGACTGCAGTGGATGGCACACTGTTTTCAGATGCTTCTGGTGGGTTCCACGTTGCTGACCTTCTGCTCCGTGAGACTGCTGTGACGTGCCAGGCTTACCCTCTCCAGATTTAAAGTAGTGTTTGAAAATTTTTTTCTTATCTCTTCATTTACCTGTCTGTTATATCTGCAGTTTCAAAGTTTCTTTTGTGACTTATTATTCTTGTTGAGTTTTAGAATTAATCACTCATATTTTACCTTTCTTGTGATTATTCCCGTGTTCTCGGTTTTGGAGATTTGGGGTCGGGTTTTTGTACTTCAGTGCTCGTGTCTTGGCATGTGTTGTGAGCACATTTTATTTGAGAGCTGTGGTATGGGACTAAGGTTCTCTTCACATTGCCTTTACTCTGAATCTGTTGATATTTTGAGCAATTGCCCAGTTTGGTAAATATTTTACTTGTATTTCCTGTTCTTTATTTTGGACTTTATTCATATTTGTTTGATGAGTGTGATGCCGACTAACAGCCAGCAGCGCTAGAGCCCATGACAGCGCTCACGTGTCACATGTTCCGCACATGCGCGAAGAGGCCAATAATTTTGAACTTTCCTATAAATGTTAATTTCAGGGTGAAATGTGTTATATTGTCTTTACAGTGTTTAATGTGTCTTAAAATGTTTTAAAGTGTTTAGACTAATTTTAATTGTTTGATTATGAATATTCTAAGTGCCCGCAGCACCAAGATTAAGAACACTTAATACTCCGCATGAACGCCATCACACAGACACTAAAATGATACTAAAATTCATAAGAAAATTATACAAATGTAAAACAATATTTTATTTTATTTGTGCAATTTTATTTTCAATATAAAATATTTCACTCTTCGTGCATAGCACTTCCGCTTATGCGAACCCTGTAGGCGGCCATGGTAGGTCCGTGCGACGCTTGTATCTGACAGTCTGTCGAGAAGAGCTGGCGAGCTGACACTGTCACGTATGCACTACAACTTTTGTTCACTGATTTAGGTATCCATAGTCAATGTAGTTTACCAGTGAATCTTTGCTTGCGTACGCTTTGCCAGACATTTTCCCCAGCATTATGCTTCCGCTTTATTAATTCTTACACCCTTGTGGCAATTTTAACTTAATCAAGGAGGAGAAAGATGTCGGAGAGGTCACGCGACCCACACATTTTGAATCGGGTGCCATTTGCCCATGTTTATGGCATTTCAGTGTAACTTCTGCATAATTGCTACACACAATTTTAAGAGCTTTATTTTTATGTATAGATTAGAGGGTAATTTTCGTGTCTGAATATTTTACGGCAAAATCACGTATAACCACGTGGCCGACTGAAGCCAAGCCTTTGTATATGCCATCATTGCGTTTTAAGAGCTTATTTATACAACATTGTATGTGCAATCATTTAGTTCACGGTTCTATGTCAGTTTCATTCAGGGTTAAATGTATTTTTCACATAAATTGATGCTATTTGTACTTACCACGCGGTCACAGTAATTTTTTATTTCACCACCATCAGGCATGTTACAAGCCTGTAACAATGCTAATCGTAAAGAGAATCACTTGCTCAACACGAATAATACTTTATTATAATTTAGTTTGCCATTTCCACACAGAAATATTGCAATTTCATCTGCACGACATGGTCCACTACGAACTTCATCCAGCTGTATACGTGCCATCTATGCTTATTTTCACACATGTGTGTGTGTTTATTGTGAATATTCATCTCGTGTCCCATCTTATTTAATGTATCATTCAAGGGTCTATGTAATTGTGTAATTAGTGTATGGTGCAATTATTCCTGTCCTAGCCGGCTCTGTGTATAGGCCGTCACCACACTAACCACGTGCTGGAGGGCGAGCCCAGACAAGTTTGAGTTAGTGATGCCGAGTAATCACTCATGTTAATGTGTATTAAGGGTTTTCATTTGTAATTCACCGTGTCCTGTCTTCAGGGAAAAACCGTCAATCCACCCGAGCGGCTGTTGGCCCTCTTCCCTTGTGAAGGCTGTGCTTTCACGCACCTAGGAGAGATCATCCATTTAGGCATGTGCTGGATTAATTACGGGCTGGGGAGCACCCAAGCAGAATTGGCTAGTCATGACCGAGATAATCATTTCATTGGCACAATGTGTATGAACAATATCAACACAAACAAGTACAGAGTGAACTCAATATTTTTATTCAGTAGTGACAATGTCCTAGCCAAATATGTTTTATCAATTGTTCATTTTGGTGATTTTTATTAAAAGTTTAGTATTGCCTACGTGTTTGAGGGTACACATGGGTAAGACGGACACACAGAACCCACAACATCCCTGAGAACCCTGAGTCTCAATAGTGCAGTGACTGGGAAGCACCGTGCCCAAATTACCAGTAAGTATTTGTGTCACCGTTCGTCTTGTTGTGTAATGACAATGGTATGGGACTTTGTCGTTACACTTCATGTCATCAAATCCCTGATGGCAACCTAACCTCAACTTGTAATATTTAATTTTTTTTCTTCCCAATAAAATTTATTCTTTGGAATTTTATTTTGGTCTTGTTGGTTGTCTATAAATTTTGGTGACATAGTTTTGTTGTAATTGGTGTCAGTTTCAGTATGGAACTCATCTGGTGTTGTTTTTCTTGGTTGTAGGTGGATTGATCACTCATTGGCAGTTCAGGTGACAAACTAGTTGCTAGCCTTGCTAGTGGTAGTCCGGTATTTTGCTTGGTTTCAAGCCAGCACCAGTTTGGGTTATTTTTTTCCTTCCTTTTTTTGTGTCTTTGTTTTGGAGTCATGTTTGTGGTATGTTGCACAGCATGTTTGTTTTACTCCTTGGCAATACGACATGCCCATTGTTTGGGGTTGTGGGAAGATTCATGACACCCAGTTTATTTATTTGCTGTAGAGTCATGTCCTAGGTTTTGTTTTGACTCTTGTACTCTTTGTGGTGTATTCCTGGTTGTCCTGGGTACTTGTACATTCACTATTGTTTTCATTGCCTACATGGCTGAAGTCTTGGTATCTTAAATTATTGTTCTATTATTATCTACTAATTGTGCATGCTAACCTTGTCTTGGTTGAAGTCTTTTTATCTTAACTTCTTGCCTGTTGTCTGGTATACTCATCTCTTTATCTCACCCCTGTCTCTCTTTTGAGGGTAGGAGTGTGTGTCGTTTTAAAATATGTCACGACTATTTTATTGTTGCTTCACTACTAGTGTAGTATTTTTTAAACTTAATTAAGTAAAAATGATTGTGATAAATATTCAATGGTTTTATTACCTTTGCAATTTAATCAATGGAATTATTAATTTTTTTTATTGTCTGTTTGAGCATCTACAATTTATTTAATAATGTATATTTGTCCGGTTATGATACTATTTATTTATTTATCAAAGCATATGTAATGTGTTATTTACGTATTTAATTTTATTTAGTCAGTGTTCATCTATATTTTTTATCATTTATGTAATTTTCTCGTAACTTTGATTACAATTCAGTTTTTATCTGTACTTTGAAAGTTACATTTTTAATCCAGTGTCACCTGCAGACCCATGTTTCATGAGAGATAGTTTCTCTACCAACTGGCTATGCAATGCTGTGTTGCAAAATCCTTTGCTCCACTCGCTTCCCTGCAGCTGCAGTTCTTGCAAATTTTCTTGGCATAGCCCTGCCGCTTGGTAAGTGATTTCACATAATAAATTATCCTTTGCTCATGTGCTTTGCTCGCTCACCTCTGTGCACTTCAGCAGATTTAGCCTCTTCTGGTGGACAGCCTGCGGCATCTATCCTCGTAAATCTAAACTTTTCATTCGTCTTTTGTTTAGCACTTTTGCATTCTTCACACAGCATCGTTAACTCGCTTTTCATCCTGCCGTCCTGCCAACATGTTTCGTTCGTGTTGTGCTGTGGTCATGATGGCATTTTGTGGCACATAGCGCCTACTACAATATCTTAGTAATTTCATTTGTGGATATCATGTAGTCAATTTTAGACCTAGTTATTTTATCTGTGAGTTGTGAGTTCATTTTTTTTTTCTTTCTTTCTTTCTCAATATGTGGTGCACCTGTATTTTCCCTTCTTGGTGAGTAACACTTCAGTTTTGTAGTTGTTCTCTTTGTGAGAACACCTACTATTTTCGCTCACTAAAATATTGGTTACATTTTGTTTTAATGAAGGTGCACGTGGCAGGCTAGTCTTTACTGCGCATGCCAGCATAAAATTTACTTTGGCCTAACATTTCTGCACAAGCTGGCTAAATTCTTTTTTCAACATGGGAACCCTTCTGCATGTCGCCTCTCCTTTCTATGTTGGTGGCGACATAGTCAAGTAATCATCCTGGCCGGAATGTAACTTCATTGTTCCCGTGTATTCGACCGTCAAAGATATAACGGGACTTATCTACACAACAAAAAGTGCTTTTGAAAATAAAATATTTTTTTACATCATGTACATTGAGTGGCCTCCAAGGTCGTTGGGGTTCTCACTACTACCTCACTCAACATAGTATTTCCAAACAACCCCAACATCTATTCATTACCAACTGGAGTAGAAAGCAAATTCGTGAAAGAAGAGTATAGTGGAGCGGGGCATTCTTAACATGAACCATAATACCTTGAAGTTGAGCACATCCAATATTTATAGAAGAGTAAAAATTATGTTAAATAATTTTACTGGAAGACTACATTCATGAACAAACAACATGACACCAAATTCCTTGTTGCAAACAATGTTAATTTATTCATAGTTTGACGCACAATCAGAAAATCTACAGTCAGAATCACCCTATAGAGCATCTTGCCAAAGTTACAATTCATCTTTAGTAATTCACACAGTGCTCACACATTAAAAAGGCAAGCATAAAAGTATTTTTACAGGATACTGATAATATTAAAAGGTACAAGCACCAAATATCTGCAGCCAAAAACTTTGCTGACTTATTTCCAAATATTTTGCCCCGACACCAAACAGGCATGCAAATGTGGTTCTCTCATACCTGCAGATTGATGAACCCGATGATTCTGCAGCATGCGGGACACACATCACCCTCACACCTTCGAAGCAGCGTACAAAACGTACCAGAGAAACTCGTGCCCCAGATAACTAGTATAGTTTCCCGGGTGAAAACACGTCTGCATTGACAAACAGAAACGGCAATGAAAACAATTGAGTAGCCGTATTGATGAATAGTTCCATACTGATTTGTAACACATAACTACGACAAAAGCAACTTATTAAGCAGACGTGTACAAGACGGCTCCATCTCGGCACAACAAGCCAGTCGCATTTCACCCTAACCGCCGACTTAATTAGCACGCGATGCAAACTGCTCAACCACCTGCTCGAGACACACTCTCCTTCATGGAGCTTGGACTCAAATGCCTAGGCCTCACACCTGCGCACAACATACAGTTCGTGTCACACACAGACGTCGTCATACGCTCGCAACATGCAACGCACCTAGCGGCGACTGCCTGAACAACTGTAATGCTGCAAGTGTAATTACGCCTAGCAAAAACGTTAATATACAACTAAAAGCAAATATAAATATACAAATAACCATAGCATTAATATAATTTATAATATAACAATACAACAGACTGGTCTGTTTAAAATACAAACACCCGTTTACACTACCACGTTGTTACCAACTTTCATATCAAAAACTTTAGTACCATCACAACATGTGACTTAGGACAGTTTCATATTGTCTATTTTGGTCTCGTACCATAATTGTTAAGTACTTATTTGTTGTTAAGTCTTAATATGTTTGGTTTTAACGTTATAGATATTAATCACTGAATCATAATGAGATGTAAACAGATTTATAGTCAAGTTTCATAGATTTTATTTTAGAGGACTGACCTTTAATGTTGCATTGCATTCTCTCTTTTATGGTTATTTAAACTGTCAATTTATTTTGGAAGGAAAAAAATAATTATTTGTTCTGATGAAAGTCATTTGTTTATCTCTTAGTTTTTCAGAGAAATGGAAAAAAAATTTGCAAAAAAAAGATTTAGTAATGCACAAGTCACATATTACTATTTCTAGATTATTAAGTTTTCCTCTGGGCTTATATGTTGTTTAATCATACAAGTAAGTCTTACTTTTATATTCTCTTATTTCTTCTCTCTCTTTAGTACCATGTACACTCACCCAGCATGATTATTTATTACCGTTTCCTATTATGTATATCGATTCCATTTATATTTTTTCGTGCTGGGTCCTTTTCGCTAATTATTTCTTTATTATGTCACTGTGTATGCTATGGTTATGTGGCATTTTTGTTTGTTGTTTGTGCCAAGGACTCGGGACATTTCTGTGATTGTTGGAAGTCAATATAATATTTTATTTTTTTCTTATCTTTTGGTCGTGCATTGGCACACATCTTCCCAGATAAAATATGCCCAGAAGGAAAACTCCCTTTGTCGCCAAACAAAGTTTCCACATCGAGCTATTTGTATTACAAACATAAAGCTCATTTTTAGCAACTTCTTGCAGGGAGTTAGAGGATTTATATTAATTTATTACAATAGGCATGCATCTTTTGAATAAATATGTCATGTAAATGCTTATTCAACACTTTTTGTCATCTAATAATGCATAAGCATCGAGCCTGAGTGGAAGGTACAAGTGTACAGTATAATCAGGAGACATGGTTTTTCATGATTAATTACTGAAGACTGAGAAGAAATAAATTTAATCACCATATTTGTTCATCTGTCTCAAAATCACTTGCTTTTTAAAGCAAAATATAATCAATTATTTCAACTATACATTTGCCATGCGAGCAGGGCATCATCAACATTTGTATATATTGCTGTAGTGTAGTTATGCGGTCTGGATTGCGTAAGCTTTGGCTGTCCTCGTCCTCTGTGATACTTGGCAGAGCTCATTTCCTCACCTTACACGAGTGAAAGGGTGACCAAAGTGATTTCCTTGGACCCTCTCTCTGTGTGCCGACTGGTTTGGAAGTACAGGGGTACATTGATTGACTCCTCCTGCTGCTGAAGTTTTCCCTTCTCCATCTTGCTCACCGTGAACATACTGCTGTTTAATAACCTCTCCGCACACACTCAGCTGATCGAATGCATGTGGGACATTCAAATTTTGGTTTCCATTCTGTGTTGAATTACAATAATTATATGTAGTATTTTGTGATATTATATTCTTTATTCAAACAAATTTAGGTGAAAGGTTTTTTAATGTATTATTTACAATAATACGAAAACAGTATTACTTTTTTTAAAGTCCTATTTTTACTGTGTTTATTGGTTAAACTTTATTCACAGATAATGAACAGCTTTCACTATACCCAACAGAAAGTATAATAAGGTTAGAATTGTATTTCATTGATGAACACGTCTGAACCCTCATCCACTGAAATCCTGAAAGTATGGAAATTCTTTCACAGTCCGCTGAAAAACGGTAGATACAGTGTACACTGTACATTTCAGTAGCTTGACTGCAAACACATTGCACCACAAGACAACATACATCTGACTCTCTAAACAGGCTTCCTGCAAATACAAGCCACATTTTTTAAAAATCTGAACAGAAAAACACATACCAAACAAGCAATGTTTCACATCAAATGTCCATATGCAGGCATATCAGACACTGACCAAAAAAATCACACAACCTCAGTAGTACGTTATTTACTAAAAATTCTAAACTAGTTCTCACCTGAAAAGCAATGATGTAATACCCCTTTTTGCTTATATATTTATTATGGATGTGGTTCACTTAAAAATACTATAATTTACACAAAACAGTATTTTCATGTAAACATGATAATACGCAAAACTTTATACCTCAAGGAACTGGATATACTATGTGGCTTAATTATGAAGCAATATAATATATTGGACTTGCATTCAAAAACAATATTTTTTGAATGAAGAAAAATAAAATAAAAACAGAAAAACACTCAAAAGACTCAAGCACCAAAAAAATAACTTTAAAAGTGAGAAATTGCAACAAACATACTTACTCGATATAATTTATAATAATACAACAAATAAGTAAAACATTATTTTCAACCACGAACTCTTTCATTGCTGCTCACCTAAAATGAGACTGCATGCTCTCATTCACTTTGTTGAAGTAGTTAGTCGGAAGTGTCCTCGCCCCCGTCAGTCTTTCAACCAGGAACTCTTTCCAGTCTTTGTATTTAGCTTCAATACCTAAAACAAATAATATCAGCATTTTCCACATGTCTGAATATATACTAACCAGCTAACCAATGAGTTTCAACACTGCTACACATGAAGAAAAATAAAAATAATACCTAATTGTTATAAATCTAAACAAAATTTGTTAAATACACTGCATTTAGTTACCGATAGAAACTGTTTATATCACACAAAGTGCCCTATACTACCATGCATGAAAAATGGACCACCATGAAAGAAATGCATATGAAAAGAAATTCAGAGTATATGGAAAGCAAGTTATGATATTGAATTTTTTCGGTGTGAGAATTATTGTGCATTCGGAGACACAGCAACACACACTGAACCGACATGTACAAGTGTATAAATACAGGAATGTCAAGGATCCAGACAAATACGTATTTTGGCAAGTATAAGCTGCACATTATTACAAAAAAAAATTACTACAAACAGTAGGATGCTGCTTATTTATGGGATATTGGCATTTAAAAATTTCCTCCCCAAAACATGTTCAGAAATTTTTCAACATAAGGTATATTTTAATGTTTTAACTTCGTTTCTAAGGAATTAATGTTTCTAAGGAATTAAATAAGGACAAATTAATAGCTTATCACTACTCCTGTTTAAATGCTTCAGGGGCCACTGCTTATGGGTTACCCTGTGGAGAAAGATCTGGGGACAGGTCATTATCTTTTATTTCTTCTACCTCTTGCTCTGCATCTCTCCTTTCCCACTTCCCCCCACCCTTCAAAGCTTGCTGGCTTTCATTATTTTCTTTCTCCCTCACTACCCTGCCTCTTCCATGACTGGTTTCTTTGGCCATATTCAGTTACCTTCACAATGCGAAATATGCACAGCAAAGTAGTTCCGATCTCTTCTCGCAGGTGCATCAGTGCACCTCCTACGTCATTCTATTTCCGGCCAATTTCAAGCATAAACAGCACAATGGAAAAGCACAAATGCTTCGTGCGCAGACGTCACAGTGGCGGGAAACTGCCAGAAAATTGAGAATTCTGAGGTAAGCTTCGGCGGCGACCAAAGGGCAAGATTTTTGGTTTTAGGAAACGTACAGTGTTGATTTCACTGGATGATTTATATAATGCTAATGATGAACAAATGTGATTTTGGTTAAGTAAACTTGTAAGGATTTCCACAGCAATACATGTTTTTAAAAGGTTGGGAATTTAACTAACAGTAAGTTTGCGTATTTTGTAAATAATATATTTGGAAACTGTTACTATAATTATTGAAGTGCACGTGACCTAAAAAAAAGGCACTTTCAACACTTTTGTAGTGTGTAAATAATATTTGTTTCTTTGCATATCATGTGAATTCGACGAGTGTAAGGTTAACTCCGGCAAAAATATTGTTGCATCTGCATAAGAACAGAGATGTATTAATCACATTTTGTTTTTCTATTGAAGTTAAAATTTTCCGAAGTTACAATAATTTTAGTGTTATTTCCATATGAGCAAAATTTTCCACTGCTCCATCTTCTTCTTATTTTAGGTGTCTCTTCCCCTCTTCGCACTCGCTGTTGCCACACAGCTGCCTGGCTATTTTTAGAATGCCCCCTTCCCCATCTCTCTTGTTTTTCATGCTCTCTCTCTGACCAGATGAAAGAGCTTGCAGGAGGTTGTGTGTGTGTGTGAGCACTTGTGCATGCATGCATGTGAGTGTGTGCACATGTGTATGTGCATGCATGTGTGTGAGTGTGTGTGCGTGTATATGCATGTGTGTGTGTGCACATGCGCACATTTTTTTCTGCTGGTGCAACAAGGACACACCAGACTGGAAACTAATTACTTTGACGTCGTTGCGTCGCCATAGTTTTCTGTTGCCAACAAAAATTCAGTGAGGCCTACAATTGAAATATTAATTATCCCCAATTTTTCATCAAAAACTTCTCGTGCAGCCTATACAGGCATGTGGCCTACACTTGCCAAGATATGTTGTTCATCCTCAGTGAGCTGTAATTGCTCTTACTGGAGTCAGTATGCCTCGTAGATGTAATGGACACCTTTTACACACGGTAAAAAATTTGAATGGGGGCCACGTGATTGGCTTGTGTTAAGGATCTTTATACCACGAAATTGAAATAATTGTTCATATGGGGCATATAGCCATGACAGTGATAAAAGTGTGAAAATACATAGTTGAATGAAGAGAATAGGACCAGTTGAAAACCAACAACTGGACCATGAAATGTGATGACACCACAGTAGTGAAGGGTCATTCATAGAATAAATTGTTCAATTTGAACTAATCATTGAGTGAACAAAAAAATGTGATTCGTTTGCTATGAAAAGAATAGATTCTTTGTTGAGTCAATGATTCAAAACCTAAACACAAGTTGGAAGAATGAAAACACGAAGAAGATAACAGAACCAATTGGTCTAATTCATACACAAAATCAGCCAGGAGTTACAAGTAGTTGGATTTACAGTTTGCATATAGCTGGGTAAAGAAAGAGGTGACCTTGACAACAAGCATCATGTTACTACTACCTCTTTTAAAATAATTCCACTTGCCCATGCATCATATATATATATATGTCTATCTCTCTCTCTCTCTCTCTCTGTGTGTGTGTGTGTTTATATATAGAGAGAGAGGGGGGGGGGAAGGAGAGGGAGAGGGAGAGGACAGTACATAAGAACGAAAAGAACCAAATTAATTATTCTCTTGAACTAATAATTTCACTGAACTGATTCACTAAATGAATAGATTCTTTCAGCTGAATCATTCTGCCTTTCATTACACCATAGGATAGCGGACACTTCATATGAATGACAGTGATGACACGTAGACCATTCAGCTACATCTCGAAAGTTACCAGAATGTTTGAACACTGCAAAATGGCTGAAATTGTCTGCTTCCATGGTTCAATGGCCTCTGCGTCACAAAGGAATATGAGCATGCATTTCTTTGCACACAATTCCTGTGAGCACACATCATCGATGCCTCAGGCTACATTGGACTTGCAAACACACCCATTATCAAGCAGAATGGCAACATGTCATGTTTTTAGGCAAGTCCTGCTTCAACTGTGATAACCATGGCTCCAAATACATTCAGTAATCTGAAGGTGAGCGCAATCTTACAGAATGCATTGTCCAGCATCATAATGAATGAAGAAAGGGCATGTAGGTTTAAGAAGAAATTTTGTATTTTTTGTGTTGAACTCCCAGTCTGCGCATTTATTAAACACTTTTTTTTAAATTAATATTATGCACTAAAAAAAGGATTAAGCTTAAACTAATATTTTTTTAAGGATGGGTCGATACCAAATATTCTCAATACTCGATACCAGTTTCGATACCAAAACATTCTCACGATACTCAATACAGATATTTTTCTCAATACCAAATTAAAATTGTCATGAACACAAAACAACTTGAATAAGAAGACTGCATATTTTACTACTGTTGTTGACACACACAAACTATAAAAACCCACAAGACACTTGAAACATACGGTGGACGGCCTGTAAACGTCCTCAACCAATGATAAACCAACACCACCTATTTCGATTTTATAAAATCTTGTTTACGCAGTGAAAGCTGTAACCAAAAATAAAGGAAAATTATGGCTCAATACACACTTATTTTGTGATTCTACAGTTTTTTTTAAACTTTATTTGCAACTTCAAGGAAAAATACTGTAATGTTTGTTTTCTAAAACATTGAGTAACTGAGAGTGAATTGGTTGACAAGCATGACAACTTTTCGTCTGTCAATCTCGGCACAAGGTATGACTTTGCTCCCTCCCCTTACATACCTGGTGAGAGGAGAAGTGGATGCCTAGCAAATAGATTACCCTCCTCATATATTCTCTCTCTCTCTCTGTCGGCTACCCTACCCTCCGATACGCTCGGTTGTAGTTCGTCCTGGCCAGATACAATGTCGCTTCCTCCCCTTGCACATCTGGCAAGATGGGAAATTGTTTCCTATCAACCACCTCGGCACTCTTCCCACTTTCGTTTCTTCTTGTGGGAGGGGAATTACAACTCATCATGGTCATTCCCTCCCATTCAACTGTGCCTTGTGTTGTAATGTGGCTGGAGTTACAAATAACTCTTAGAGAGTTTTCCTTTTTTCAATCTTTAAAAATTATTGTGCAAATGTTATGCAGCAGTAATAATTATGTGATAAAACACAGTATGCAAATACTGTATTATAGAAATTTTGTAATTTTGTGCTTCATGAAAAAACATGCATGGTAAATACCATATTCACAGAACACAATGGGACAAAATTGAATCTCTGGTCTTGCACTTCTCTCTATTTGAACAGACACTTTTGTCAAAAATGAAACTCACCGTCAATTTTTATGACTGTGTCACGGCGATTCGTGAAGAAGAAAAAAAAAAAAAAAAAAGAGAAGAATTGATTTTGTGTACAAAAATTACTATTGTTCGTTGTTTCACATCCCCTATGCCCTCTAAAGTGTACCAACAACGCAAATACTTGTGAAGAGTGTATACTGCTTTGAGAGACTTGGTAGTGATTCAAACAGCTGGGATGTTGCGCATCGTAGGTGAGTTTGTAAAAATTTCTGTAAAAATATTAATTCAAATTTGTGATTTACTGTTTGTGTAATATAATTTTATGTTAAAACATTAATTTACTGTATATTAATTGCAACATGAATGTTTGCAGATATAATTATAAGTGTAATTTGTGCTCAGTTATCAGAAATGTTAATGCAATGCTATAATGTGTTATCTAACTCTGTACAGGTGATGAATCCTTGTGAACTCTTGATTTCAGTATATACGGTAGAAAATTAAAATTAAGTATAATGAAAGTGATGTTTATAATATGGTTGCAGTCAAGAGTTTGCGGCTATTTTAATCAAGTCATTTTCTAATATGATTATGGCATATGCTATATCTGTACAATCAATGACCTTGGACACTGATCAGACTGGAAAAACACATGTACGCATTAGTTTACATGCACATTTCAAGGCTGATATAACTATTTGCTCTATAAGTACAATAGAACTATGTACAGTTTATTCACGGTAAAATGAGCACTTTTGAAAGCCCTGCTTAAAAATTACTTGTATGCATGTTGTGTAGTCTTCCGCCTTATGTAACATTAACATTGCCGTGAGTCTCATTTCACTTTATTCATGTTTCGGTCAAGTGAAAAAGTTACAATTACTTGAAAAGTAAATGTCTAACAAATAGCTAATTTTTACACTTCGATGCATTAAAAAATAAACAGAAATCAAAATAAATAATTTAAGTTGTCAGAAATAAATAGCTAACACATTTTATTCTACGTTAAGATACGGAACTACTTCCCATCCATACTTACCAACTTTACTGGGCGCATGTAACTCAGGTCACCCTTTAAAATATATACTGGTAGGGGCAGTGATTTTTTTTCTAAGGATGATTTCAAAAGTGCTCACTTTATCGTGAACAGCCTTTACATGTTTGAATGTATCAATACCACATGTTTAGATGGCTTTTCATGACACATTTTCCTGTAGCTATTTAGTAATGTGGCCTGTGGGATGTGTGTGCTGTCTATATAATCTAGGCGTATTAAGTTGGTATCGGGTTGCGAGACAACCTTTGTGGCGCGAACTATTGCTCTAGGTGACAATGTTCAGCGTCGGTGCATCAAATTACTCTGATTAGCAATTTAAGGACATTAGGGTATCATAAACACCTGTTTCACTCGCGGTCGGTCTTCGCACACACACTGCATGATTTGCTCATATGTCCCTATATCTTCACAACTGTGCTGTATTTGGTTACTGTAACTTAAATGGGTGCAAGAATAATGGTAAATATGTTTTCAGCTCAGCTGTTATGGACTTTGGCTACCCTCCCTCTCGTGTTACCTCCCGCCTGTAGACTATCACTGAACACATCCTGTTCTGTGCTTCCTTCCCTTACGCTGTGCTAAAAGAATCTTCTCTTTTGATGCGCACTCTACCTGCTTTCGTTTTTTCCTGCCTCCTGCTCGTTTGCGTTGACTGCTTTCCTACTTTAAACAAACGAATAATGATGTTTCCTGTCTACACTGCTGTGCAAACAAAATTGCTCCGTATGTAAATACCTCACTGTCGAAGGGTATTAAAATAATATTGATTTTAAGTGGACAAGGTTCCATGTTTGATGAAGGTATCTTTGTAATATTTTTCAGTCGGGAAAATTTTATGTTAAAAAATATTAATATTTTTACAAGCAGTGTATTTTATATTTAGGTACAAAAAATTTTAAATGGCACCATTTTGCACCTTGAAATCCAAATTTTTCTGGGATGACCCCCTTTACTGGGGAAATCAACGCCACTACTGCCCCCTGCACACAGTAGCTTGCCCATGAAATTATAGCATGCATCACCACTGTTTACAAATATTATATGCAAACAAGTATAAAATAAGTACATATGTGAGCCTGTCTTCTGAAACCATAAGCTAATTAACATGGGGGTACGGGAAAGGAAATTTAGCATTAAGAAAATTTGAGCAGGAAAATCAAATTTCCCATTGGAATTAAGGGAAAAAATATTTTGTTATGGAATATGATAGGGTGCTAGTGAATATAACTTTATTCTATCATGACTTATTCCATGAAAACCAAAATAAACAAAAAGTAATGCCTAAGAAAATGTAATATTGTAATATTTTATATTCTTAACACGTATCTGTTGCAATATAAATTAATATCCTCTCTGTATTGTACCACTCTCACTGTCACCCTCCCCCCCCCCCCCCATGTGAACCAGATTTATATGCTTACCAAGCTGGCAACATGTAGTTCCCAACATACTTGAGGGCAGCACTTCACAAAATAATGACCCAGTAAGTTACAACACACTGTTCTCCAGAACGTTTTGTGGTATGGAATTTTTGGTCCTCCATGTTAGATTATCTCACACGTCGTTCAACAATGTCACATTTGTATCTTACAATATTGCCTCTCTCACAATTAGTTGTGTTGCTTATTGTGTTTACAGCACGCTCTAAACATGTGGTCCCTTAATCTTTTTTATGTTATTTCCTAAAGCTTAATACATCTTGTTTGTGGTTAGCAATATTGTATTTCATGTATTCAGTTCTTGTATGTACAGTACATTGTTATTTTAATCTACAAATGTATTGTTTGTTGTACCCATTGATGACCTCACCTTCACTGTACGAATTAAGTTGTATTTGATCATAGACCTTTAATACCCAGCTTTGCATCTGTTTGATAATAACCAAAATGAGTTTTCAAAACTTTTTATATTGAGTTTTAAATTCCAAGGAGCAGAAATTACATCAATCAAAAATGTTTCTCTTTGGTAGGGGTTGCAGAATTTAGGCCCTGTCTACATGGGCCACTCAGCCATGACACTGAGAGGTACCAAGGAGCGCCATTCTGTGGCTCGACAACACAGTAAAATTTCACGCCAGTTTGAACATAGAACAAAGACGAAGAACTCTTGATCCTCACTGCACTCCTGTGGTGATGGTGACGTTCCTATACAGCAATAATCTGTAACATTCAGATTTTTTGAATATGGGTTGACGGTTTTGCATAACTCTTCCCATGCCCTTCCTCCCGCAACAATATATTGCTGTACGAGTGAGTCACATTGATCTGGTATCCCAAATCGCTGAACATGATTTTACTTCAACCATAAACCTGCCGAGTCTAAAAAAGTCATTGCAGCATCACGTGATTAAGGGGGAGTACTAGTTTCAGTTTTGTTGGCCAATCTCTATGAAATTTCACACTACTTTGTTAAGCTATTTTTGTTGTGTATGCCTGATTTTGTTAATTTTTTTTAAATTTAGTAAGAGATATTTAATAAACAATTTCATTAATCTGTGGCTTCATAGTACTAGACCTGTTGAAAATACGTGTACGAGGTTTTGATCATGTGAACATACAAAATTCTGCTTTATTCTGATGGAATTTTGTTTACTTACGTAAAATATTTCTGTTCTTAAATAATATTTATATGTCCTTCTGCATAAGGCCATTGTATAGATTTCCGAGAAATTATCCACTACAAATTATAAAAAACTTTGATACAGACAAAAATAGGACATGACGCTTTCAAATCACTATGCTACCACTGCATGGCCATAAAATGCCAGTATAGCATCCTAAACAGCATAACTAATGATTAAAAAAAGCATCAAGATTCGCTGGCAATGAGTGTGGGGTCCTAGAAAATTGCTTCACATTCCGCACATACACAGTGGACCAGGGTAATAACTACAGCGTAACAAAGACGAAACAATTACCAACATTTTTATTGCTGCCATACATCAATGCAGTGTCCGAAAAGGCCCAACAAACACTCATTAGAAGCATAAAATTGGTAGTTTTAAAGACAATTCTGTTCAGATTTCACAACTTTTTCCCGTCAATGCAGTGCTGCTGGAAATTATGGTAATGGTGAAAGTTCTTCCAGGCGAGTCGCCAGCAGGGTTCAAAGGTAGAAGGAATGGAGATGGCACTTAGCAGGCGGATTGTTCTTTCTTCTTCTAATTGGATTACTTTCTGGAAGCGAATGCTTTCCCGCCTGCTTGCGGTTTCTGTGATTTGGCTGGTGTGCGAGCCCAACTGACCCACTGTGTTCTGCCTACAATAATGAACAGTCTTTGCGCTCTGTTTTGCTAGATTTGGATTATTTACATGGGCTTGCAGCACGAGTAAGCACTACAATATTTTTTTTTTATAAAAATGTACATTGCCCATTTCATTTAAAAGTTTGTATTTGTATTTTTCGTTCAAAATATACAAACACAAATCCATGCATACTATCTTAATAGCATTTTTCTATTGTGGAAGCATACATTTAGAAAAAGGATTTGTGCAACATTGAGTTTTACATCTCCTGGATATGTAAATGTTAGCTATAAGTGGGAGAATGTCATGACTTTAATTATTTTAGTAAAGACCAAATCACTTAATTGCCAATGAGTCACCCTGAGAGTAGGTTCCCAGACATCACTGACTCAGAATGAATAAAAAGAAAAGTTAAGATGAGTTTGCCTGCAAAAATATTTACATTACAAGCATTTATATACAGCACATTTTTTATTTATTTTTTATTTTATTGTAATTGCAAAACTAATTAAGTAATTTTGGTTTCTAGTCATTGTCTAGCCTGTATTTTTATCTTAATAAAACTTACATTTTGATTAAATCAATGACTAAATGTATTGCAGATGTATCATTTATGTGGCAATTAATATCAGTTAAATATTTAGCACTATTTATTAACTACTGAGGTGTTTTCTATTAAAAGTGCTGATAATATTTTATAGTTACAGGTTTTGTACCTTATAATAGAAAGATACCTTAGTATTTGAATAGTTTCTCTCACAAATTGAGGATGTCTTCTTCCGCACAAGTAACGCCTTTTGCAGGTAGTAGCCTACATACAAAAATTACCTTAAACAGGCTATTCAACTCAGCAAACCAGGGTCACACCATTCATAAAAAAGTTACAGATTTTTCTTCTAAATGTAGAACTGGAGCATCAATACCTAGTTTGAATTACTGTAGTAAGTGTATTAATTTGTATAATACAGTGGACACCCGGAATACCGTGACCCGTTATACCGCTGATTCAGTTGTACCACAAGGCAATTTATATCCTCTGGCCCGAATAAATAAATAAGTGGAAAGCGTGCAGTCATGTAGGCATGTGGCTTGTCTGCGGGTGGTTGTGAGTCGGGGACATTGGTGAAAGGGGCAGAGTGCATGCTCCCTCATTTCAGTGCAGAGATCTATTTTACTGATTCATTACAGTCAATATTGTATATTTTTCAGTATTCAGTTTAGTTGGCGTGGTTTAGTGGTTCAGTTTAGTCTTTGATGGAAGAATTCCTAGTGGTCCTTTTTTCATGTGACCATATTATACCGGTTCTGCTGTTTGGTTGTAAACGAGGGGGGGGGGGGGGGGGAGATGTTACTAAGCAACCTTTCCTTCTTATCTGGGCATTGGATCAGTGTGGGGGGTGGCATGGCAACATTACAAGTCATTTATCATACTTGCAAGTATCCCGCTGTCAAGCATTTACTGGCACTTACAAGTTAACATCTAATGTGCATGCATTGTATAGCATAACACATTTAACAAATTACATTTATTCAATGCTAGAATGTTTAACTAAAATAAGTTAAAATACGCTAGAATACTGTCGTAAAAGGGAGGCACTTCTGTTGTACATCTGTATAAAACTGGCTTGTAATGTGAGGGGCTCTGGGTTCAGATTCTGGGTAAGGTAGGGACTAAGTAATTTACAGGCTTATAATTAATCTCCTACGGGGTATAGATCTATGTAATCATTATCATTATGCAGACACTTTGATTATAATGTGTATACAGTGGCTATACACTTAACATTAAAAAAAAAACTTCAGAAATTTGAGGCACGCAGTGTTATTATCACGAAAACACGCAAGTTAGGACATGCGTCCACGGACTGAGGACAAGCTATTTAGGACAAGATTTAATGTAGAAAAGTGGCCTTTCTTTGCATGCCACAAATAATTCGCTTTTGTTTGCTTTAGTTTTCCTTTGTAAAGTGCAGATTAGACGAGCAAGCAACATGTTTCACAACACTTAAGGCATTGATAGATCCCATTTGCAGTGCAAGCATGTATTTGACTTTGTTTTTTATTTGGACTTGAGCTTCTTTTCTCATTCTCACTTCCTCCCAACCAGACCCACCAGGGAGTGGGCGGTGAACCCTCCTCCAACACCCATGACAAACAACTCGCAGCGAACACTGCCATTGGTGGAACAAGTACATCTTTTGCCTAGAAAACGCAGTATTTTTTTTAGCAATTCTTGCTTGAATGCATGTGACCCCCTTCATCAACATTTATCTTCTTACATTTCCCTCACTTAGGTGCTGTCAAGGCCAGTGATGTAGATAAAAAAAATAAAATTCCGATAGAAAGGGGCTAAACGTTTCACGAAATACGGTGCTACTTGCGCAGTGTTTGACAGACAGGTGCCATGCCCCATTAGAACACTGGCTTTATTTTTTTGCTACTCTACTCAGTCACTTCCAGAATAGCGCGGAAAAGCTATAACAAGGGTCTGAGTTATGTCTCCCAACAGCCACGTTATATCTGGCTTTTACTGTATTTACAATGCTTAAATGTCAATAGTATCAAAGTAGGTCTAACTTCTGCATTTATAATAATATGAAACCAATTTTAAAAAATGCAGTGGTTTGGCTATACTCAGTACAAAATACTGGAAGAGTCATATAATTTGTACAAACTGCAGAATGAAATATGGACACACAATATTTGTGGGCATGTATGTATGCATATGCTTGAGTATATAATATAGATGTATCTAGAATATCTAATAAACAATTTGAAACGTTAATAGGAGTTGAGACAGGTAAAGGTAGCTGTGCTCCTAGATTAGAATTTCGCCTGTTCTTTGATTAGTCATGATTTCTGTAATTATTTATTGAAAAATATGCAGAAGGGACTTATCCAAATGCAAAAAAGTGAGATTAGATTTTCCCTTGCTAATGGTGGTGTGATTAGTTCATTAGGTGTCACTACTTTCGAGATTAAAATTAAAGGATATTCATGGTAATTTAAAGTTAGGATTTTGCCCAGGTTGAGCCATGAATTGCTTCTAGTAGTAGATTTTTTGGGGAAAACCCAAGCTAGTGTATTAACGTAGCACAGAAGGAATTGCTTTTTGCTTTATGTAAGAACCAACCTGTATTAGTTACGTGTTTTAATTTCCAGGTAATTACAGTTCAGACTCAAAATAGCGATCAGGAAACTCATCTTACCGAGTTGCAAATGGGATTTGTAGATGTAGTACCTCCCATTACGAGGAGGGATTTCGGAACCACTGCAACTAATGTTTCCGAGTTGATTTATGTTATGATTAGTATGTACTGTGTTTTTAAATGACTATGTTTTGTAATCATCTCATGTGTTTTCATCTTTAGGGTTTGTGTCTGTTCTGGGATTGTGTTTTTGAGGACCCCGGTGCTGCTGTTCCCAACTCCTGCTCATTTCATTATTGTGTTTCATCTTCATGTAGTTAGTAAGGTGTATTCATGCACACTTCATGCTATTGTGTTTCATGTTCGTATAGGTTTATAAGGGGTTTTTTTTGTGTAGGATAAGATGTAGACAATTTCTCTCAAATTAGGGTAGTTGTAGGGTGCCCCCAAGATCTGTTATATTTTTAATTGCTCCTAATTCAGAAGTTAAAGGGGATAGTAATCTTCTGACTTTGGTTGGAAGCTGCAGACTGTTGTTCCTGGTGCTTTCTACTGGATACTGATGATGCTGGCACATGTTTTTCTAGTTTGTTCAGAGTTTGAGGCTAGAGACTGGATGCTGTGAAGAGATTCCAACCAACCTGGTATCTTCCTGGGAAGAGTTCTGAGGCCTGTGCTGAGTCTAGCCAACACGACAGAGATCCTGGCTGCTCTCTGGGTTCTCACTGGGGGCTCTCACTTCGGGAGGAGGTAATGAGACGGGTGTCTCAAATATTGAGCACCCCCCCCCCCCCCCCCCCCACAAAGTCTACGTGCCCAATATGATGCAGTTCCTCACCTGGTCTGGGTGAGCCTAACTGCGCAGGATGCCAGTTACACTCAACGTGTCATGGAAAATTCCTACTAAATCAACGTGCAAATCTAAATTAAATCTGTGTGTGCTTCTACAATTACCTGTGTTGGATGATAAACCAAAGGTAATTTTAAAATGGCATTAACATGAGGAATTTTTCAGAATGTATTAGATTGTGAGTTACGCTTTTAAATATTTTGTATAATGCCATATTTGTTTATGCATATATTAAAGGAATCGTACAGTTTTAGTCTATTTTAAATGTATATGTAGAAAGAAAATGAAAATAATAGCTTGTTCAGCATTTATAGGGTTCAAAATCACATATTTTTGATCAGCTATAGTGAATTTAGCTCGTGTATTTAAATATCATATAATTTGAATGAATTAAAGAAAAGAATTCTGCAGAATAGTTCAGGTGTTATTTTTCTTTGCCAGTTAATCGTAAATCACAGCTCTCTAAAAGATTCTTTGAAGTTTCTGCTGTTTTGTTTTGTGAATTACTGGTTGTTATCAAGGCCCCTTGCCACGTCCTTGGTATAAGGGCGTCGCAGAGTGACTGTGCGCTGATAGAAAGCATGAAAAAATGAAGTAATGAAGGTCTCATTATAAGGACAGATTCCAAAGTTGTCTATAATTCTAGTTCGTGTTTACAAAATTAATAAAGTTATCAAATCCCTAACTTCAGCAATTATGATTAATAATTCAAGAACGATCTACAGAACAAAGACTATTCATCCATAACATCTGACATTCTGCATTACTTAATGTTACAAATATTTATTTTAATATATTTTGTAAAAATGTGCAAGAAACCTAGAACTTCCAATGGTTTATGTGACCCTCCACACGCCGCTACATGTTGCCAACACCATGCGTCCGTGGCAAATGTCTGTCTTTTAAAGTAATTCATTATATCTAACTGCAAAGAAAACTTGTATTGAAATGAATAAATAAGGCGGTCATAATTCATTTGCACACGTCTTATTATTAATAATTCAAAACCACAGTGTCTGATTTCCCGTCGTGAGTTACGCTGCACTCGGCTCGGTGCTTACCTTCCCATTATTAACCAGCAAAAGGTGTCAAATAGGCCCTTACATTTTATCAGTTTATTCAAAGATGCGTGTCTATTGAAATAAATTAGTATAAATCATCTGATTTCACCACAAGAAGTTACAAAAAATGAACTTTACACTTATAATACAAGTTGCACAATGTTCAAACAATTTTTGGTGACAAGTGGTAGAGTATGTGCTTTCCGGCATATAATTTTATTCGCAACGATGCTGCCTTTTGAGTTAAATAAGTATTATGTTTTAAAATCATGTTCATTTTATGGCAGATACAATGAAACACCAACCTTACGGGGAAAAAGGGACCTTTGAATCACAAAAGAAAACATCTTTCCAAATAATAATTCCTCGTTAAAATGTTTTGCGTAACATTTTCAGACAAAATCATTTGTGTGTGTTTTGTTTTCAAGGGCTGATAAATTTCCATATAAACATAGCCCCGAGTACATACGTGTATACTCCTAAAAGGGTTAAGGCAGTCCACCACTGCTCCTTGTATGGTAGGCCTCGCACTAAAACGTTACAAAGGGACACTTTATCTCCCATGCCTCTTTTCTCTCCATCCTTGCCTACCCCTATTCAAATTCCTGCACATAAAGGGTCCACTTTTTAGCTAAAAAAATTTCAAGCAATTTTTCCAATACTTTCAAGAGCCCAAAATTTACTTTACAAGATAAATCAACAGCTTAAAAATTTGCATGATAAAGTAAATGGGGATGGGGAAGAAGCATCAAGGAATATTTTCCGTACATCTGATAGGGGAGGAGTATAATAACTGTTACAGCCACAAAAGAAACTTTGTCCACAATTATAGAGAATAACACTATTTTACAATTTTTGTTAATGCAGGTTCTCAAAATTCTTGTACAAATGCATATGTTATCAGATGTTACTATACATTGTACACAAACCCACAAAACCCTACATTCTCATGTCTGTGTACTAGAATTCTCCTATGTATGGCAATGCTGGAAAGTAAATTTTCTCATTAGAACAAAAACATGAATATGGCATCACAACTGCTGAAAATAATTATATATAGAACAAACGTGTACGCCTACTGTTGCACTCTCTCAAAAAAATAAGCATAAACCTCCATAGAAACTATTCATACACCATAAATTTTCCTGTAAATATAATGACTGTACACCACTTTTAACTTGTCATGAATACCATGTAAATAAATTACAACACTATAAAAATTACGCGCTATGAGCATCTGAAATTTTTTTTTAAGGACTTTTAAGCATCTCAACATATTTTCAAGCACTTTTTTAAGGTCCCTTGATTTCTTGAACGCATTTCAAGCACTTTTAAAGGATTTTCAAGAAGCATAGGAACCCTGGTACAGCAACAGGAGCCAATAATGAACCTATTTACACATCCCCCTTTACCCCAAAACAGCACATTTCCTTAGTTTCATACAGCATGTTTGTTATCAGTATTTCTATGCAGTGTTTAGATTGCAGACATATTCTATGATAATACTGTTTAATTAACACAACGAAAATGAGAGTTCCCAGAAAACATAAGTTCTTTATCACGATACAATGACAAGATACTTCCCAACCGCCATCTTGAAAACAACTGACTGTTGCAACTTGAAGCAATGTTGTCGATGAAGGCAATACCAAACACTGTCTTCTAAGGCAGGAAATCAGTTCATTCAAATACAAGTCTGTTTTAAGTTTACAATAAAATACCATTTACAAATTTACACATCAACATCCTCCCCCACTAAAACAACGTTTTCCTTATTGGGAGGGAAGAGGACACGACTTTACTTGGCTTGGATCACTCCCCCAACTTCCACTTCAATGGTGGGGTTTGATCTTCCTTGATCAGCACAAGAGTACCTACACTGAGAGAGACTGAGGGGTCTGTACAACTTGGATCTTTGCTGCAGCGTGTGCAGGTAATCCTGACTCCAACGTGTCCAATATGTCAATGTCCAGCATATCAGGTTTTGGAATAGAGGTTAAAGGTTCCATTATCAAAAAATGTGATGCGTGTTAATGCAGTAAGATCATGGGGATTCTCACTGATAGCACGAATGGGGGCAAGAGTTCAATACAGTAAAACTTCTGTATAACAAAACTCAAGGGACCCACGATTTGGGTGTTTGTTATAGAGGGGTTCTTTATGGACAGGTGATTTACAATGTGTTTCTTTTTTTATCATGCAGTCAATTATGAATCTAATTGCCGCTGGGCTCTTTTGTATTGATTTAAGAAAAGTATTAAAAGGATTTTCTTTTGAACACTAGTACAGTAAAACATTAGGCCACTATTAATAAATTACCACTGTCATAGAAAAAAATAAGCCACTATTTTGTTTGGAGTCACATTATGTAAACAAAAATTTGCAAAATTCTTAAATATTAAATAAGTAATAAAAACTCTTGGTACACACAGAATAAGACAATACAGTTTCTAAAACACTTTACCAAATATTATGACTTTTGTTAATTTTATTTTTTATCTGAAATATGTGACTAATGTAGGGTGGGTTTTTTTTTTACAGTTCAAAGTAAATTTTTGTAAAAAAAAAAAAAAAAAAAAAAAAAAAAAGAAGAAGAAGAAGAAATATAAAAGGAAAGTAAATATAATAAGACTTTTCATTTTCAGTCTTTGTTATAGAGAGGTTTTGTGCCGAAGAGAGAAAAATAATTTGTTATAAAGAGAAGAAAATGCATTGTATCATACACAGTTTTGACCGGACCAGACACAGACTTTTTTAATAGAGGTTTTTGCTATAAAGAAGTTCAATATGTAGAGGTTTTACTGTATTGCCTCTATCTGAACAAGTACTGTAATTAGCTCTTCATAAGTCAGAATTTGGCTTCCCACAGAATGGGTCAGGTGCTTCTTCACCGACTTCACGCCTGCTTCCCATAACCCACCAAAGTGAGGTGCTGCTGGAGGGTTCATGTGGCACTGGATGCCTTCAACAGCTAGTTTAGATTACATTTTTTGACAGAAGGCAGGCGAGTTCACAAAACTGTACAGTTCTCTAAGAGCTGCCTTTGCTCCAACAAAATTTGCTCCTTGGTTGGAATAAATATGAGCACAGACACCTCAACAACCAACCATTCTCTTCAGCGCCGTCAGTACAGTCCTGTCACTAATTCTATGTGTAGCACCTTGGTGTTCATGCACACATATAGAGGTATGAATTATATGATTCAGCACATCTTAGTCTTCCCATGGTAACAAGGAATGGGCTGACATAATCCACACAGACGTGAAGAAAGGCCCTAGTCTGTAGCTCTGTAACTCTGAAACTAAGTAATTCATCTATGAGAGGAACACAGGACTTAGGTGAATTGCAGAAACACTGATTACACTGCCTCAGCCTGTGACAGATGTTACAATGAGCATCCAGTATCCAGTATTGCTGTCCGAGTACCGAATGAACGAAAAGAGGACCTGCATGGAGATGTCTTTCATGCACATAGTCAATAGGCAATAATGTGACAAGATGCTTGGCTGGAAGTAACAGTGGATGTTTTAGATCGTAACTTTGGCCTGAATGTTGCAGGCGCCCTCCCACTCACAAATTTCCATTATCATTAACAAATGGATTTAATCCACATAACTTATCAGTAAGTGTTTCCCCTGTTTACAGAATCTGAATTTCTCACATGAAACTGGAGGCATGAACAATTTTTATCATTGAGAGAATGGCATGCTGCAATTCGACTCTGGTAAGTGATACTGCACGTCGAGCACTTGACCGACAATTGTGCACAAACTGAAAATAATACGCTACAATCCTCTGCAACTGAGTAACAGAGAAATACTTGACAAAAGGAAAGCCATCTACTTCCTTTAGTGTCACAGAAAATACTTGCAGCTGTCTTTCAGACTCCACCGCTTCCAAGTTTAAACCAGGCTCACCATCGTATTCTTTCCTCTCTAAAGTTGAATGCTAAGCTGGCCAAGGTGGCTCATGCCACCATAAGTGGTGATCAATGAGTTCACATGGCATTAATCCACTGGATGCACAGTCAGCAGGATTCACATCCGATCGTACATGGCCCCACCAAGTTGTGGGCACCAAGGACTGGATCTCTCGAGACTTGATTACACAAAGGTTTTCCATTCCTTGCATTCTGAATGAATCCATGCTAAAACCACAGTAGAATCAGACCAAGTAAATGATTCCAGTTCCAGAAGGGGGGCATAAATCCCATTAACAATTTTCATCAATTTGGCTGCACACAGTTCTAGTCTTGGTAAGGTGAGTGCCTTCAGAGGCGCTACTTTAGATTTTGCACAGACTAGACACTCTTATCAACTGATCATTAACATCTGCCCGCAAATAAACCGCTGCATACCCTCTTCTCGATGCATCTGCAAACCCATGCAGTTCTAACTTCCTTGCTCCTGAGCGGGTTACACAACGTGGAACTGTCACCTTTAAAAATACACAAATCCGACTGAAAGATGTTCCATTTTTTCACCAATGGTTCAGGAAGTGTGCCATCCCGACCCAGCTGCAATGACTAGAGCTGCTGAATTAGTTGTTTAGCGAACAACACAACCGGGGAGATCAAACCCAAAGGATCAAATATTCTAGCTGAAATGGACAATACTGATCTTTTTGTACAAGCCACACATGGAGCAGGTTGGAAAAAAAATATGAAAAGCAGTCTACATTCGAGTTCCACAACAGCCCCAATACCTTTATTGTGTCATTTTAAAGAATAGAAAATGAACGAGAAACAGACAACTGATCTGGTAAGAGAATCTGACTTGTTACAACAGCGTTATTACAAGCCCATATGTGAAGTGAAAAGCCCCCTGAATTGAAAATACCAGTAAGTTCATGTTGCAGACAGATGGCTTCTTCAACAGAGTTTGTTTCTGTTAAGATGTCATCCATGTAGACATTCTGCATGATTTTTTGAGCTGCCTTTGGAAAGTTGTCTTTTTCATCCAGTGCTAACTGGTGAATGATCCTAATGGCCTGGTATGGAGATGATGATAGACCAAAGTTCACAGTGTTCTACTGATATTCACACCGTGGCTGATCAGGGGAGAACCTCCAGACTATCTTTTGCACATCTGCAGTGAGTGCTTCCAAATGAAAACAAAAAAGAAGCAGGACTGTCACTAGATCAGGCAGGAGCTTAGGACCAATGAGAGTATGATCATTGAGAGACTCACCTTTGCTTGTCTGGGCCGAAGCATCAAATACTACCCTCAGTTTGGTGGTTGCACTCTCAGGACGAGTGACACAATGTGGAACAAAATAATCATTAGTACTTGTGGGCTGAGGCTCTCCAATTAATTCCATGTGACCTTGATCGAGATAATCTTGCAAGAATGCATGATACTGAAATTTCAAATGTGGATTTAGAGCCAGCTTGCGCTCTAACGACTGGAATTCACGAGAGGTACCCGACTGAGTCTCCAAAATTTGGACTGTCCCCTTTAAAGGGCAAGACCACACAATACCTTCCATCCATTTCACGTGAAACTGTATCTTTTTTGGTTCTAACTGTGAGAGGACATGGCACTTCTTCAACTTCCCAGAATTTTTTAAATAACTCATCCACAGGTTCAAATGAAGAAACAAAAAAAGTTTGACATAAGGGTTCATAGGTTTGTCTCTGATATACCTTACCCAACAACCGACCAAAGATAGTATTGATTGCCACTGGCTCTCCAGGTGAAATTCGAATGCTCCCATCTCTAAGAATTTCAGGAAATACTTCTGCACCAAGAAGCATATTGACCTGTTGAGGTTTGTCATAATTGGGATCTGCCAGTACAAGTTTCGATAAGTGGGGCCACCCTTGCTTTCTGATAGGCAATTGTGGAACAGATGATACATCTGCAAGAACACAATTGCTTCCACAGTAATTATATCATCTGCAAGAACCTGAGAAACTACCTTACAGCATGTTACTCCCTTTGCAGCTAGAAGAGGGGTGTGACCCAGAACGGAATTACGCTGAGAAAATGGTAGTTGCAACTTTCAAAGCCATTCCAGTGTAATTAGCAATGTCTGTGAGCCTGGATCGATGAGGGCTCTAACTGAATGTGCCTGACCCAAACTGTCCAAAACTTTCAACACTGCACTGGATAATAGCACTGAGGATGACTCTATTTGGACTCCTGTGTAATAAACAGACCTTTCGGCATTATCGTTACCATCTGATGAACCACTTCCACTCACCCCAGGTTCATTAGATGCCAACGAAGCAAGATGAACGAGTGTATGATGGTTTTTAAGTGCGACATGTAAAGCTAGAAGAGCACTCCCTTACAAAATTTCCTCTCCTCAAATAAGCAATGCACAATTTTAACTCTTTTAACACAAATTAATCTCTGTTCGCTGGGCAAGGGTTCACATTTAGTGATGAAATGCTTTCCACTGTAATGCACACAGTCATGGACTTCTGGTTTCAACATACTCAAAACTAATTTAAAATTGTTAGATATTCTATTCAACCTCATTTTTTCTGAACCAAAGGTGCCAAATCCAACTGGTTTTGCAATAACTTTACCTAATTCAGTTAGGCCTACTTGTGAATGCTTCTCCAAAAAGGACAAACTTAGCATATGTTGGCATCTCATCATGTGACAGAGTGAGTTCCCACTGTTTTCTTAGTTGACAGTTCAATTTACGTACCAACAAATGCAACAATAGAGCATCCTACTGATTTGTTGGAAGGCAGATAACCTTTAACGTTCCTATGTTTTCAGTAACTATATTTAATAACCCCTTTATGGATTGGACACAATCTGAACTGACTGAAGGAGTGTTGAACATTCACTCTAAATTATGATAATGATAAGCAATTAATCGTGGCTGATTATATCGCTGAGCAAGCAAATTTCTTACCACTTCATAATTGGCATTTGTCACAGGTAACGTACTAACCAAAGCGCTGGCCTCACTCTGCAATGAAGACTTCAAATACAGGAATTTTATTATTCAACTTCATGCAAACTTCTGTTGTGAATCAGCGTCAGGAATAAATCATAAAAGGCTTGCCACTGCGTAACGTTACCATTGAATTTTGGCAATTCGATATCTGGCATCTTCAATGCAGAATGATTATCAGTATCCTTGGTGTTTAGGGTACCAACAGCTGGAGTATCAATGCTGATATTAAGCATGTATTTGATAGTATCAATTTCAAAATATATTTTATCAAATTCATCTCATTGCAAAGAGTAGTCACGGGACGAGTCTGTTTTTTGTTTCGCAACTGCAAATCTTAAGGTTGGAGATATTCTCGTTGATTTTGTCTTTAATTTTTGTGAGCTATTTGCACATTGAGAGTAAAAAGGTACACTTTTCTATGTCGTTTGGTTTAGCCAAAGCCTTTTTCCCGCCTTCCAAAAGAGCTTTAAATGCAGTAGGTGCGACTGGACTTTTGTTACCAAATCACGTTCACTTGACATTTTAGAATTCAAAAAAACCCAGACAATGTTTTTCTCTTGTTCTTGTAAGTGTGCGTACTTGTTTATTTGTTAGGGATTAATAAATTACGTAATCTGACGACTTCACTAGAAAATATAAGTACAGAAGTACATTTGATCAAGATCACATAACCCCACTTAATGAAATTCTTTCAGTATCATGCTTCTTAGTAGTTCTTCATGCAGTTTCCCAGGACACAGGTTACTTGCTGGTATACCATTTGATGTGAGTTACTGTATCACTGCCCATTTCACGCACGTGTCATGTGAATCGTTACTTTTCAAAAAGGAGAAAACCAATAGTACACCAATAAATGAGCTGAAGCAACATTTCATGTAATCCGGCCTGGCATTGATCATGTTTAATTACCACAATGAAAACGAGAGTTCCAGAGGACCCGAGAAAATGAAAGTTCTTTCTCACAATACAACGCCGAGATACTTCCTGGCCGCCATCTTGGAAACAACTGACTGTTGCAACTTGAAGTAATGTTGTCAATGAAAGCAACACCAAACACTTCTAAGGCAGGAAATCAGTTCATTCAAATAAAAGTCTGTTTTAAGTTCACAATAAAATACTATTTACAAATTTACACATCAACAAGTAGGCCTACTGATATAAATTTAATTTGGCTGTGTTTTTGGATTACCAGTTAGGACCGCGTCAATTGTCGACAACCTTAAAATTTTAGTTACATTTCTGATTTGCACTTTTGATTTATTGATGACTTGCTCACGTTTTCTGGCAACCACATTAGAGTTTTCATTTTACAACATAAATGGAAACCTGTACACTTCTCCACAAGTTTGAATTAGTCAAGGCAGCAGAAAAAGGAAAGCTGGTAAAGAAAGCAGCATGGCAGCACGGGATATAGCACTCAGCCTTAGCTACAATTTTCAAGCAAACTGAGGTGATCATAAGTGCTGTGGTGAGGGCAGTCCGCAATGTGAAGGACAAAAGCCTCACGAGCTCCACAAATTCCCATTTGGGGACAGCAGTCTTTGTCCAATGTACCAAACACAGAGCCCCAAATGTACCAGTTAGACGACAAAGTCACGTTACAAAAGACCAACTTATATGCACTGACGATACACCTCAACATAAAAGGCTTCTAAAGGATGGCTGTACATACTGAAAAGCCTCCACGATATCAGTCCACAAAAACTGTACCAAAAAAAAAATCTGCCCTGAGGACTATGTGAAAAATTGGTTGCCTGAGCTCCAAGGCATTCTAAGGTGCTACCAGACGCAGGATATTTACAATGCTGATGAAATTGCGGGTATTTCCTTAACCTGCAGCCATATCAAACTCTTGCAGTAAAGGGTGTATAAATGTAAGGGACAAAAGAGGATCAAGGAACATCTCATCATTCTCTGCTGCAACATGGATGGCAGTGACAAGTTTTACGCACTCATGATTGGGAGTTTCAAGAACCTGTGTACCTTTAAGAACCATGCAAATTTGCAGTGCTGATATGACTTTAATATGAAGGCAAGCATGGGTACCATCAGGAATGTTATGATTTGAGTTTAAGCATTAAAAAAATTGCATACATTATTGCAGAAACCGTTTTATTATGCTTTTTGTTGACAACTGCCACATTCATCATCACACCCAACACTTTGAAGACACTTAAGTAAACTGTATAATTGTAAGACTGCTTAAATAATTACATATGGTACATGCATAATAATTTAAAAAATTACAATTAATGCAGTTTTTGCATGTTTATTGACAAGTATTGCACAAGTTTAACCAGAAGTTTCCACTGACAGGTGATGTCCTGTGGGCAACTCAGAAAGTGAAGAGATTTGAATGGCTCTAAACAGCGAGGTCTTAAGAACCGATGAGGGTGACTGAGGTGAGTATGGAGCAGCGCCAGAATTAAAGTACAAGGAAACGGGAGATTCCCGAGAAAACCTGCCCACCAACTGCATCATCCAGCACGATTCCCACATGCAAAAATCCGGAGTGACCCAGCTGGGGATTGAACCCGAATTGCCTTGGTGGGAGGCGAGCAGGCAAATCACTCAGCCACCGTGGTCCCTGTAGGCAACTGAGGAATGTCATTAATGCCAAGTACTTTTGGTGGGTGCGAGGGCAGAGGCACCCAGGGGGTATGCTGAGACTCTCTCTCTAGTCTTTGCATGGTATTGGTGTGTGATCAGTGTACAGATCCGGCCAGGTTGCTTTGCGGCAGGGCACTAAATCGGGTTCTGCAAGTATGGCTTTACGCTTCGGTAGGACCACTCTCGCTATATTGCCTGGGCAAAGCGTGACCTGTGGAGATTGCTGTGATTTGGACTGGTTTACGTCAGAGTTGGCCTACTGATTGCGGTCTCCCAAAACCACAGGTTATCTAGGCTGAATTACCTGTCTTGTCCACTCAAGTAGGTTAAGATTACTAGGTGTTGTGCCATTGACTCTGGTACGTGGCATGAAGAGAGCTGGTTCATAGGCTGGTGAGATGGGCCTTTGTGAGCAGCATACAGCTTGTGCCTGTTCTATGAAACCGGGGTGCTGGAGACCGGTGGGGATGTGGCTAAGCTCCTGCTAATACTTAGAGACAGTCTCAGCCTTTTTGAACCTCTTACTGGTACCACTATGAAAGGATAAAGGCATAAGAAAATAGTATATGATCAAACCTTGCAGAAGTGGAGCAGGTGATGCTGTGGTTCTAAGATGTACAACCACATACCATCTCTGCCAACCCAATGCGGTATCTCTTATCTCAGTACCTGGCACCAGAAGCACAGTGAATACTGACAGTCAGGTCTCACTGGCAGACGGCCCCAATACTGTGGGTGAGTTCCTCTTGAGGGCCAGTCTCCTCAACTCGGGGTAATACTCCCTCTGGCACCAGAAGCGCGGTGGACAGAGCAAACTGATGTTTTGGCGGTTCAGAATAAATTTCCTGGACACCTACTGTCCCTCGGACGGGACTGATGTCTACAGGGAAGAGTACTATGGCTGCAGGAAAGATACCCTTAATTGGATTAAAAGCTTGTTTATTCCGTTGAAGGAAATAAACAAGGTGATGTTGCACTACCTCCTATCAACGGGAGCTTAATGGAAGTTGTCTATGCATTGACAAGTGAAGGTAACCTGTTCCTAGGCTAGAGGGGTAGGTAGATGAAGTGCTATGAGATAACTTCAATTTACTATACTACAGTATTGAAGACGTTAGACGACTGGTGAGGACTGGTAGAACAGTAAGAGTCTTTGGCACCAGGAGTGCAGTGAAAGTCAGAAGAGGAGCTGATGCCTTCAACACCAGAAGCGTGGTGAAGGAACGGAACAGACTGGTGTTCCAAAGGCTCGGCCCCAGTATTTATACTCTTCCTGGCTCACCCATGGTCGTGGTTTGGACGGGGTAGAGGCGGTTCTTGATCCTCTGGGCATGTACACCACCGGCCGGCACTGGATCCAGGGTTGCATGTGGAGATTGTACTAGTGGTGCCATCCGGTGGTGCACTTTAGTACTTGGATGATCTTAATAAATAGTCTCTGTGGCTCGGCCGGTGAACAGTACAAATCTTCAGGCATGGAGCATCTGTCTTTGCCGTAGGTAAGCAGTACAAGTTCTGTCATCTCGTAGGAAGTAGTACTAAGCAAACTCCGTTGACATGTGTGGCTGAGTGATATGCATTGACGAGTAGAAGTCAATTTAATAAAGGTGAAGAGACATCATGCTTCACCACAACACTAGAAATTACTGAACAGATTGCATCTCACAATAACAAACATGATCACAGTCTACAATATTACTGCATGTACAGTTATTATCAGTTTCTAAAAAATGCTGTCATAATAGATTACTTCAAAAATAAAATCTCTACATTTAACTTTTTTTTGTTACTACTGTAGTAAATGAACACACTAGTGTGTCACATTATTTATTTATAGCCTCATATACTGCAGCAAATACGCTGCAACATATTTGAAACAATCTAAGGAGACAGATAAAAAGAATTTTCACAAATATGTGACTGAGTTAAGAACTGATTTTACGTTGCCTGAGAAGTAATTCAGTAAACTCCTGATTAACCGTGTTAATCGAGGCCAGAGAAAACACGAATAAGCAAATTTGTATTTAAAAAACCCGGGTAATTCAATTTACACATTTTTACTATTAATGGAACAGTGAAATTGGCTCCGAAAAACGTGATATAATAAAGTATCTATTATACATTTCAAAGCACAAATCACTCACTGTATGTGCAAGATTTAAAGTGCACAATACTTTAATTGATATTTATGTTGCACTGAGTATACGTAATTCACGTGCATTGAGTATACACTGCCTGCGCCGGTGTCAACCGCGGGCGCGTTGAGCAGGCGACATAGATAAGCGGTACGTAGTTGTGTGCGTTGCTTTCTCAACGTACATCACTCAGACTGGTCCTTTAGATGGCAGAGTTAATTGAAAGTTTAGAATGCAATGCAATAAAGACTATCACTGGACTTTAACTGCAGAAACTTGGCATTGAAACAATACAGTACAGTCCGCATGTGCACACCCACGTACACACCCACATGCCCATGCCCACACACATGTGCACACATGCCCACACACACGTGTGCACACATGCACATGCATGCACACACACAAAAGTTTAAAACTTAGGAAATGTTACATTTTTTGTAAACATTTAAACACTTGATATGAAAAAATGTAAGAAAAGTTAAACTGTGCCTTTACTGAAAAAGTCTTTAATTTTTTTTTCCCTTGGTACCGGTACAGATTTTGTTGATAACATACCATGATCAAAAAATTTTTTCTTACTACTCTGCGATAGTTTACAATGCCCTTTTACGCTTTGTTGGCAGTGGGAAAACAACGGTACAAAGTAAAAAATGACCTGCGCCAGCGGTCGATAAACTGGCAAGACGTGTTGTAGGAAAATATTGGGGGGGGGGGGGGGGGGGGGGGGTCCCAAAATGACAAACTCGTTATTTCGTAAGTTTCACATTGGAAATTGTTGACAGTCACTTTTTCAGCACTCGCGGCAACACTTTCTTGCTTTTTAAAACATGTCTAGTGTATTTAATGAACAATTATTAGTTTTAAAAGACATTTTATTTACACCTTCACGCATATGTTTTGAAGGTAAAAAAACATGGTGCGTTGTCATTTTGTATTTTTGCCAACATTCGCAAGATACAAAATACGAAATTAGAGAATATGCCACCATTTATATACACAAATTTGAGTCACTTGATTATTTTGTCAACAAAACCTGCCATTTCGGACACAGCTTCCTGGCAGTCAGATACACGCTTCATAACGGAAGGAAATGAATTACTCACGCAGGTCTCTGTGACAGGCTGACAGTTTAAAGAGATAAACATCAGCTCACACGGCACAACGATAGACATAATGGTACCACTGTTTGTTAAACGACACATGTTACAGCATCACCTTGCCGCAGATGTTGCACTGGACTTTGAGAAAAGTCAAAAAGCTGCACGGATAAGCCGAAAGCCGGTTAAACGAAGCACGATTAAGCGTGAGTATACAGTATATACCATAATTACTAAAACACAAGACCATATTTAATTACAATTTTTACCTCCAAAAATTGAGGGAGATCATCTTTCACATACTGTACTAAGAACTTTGAGGTCAATGATTTTTGCTATATGGCGTTTTCTAATTGACTGCACTGGGTACACAAGTGTGCCCCAGAAACTAGAAATTGCAATCATCACATGATTGCCCGAAACGAGTGCATATTGTTTATGCACTAACAGCTCATGCCTTGATAAAAATGCAAAACATGTGTGACAAAATATGGTATTTTTCAGAAAATATTTCAAACACACTAATCTAGACGCTGATGAAAAGGTAAAATTCAGATCCACAAAATTCCGGAGACATTTTTTCAGCACTTTTCTTTTTCTTAACTAGCTGATAAATATATGCATGATCCAATGGGTGAAATTAACCTCTTTGCTGCTGTAATGTAAAAGATATCAATATACCAATTACGTATTTGTTTTATATTAACTGTTCAGTATTAATCTGCTGCTGAACTGTAAGATATTTGCAGGATTTCTAGTAAAGCGATTGTTATCTTGATTACACGATCACAGGCTGCCACCATACTGCACCAAAGGAGCAACACCGACTCCAGAGATGGTACAGGAAAATTTGCAATTACTGCGCACTCTTTCAGTGCAACTAGCTAGTGGAAAAAGACAATTGCCTGCACTCAGTGCAAGTAGTTTCATTGAAACACACAGCATTCTGCCACTGCGCATTGAGCGCAGTCCAGTGCAGTCACTGGAAAATGCAGTTAGTAGCAGCAAGTGATGATGAATGTTTTTTGATCAGATATACCGTATTTTGGCGTGTATAGGCCTCGTGTGTGTACAGGCCGCACCAGATATTTTTGATGAAAAATTTGAGATAATTAATATTTCAAGTAAAGGCCGCACCAAATTTTTGTATTCCTGTAAATATTGTTAAATCACGATTGTATACAAACATAATAAATTCCAACTTAATTTCTTCCCCACAAAACATTTATCACAGAAGATTTGTATTTTGTTACAATATTTATTATGTACATCGCACAATTACTATTCCACAGATGGTAACGTGACTTGAGAAAGCAAAACAACAGCAACATGTTACACAAAATGGTATCTATCAATCTGCACTTGCGGTAATGTGGTGGGTGTGCAAACTACATAAGAAATTATCTTTCTCTTGTACAACAGCAAAATTACTTTCTCATGTACATTTTGAATATTGTGGTTGATAAAGTGCAATGAGTAAGGTTACCTTAATTTTGCGATTCCTAATTCTAACTTTCCGGAAATATTGATTAAAGTTACATTTTTATAGATAATCCATTCATAATTTTCATGAAAAAATATTCAAGTGAAAATTTGTGAGTGGTGTTGACATCACATTGCAATTTAATATCTCGAAAATATGGCACCGCTGCTTCTAGCTCGTCGTTATCAACATGGCTGCCGCCAAAAACATTGCAATATTGTTTAACATTAGTGAAATTCTACAGTACATATTTATTATACATAGGTAATGTATTTCACATTTTTTCAGTGTTTTTTTAAATAAATATTTCGTGCTCTGTAAATACACAATATGTAGTCAGAGAAGTCTATTGTTATTATTTATTTGTTTTTGCTACAAAGAACGAGTTCACGACCAAAACATGCAGGGCAGTGAGCCATAAGCAAAAATGTGTGTGTTAAAAATGTATTTTATTTGTGTTATCTAATAGTGTTACTGTGCATGTGCACATAATGTAATGTATTCAGACTTTGTATGCATTGGCGAGTATAGTTCATACTTATACTTTGTTAATAATTTGTTGTTTAATGATAAGAACACTAATTTTCAGTGATGCTACTGAAATTTTTGTTTGATCGATGCAGTAAAAATTTAATTTTGAGTGCGGGCTAAACTGACTTTTTTAGCATTGTTTACATCAGGATTTTGTGTTAGGACCACAGAAAATGCTCTGTGGGCATGGAGTTTCAGTCAAACAGAGTTAGATGGTTAGAGTTTACACTGTATATGGTTATAAATATCACTTCATAATATGGATTTTTGGGGGTAAACAGTTTTTATGCAATATCTCGAAATTAGGCAGCACCCCACTTTTTGTATCATTAGTTTTGTAAAAATATGGGGCCTATACACACCAAACTACTGTATTTAATTACAAGCCCTTTGTATTAAAAAAAAAAAAGAAGGATAAAGACAGCGTGACTGCCTTTAATTTGGCCATGTAAAACATTTATACAAGTGCCAAGATAAAAACATTCCTGTTCTACACATCCAAATAATTTGGAGAGAAATAATTATTTTCCAGTAAATCAAAGTAAAAACATGGAGCGTGGAGATTATTTTATTTTTGAGAGTCTTATATGTTACAGTAAATATGCAACATAATGCCAAATTGAATGTTCTGGAATACCTGCCTAATGGAGAAGTATGTCTACGGTCTGTACATCCACAGCATTTACAGAAGTGAGTTATAGGCACAATAAGCACAATACATACATACTTACTAAAATTTTAAGCAAGCTGCATTACATAACTATAAAATAAACAACTTTAAGCATGAACAATAAGTAACTAAAAACCATTTGTACTATATAAAGAACTGTCATTTTCATATTCTTTAAAGGCTTTTACTGGTTATAAAAAAACATGGCAATTTTTTTGCCAGCAAGATTTATTAAGATAAATGCAGTGAAAAATAAGGTTTTGCATGAATACATACTATGCATTAAACTTATAGTGAAATTCATTGCCAACAAATAAAGTGATTGATTTAGTTTAACCATAGTCCACCATGAGAAACATCCTAACACCTACTCTGATGGAAATTCACTACATCTACATTATACTTACTCTTTGGTGGAATGAGTGGCTTGCCTCTAGTGGCACACCAACCCACAGGATGCACAGACGAGGTTCCCAGATTGACCCAGAAGTCTTTACTATCATTTTGATCGAATCCTTCATACCTCAGTAATGCATAATAACCTGTAACAAATCAAACAACTACAACTATGGCACAGCTAAAATTAAAAAAAAAACCAGTATGACAAGTGTTGCAGTATCGGAATGTAACAGAATTCAACTTGGGAAAAATATATAAATACATAAATTACTATACAGTAGACTCAATCTACAGTTTTTCATGGGACTGTTAAAAAATTTCCATATTTCCAGAATTTCAGAAGTTGTGATTTGTCATGTACATTAATAAAATACTACTTCTAACATTATTGAACTTAATTTTTAGTATAATGAAAGCTGAACATTATTTATGCCTGGTGTGTTCGAATATTTGTTGTTTAATCGCACGTAAATTTAAATACTCTTTCATAAAAGCATGGTATTTTTTACATTGTTTGGTGTGGTGCATTTACTCGACAGAAAGTGAAACGGAACCTCATGGTAGAACCTTTGAGCATTGCCTCAACATTTACCGACACATTCGTTCAAATACACCAGGCATCACTCGTTACCTGTTCATAACTCACACAGACACTCAGCTAGCACATGACGCTTTGTATGTTTACATTACAGTGTGCACTATTTGTTTGTTGCTAACTAGCATATCGTTTAGTCACACTTCCTGTGTATTGTGGGTGCCTACACCTTAGACAAACGAGATTCTATTCAATTATACTTGAAAACAGTTCGCCTGAGGGTGTTGCGACAAGACCACCATTTTTTTTCATTGGGCCATCTTGATACACATTATGGCATAAAACCTCTAAACAATCATATGGAAGAGGAAATTAAGCCAAAAAGGGGGTGGCCGCCCCCATTATTTTAATGAAGGCGGTAGGTATTCTAAACAATTTATTCACAAATTGCAGATCTTGTTAGCATTAAACAGTATCCAGAGAATCGTACTTTATTTCTAAGTCGTTTACGATATTTTGCCAAAATACAATTTTTTATTTTTATTTTCCAGGGAAAATTTCTCCCTCACGATTTCTGCTAGACTATAAGTCACATTATATAACTGTACCTAATTTTCGACAAGGAATCCCATCACACAATTTGTAACATACATTCATATACATCCTTTATGAGTCGACCGTATACAAGGTGAGTCACGAGGAAATGGAAATATTTTGGAAGATAATATACAAGTAGTCAGACAAAACTGACATTTTGATTTCCAGTACATTACCTGTACATTTACAACATTTTGTGAAGAATTCCAGTACAGTATTTTACAGATGAACGTCTATAATCAAATAAACAACTCAACAAAAATTACAATTATGTAGGTATGTTTTGCCTAATACATACAGAACCAACAATGTGCATAACCAGAAAAAGACTTAGAAATTTTACTCTTAAATCAATTCAAAATTGATTTCACTGTGAAAATACATAATGTATACAACAACAATACACGAAAAATTAAAAATCTGGACAAAATTCATTTAATTATATCTTATAAATGCACATTTCCCAGTTATGACAATCCTAATTTAACGTATTGACATGTACCACTTTCCCGTTTATTTACTAAACAACTATGACTCATTAGCCCCACGTATTTCTGTAACCAGAGGAATGATTAAAACCGGCAACATCTTTCATGAGTGTCCTTAGATCACCAGTACCTCGTAGGGCAATTCTAAACACGTGAATATTAGGTTACAAAAGCAATCAAGAAGGAGTCTGTACGTCAGACATACATACCACTCAACAGCCACCTGTTATAGATATGTCAGTGGATAGAACGGTAGAGCCCCAACCACTAGTAACTCATCCAAGAGGGACAAGACAGTCACCTCAGGTTGTACTGCTACCAAAGCGCTTATGGTGCTGGAAGGAGTATTTGCCTGGGACTGAAGGCCTAAACCCTATTGCGACCTCACCCAAACGTGGTACGAAGACTGCCCACATGGCTCACCGCTCTAGGTTTGCGTGCCAGTGGTGGGGAACTGATTACAGCACTGAGCTCATGCAGTCAACCACTAATGGATGTACACTTAGCCAGGGACTGTCTCGAGTTCACGTCGATCGGAGAGTGTACGTAAAGTGTGTCGACCAGACCTCTATGTCATTTAAGAAAAGGCACGACTCACAGAGGAAGGAACAAATGGTTGCCTAAACTGCCACCAAATGAGTGTGCATATCAGACCCCACTGCACTTAGCAGACAAATAGGACGGGAGAGAGAGAGCTCGGACCGCCTGTCAAGTGGAGAGGCCTTCCTCTTCAATGTACACTTTTGCATACTTCCCTGCACACATCCGCCTAGCCAACAACTACCACCCCGTGGTAGGTGCTCTACTCACGGGCTCAGAGGTTAGGTACAGGGCGGCCAACCCCTGGTTCTGGAGCAAAAAAGTAACGCAGTGGAACAGACGGTACTGTGTTGGTCAGCGCAGTACCAGTGCACACCACCCTTCTCCAAGAGTCGCCAGCTCCAGTCAGCCAGCAACACCTCCTACTGTAGTGACCAAAGAAGCCCCTGGTAATAAACATACACCAAAGCAAGCAAGCATTCCAATCATTCCTGTTGCAGTTCCAACAGTGGTTAACTTTGTACCCAGTCACCAACAGACACCCTGCACGAGTAGCAAGCCAGAAACCTAATTCAAAAGCATAACTGTAGTCCTAAACTGAGTGTGCCTGACCTAGCGCACATAAAACCACATTGACCATGTCTGTAGTTCCATAGGGCAACACGCGTCAGTACGACACTTTAAAAAATATTTTTATCAGATTTGTAGACCCAATTTAGTTTATAACTTACTTCGACATAATTTCCAAAACTACTTTTTCTCAAGAAATGCTAAACAGCAATAAAAATTAAAAGTGTGGGCAATGCATGTGTGATCAAACTAACCCTTTGATATAACTCTCACTGTAACTCGTGTTACAGTATCTCTTGCAGTTCATTAATCAATAAAAAACACCATATCTATAATACTAGCATAATAACAACATAATGCCTTTAAGAATTATACAATACTCAATAACATTTTATGAAAAGTTGCAAAACTAAATATTAAATCAATTAAATATGTTATGCCACTTTAAGCTGATACACATGCCACACTGCTGCGCAGCGTGTCTTGAGCACACTGCAGGCGACTTTTTCCCATAAACGAGCTAGGAAGAGCTTGGGGCAAGTCACAACAGTGGCAGCCTACCATTCAAGTGCTGACAGAGTTAACTCCACGTGTTGGACAACCTTGGACACATTTATAATTAACACATTTAATTATAAAATTGTACTGCCCGCCCTGATTACGACATGCGGTCACCACCCCTTTGAACCAAGATTGTTTTACCCGATGAGCCACTGGCCAGACATAAAGAAGGAAGTTACAAGCAATACCAAAGGATAGCAGCACCTCTGCACCCCGCAACATCACACCCGCCGAGCCTCGAGCGGAGCTTGTAAACTTTTCACCAGCCTCCACTCAGGCTGATATGAATTTGCAGCGGCGCCGCAACCCTGCAATAAAACTAGACCCTGCGGAGAAAGGCTATCATCCCCAGCACCCCTGGAAGAGCCCTGAAGCACTGATCTTGGACTAAGGAGGCACAGAAATGCCTCTAGCCAGAGTTCGTCACCTCGCCGGCCGCATAGGTCAGCGAGATCTCCTTGATCTAACATAGACCTCCTCCTCTCCTAGCTGGCGAAGGCTCTACTTTACCTGCAGTCTGAGAAGAGTTCTCCCACACTAGCCAACTGCAAGCTCCTGCAAGACGCTCCTGCAAGACGCGCCAGAGGTAACCTCGACGTCCCAAACCATGCACTCCTTTCCCCAGTCACTACTTTGACTCCGCAGTAGCAGGTCGTCGCGACGTCCCCTCTGGACAGCCACCCCTCGGGAGGCAAACCCTCTTAATTGCATAAATAGTAAATAACTCTCAGACTAGAGTATTTTATAACAAGGTTTGTCCAGGTTCACTTTCCCTTCGTAGTTTAATCACGTAATTACTAGGATTAACTAGTGTGTACGATTAACCAGGATTTCCCATTGTTTTCAAGATGTCACAATAAACCATATGTCAAACTTAAATTCGTTGACTACATTATTTTGTTATTGCCCCTCATGTTATTGTAATTGAAGTGTTCTTGTGTGTTGCCTAAAACCCTACTGCGGATTAGGTGTGAGCGTGCCTTATAGGAAACTAAGTATGAAGAAGGCGCATAGTCCGAAACGAACATACCGAAGCTCCTGGGTGTCCCGTGCCCCCTCCCCTACCCAAAGTGACGCTTAACTCTTTCCTTCACATCCAGCCGTCAGTGCCTCGGGCATGTCTGAAGAAGATATACCCCCAGGGCTGCCCATCAGCAGGAAGGGAAGAGTGTTGGCCCAAATGAATAGTAAGAGAGGCGGAATTCCTAGCTGAATAGATGTAAAGAGCACCAAGCTTTACAAAGAGAACTTACAATACAGAGTGGTGTAGAGACTACTTGCGAGGACGCACTCCTATCGGCGATTTCGGAGATCCCCCCGCATCCAGTCTCACCTCGCATTTCCACTCAACCCCACTTCTAAATTAGACGCCTATCTGGGAATCTGCTGGCCGTGGCAGGACTTAGGCCATGTGAGCTACTATCGGCCGGAAACTATCTCGCTTCCCGCCACCGTATCAATCCTTAAGAAAGACAACACGTCTACGATCCATACCACATAAGGCAAGGTAATCAGGATCAAATTATCACCTAAAACCTCATGTAGTTTCCACCCCGTTAAATTTCATCACTGGGTGTAGACCGACTAGACTGAACAGGATCAAGCTAGCGCCTCTGACTGGATCTCCAACCCCCATTAATGTTGTAATCTAGTTAGTGTCCACGGTCCCTACATGGTAAGCAACCCGCGATAGCTGGCCTCCCGCTTATTGACATCTGTATCGGTTAGTAAGATTCCCTCCTCTGGAGGGAATTGTTTATGGTTTGAATCACCCTGGGGTTTGATTCCCCTCCATTCAGAAGTAATCCCTCCACTAGTCGGTACCCCTGTGAATCAACCACGACCCACCGGGCCAAAATCAGTATTGCAAATAAACAACACAATGCAGAAGGGATATAGACAGAGCTCAGGAGGGCAATCAGTCCTCTAACCACAACTAGCGAGAGCCAAGCACACGTCAAACCGTTTACGCCTATAAAATGTATGAAAATGTTTCACAATTATGTAAAAATATTACCAAACTGTTGAAAAAAGGATTATAAATGCATTTGGAAACAATGTAATAGCTTACTAGCAGAATTATAAACAGCAGCTGACAGCCAGGTAGATTATATAAATTTATGAAAATGAAATATGAAGTTCTTAATAAAGAAATAATAAAAGAAAAAAATTTATAATAAGTTAACTTAAATGGAATGTAAATACATGGTGCTCTGATCCTGTATTTGCACAAACATGAAATTTAGTTTCACAAATATGTACAGTGGTTTTAGCATATTCCTAAATAATCAGTCAAATGGCACTCATCAAACATCTGTGATAAACAGTAGGGTGGGCGAAGCTTCGAAAATTCTAATTCAAATAGAATATTTTTAATATTTGGCTTCGTATACTAAATCAATTTTTTTTACTTTGAACTTCCAAACAAAAAAACACAATAAATTTTTTTTTTGGGAAACTTAAATTATTTGTTATTATTGGCACAAAAAGCAAAAGAAAACAACGTAAGCTTAATAAAGTCAAAGTTTTTATTAGTTTGCCACACAGATAGCTGGTGAATAATGAAAACATAACCTTAACTCAACAGAATGCTCACAAATTAGTCCAAACTGCATTTCAGTGTAAAATATTTGTTAGTATCTAATTTTACTCACACTACAACAAATTGGAATTATCTCGGGAAAAAAAATTGTTATAATTTGAAACACTTCATTATATTTCCAAATTTAATTTGGCACAGTGAAATTGCTGTGATTCAAATCTCAGTAATGAAATTTTTAAAAATGGGCAATTATTAATAACTACATTTCTCTTCGCGCCTTTGAGTGGCCACAGAAACCCATACAGTCAACTAACAGTGAAAAACACTGAGATCAAACAAAATTTAAATAAACTTGACACTCCACAACATTAACTTATGTAATTTAATAATGTATGTAATAATATATACATAATAGTGGTTTGAGGGATCCCGAACTTCGGCAAAAATTTTGGGAATAGGTAACAATTTTCTCATAGAGCAGGAAATTCTTCGTGCTATTTTCGGGAAAAATTTATGTTCATGTTTGTATGTTGTTTCAACTTGATGCATGCCACACTGCTGCGCAGCGCGCTCTACGGGCGACTTCACCCAACCAACAAGCTATAGACAGCTCGGGGCAGGTCACAACAGTGGCGTACTAACCTCGCATACCGAGAAGGTTGATTCCACGAGCCTGGACAACTACGGTCCCAATTATAATTAGAAAAATAATTGAAAAATTGTACTGCCCGCCCAAATTCTGACATTCAGCCGCCACCCCCTCAACCCAATATTGTTTTACCCACCAAGCTGCGGACCCGTCTACTTAGATAAAGAAGTTGGAAAGCTACACACCAGATCACAGCCCCCTGCACCCAGTGATGTTAAGAGATGCTGAGCCTCGGGCTGAGGAGGTAAAACTGTCGTCAGCCTCAATCGCGGGCGATAAGAAAATGTGCTACGCCGCCCACTACTAGAGATAACCAACCCCCGTGTCGAGAGGCTTGCAACCCCCGCACCTCTTGGACAGCCTCGAAGACGAAACGGGGACTATATAAGGAAGCTTCAAACTGCCCTTGCGAGAGTTCGTCGGCTTGCTGACCGCACTGGTCAGCGAGCTCTCCCGGGGTGTGGAAGGACTCCTCCACCTCTCCTCAACAGCTTGAGGAAGGCTCTCTCTCCAGCTCCAGCAGCCTACCTAAGGTTCGACCTCCAACCACCAGCAACCTGCACCCAGTTATACTCCAACACCGGCTCCTACAGCTCTCCCAATGTAACCTCTATGACCACACCCTGCACCCTCTACCCCAGTCATCCCTGACTCCATGGCAGCAGGTCGCCGCGACGTTGTAGGTCCTCCCTCAGAAACAGTTGCTGTAAATTGCGACCTAGGAGTTGGAAATTAGAGTGCTAGCTTGGTCTGGTATTTCCCAGGTTTGTCTTCACCTGGTTTTAACGTAACAGACGAAAAAATTAAAAACTTTAAGCAATATGTACCAATCAGTTTTCCCCAGATTTCCTATTTACGTACATTAATATGTTTTATTTGAAACTGCAATTATTTGCATAATTAATTATTTCATTGTTCCCTGTTCGCGTAAAAATTAAGGGTTGCTCAAAACTAAGCCTAAAATCTACCCTGTCAGACATGTGTAAGTGTACCAAGTTCCCCAGAGTCGGAGGGTTCCTCACGGGATCTCTTAGTCTACAAAGACATACTCTAGCAACTGGGCAGCTCGGATCTCCCACGCCTTACACGGACTCACGTCACCTACGACCATGGTTATCCGGTAACACCTTCAAGTGACTGAAAAGACACTCGAACAGGAGTACCGAGCGACGGCTGGAGAGGGTATGACCAGTGTCACAATTAACGAGCCTAGACTAATTATACTTACTTGTGTGTCAATCGTAATTGCTTAAATTAAATTAATTCAGATGACCAGAAAAGGCGGAGGCCTTCCTAGTAGACTACGACGCTAAGCTCTGCATGCATTACAACGCAAAGTGAAACAACCGGCTACTCCTCCTGTGACTGGCCCCCTTAAGGAGAGTACTCCCAGATGACCGCACCCGAGACCACTCCACCTACACCGCGACCGATCTCACCGCTAGTACTTGTCTCGCGTGAATCAAAGCTAGACTCATGGTTAGGGATTTGCTGGCCATGGCCAAGTTACGAGGATATCAGTTACCGATGTGCAACCCTGCGTAACGCAGTCAGTAAAATGCCTGCTCCAACACAGACTGTAGGGAAGCCAAATACCACGACGTGTATCATAGGCACCGCCGCTGGGAAGATAATTAAAGTGGTAGTCCCACCACCCATTCCAAGGAGTAGGATTGTGATTCCACTCCCTACTTACGTTCCTGTGTGACGACCCACCAGGCCCTCCCCTCTCAGGAGACGCCAGTGCCAAGTTAATACAGAGTAAAGATAGCAACAATCAACGTATGCCCATCTCATTCTCAACTTGACATCTTTCTAAATTACTGCAATTATCTTCTTCCTTTTTACTAACTCACCCCTGGACAAATGGCATCCAGATTTTTGGCAAACATCACGGTGAGCAAGCCGTCTGGGAGAGACACACGTATCTTAAAGCTCACCCTGGGGTTCGATTCCCCTCTACCTCCCTCGCACCCTTCCGATAGACAGTACCCTACCATGAACCCCAATGTGGGCAGACCTCGACCTGCCAGGTATTACAGTTACAAAGTCTCACCACCGAAGGGGCCACCACATTCACTACAAGGGAATCTGTGCTTGCAATACCAACAGAATCCGGGTGCCCAAGGCACTCCCTAGTCAGCCACTATCCCGTAGCAGCTGCTCAAGGCAGGTTATCGGTCAACTGAACCATCAACAGTAGTAGCTGATGAGAGGGAGCGTGTCAAACTATAACACAAGTCGGGTTTCGTGCAAAAAGGTTTGTATTGACTCCTTATGTACGCAATTGAGATTTGATTAATGAAATCTTGTCAAGAAAATTTCATTTTCTTGCTTATTCACAAATTTCAAAGTTAGTTATTATTACATTAGCTAAAAAAATTTTTGCATGTCATATACTATGTAAAGTTAAAACTACGTGTTTATTGCGAAAATGCACCAAAACTTGTTGCAAACTTGCACTATTATGAAGCTACGGTGAACTGTGCACACTGAATTTATCATATATGCGAGCAATATCTATAAGTTGCAAGTATCGATTATCGAATGCTGGGTGATGTGGGACAAGAGCTTCAATATACATAACCTAAACATTCACGTAAAAATAAGCTAGTGCACAACGAATATGTATTTAATTTGTCTCCAAATATTTAACTATTTTATGGAGATCTAACATGGTGTTTTTTATATGGGTTTGGATAAAACTTAAAAACTATTTGTAGCATGCCAACAAATTGTCTTTGTTTTTCATTCGGAATGTGTTTGTTTTTAATTGTGTGTTGTACTAACTCGTCATTGCAGAGATGCTGACAAATTCCGACAAAAATATAATTAATTTACTTAGCTACTTTCTACTGCATTAACGATAGAAGAATTAGCTTTGTTAGCATACAGACTCGGTATGTTGCATTCCTCACCTGCCCATTGCAACTTGACTGTGATTAGAGTTGCACTACGTGATTTGAAGCATGTGTGTTCACAGACATTTTAAACTTTCACTGAAAGTTAATTTGAGTAAATTTGTGTCAATGTACACACATTGGAACGAAAACTGCACAAGTTCCTTAGTATAAGTAATGAAATTATAAAGAAAATTGCTGCAAACCGAAAACATCAAGGCAATGTTTTTAAACAATTTTAAAGTGACATTTTTGTTTTATCATGTCAAAAGCTTCATTTTTTAATTATTTAAAAATTAATATACGAGATTTTCTATTAAAATTTGAAGCAAGTATTTTTATGAGGTGCTCCAAACCCAGAGGATTAATTCATAGTGCAACAACTAAGTGCATAAAAATATAAAACAATATGACTTTTATAGCTCAAAACTAATTTTTATCACATGGTCATTATTTATTGTTTATTTTTTGTTTAATGGAATAAGTCATGGAAGAATGTTATTCACTACGTCTAGCAACCCCAAACTTCTTTGAATAACCTAAAATATTTTTTCCTGATTTTTCCCTAATTCATATGGGAAATTTAAGTTTTCCACCCAAAATTGTCCCGATTGCAAAATTCCTTTCCCTTCCACCATTGATATGTACGCAAAGAAATAGAACCATGTTATAATGAATCACTCTGTTCAGATAATTTGAATCATCATTATCAGCCAGTTCAATCATGAAATGATGTGGCCTCTTAGAGTTAGGAATTCAGGTAGAATTTCAATAGTCTTCTCCAGGTAGAATGGTCTTGGACGATTCTCTACCAGTTAACTCCAGCAACCCTGCGTATGTATTTGTCCCAATGGTCTGGAGGTCTTCCTCTTGGTCTCCGATAATTTCGTGGACTCCATTCCAACATTGTTTTGGTCCATCTTTCATCTTTCGTCCGAGCAACACGGCCAGCCCATTGCCACTTCAAGGTAGCCATCTTCTCCTAGATGTCTTTGACTTGAGTAACTGATCTTATGCCTGTTGCTTTTTTCTTGTTTTTTTTCTAGTAAAACCCAGCATTGACCTTTCCATAGTTCTTTGGGCTGTTCTAAGTTAGCCATTTGTAAATTCATTGAGTGTCCAGGTCTCACAGCCATAAGTCAGCACTGGAAGAATGCACTGGTCATAAAACTGTTTTCTTTAAATTTATAACAATTTGAATAAAAAGTACAAAATATAACTACTGGGGTGCAAAAACATGAGCGCTGCAATTAATTATTCTGTGTTGTTGCTGAAATAATTTTTAGTTTCTTATTTAGTATTTATTATTTTACATTTAAGTCAAGGAATATGCTGACGAAATGAAAAATAATTTTTAAATCTTTTATAATAGGTATGCTACTTTTAAATATTCCTTAAACCTGGATTAATTTTCAGTTTGTTATTTACATTTGTTTAGGAATAAAGGCAATATGTGTAATTACATGGTAAAAAACTATGACAAATTTTTTTGTAAATCAGTGGAAAACATTTATTTTATATCTACCTTTTACCTAGCTTGTAAAAATTTATGTATTTATAAAATTTTTAAAAATAATAATTGGCGCAATATATACTAACAAAACCCTTTGATTCAATTTTTGATTCAAATTCGTGAATAATTAAAACAAAATTACATTGAATTTGCTTCAAAATTAAATTTCCAGTTTCGCCCACCCCTAATGAACAGAGTACATGACTTCTTAGTTCTTACTTACGTTCCTTTTGCCCTGAAATTTATGGTGTTCACTCTTGTGTTAAGCAGGCTACGCATCTCACATTCCGCTTTAGCAGAACCACACTAACAGGACTGTAGCTTACGTATCCTTCTAACAAAATCACCACTAGATTTGTTAGCAGCAGAGCAAACTATTTTGTTTATAACAGTATAGAAATAAAATACAAAGCTGTAGAAAATAAAGGTACATAATGAAATGTCACTGTATCACACCAGCATTAATTACATTAACATATAACACAAACATTGATAACAATAAAATTAATAACTGGCATAATTCTTGCCCTGGCAAAATTCACGCACCCAAATTTTATGGTGCCGAATTAGGGAAAAGACTTTTTTTTCCTTTCATATTTCATGCAGGATATTTCTCTCAACGAGGCATGTAATGCTAACGGGCCTGCGTGGCATGCACTATGTTCGACCGCACAAGATCGCTGACACTTCAAGGTTGCTGGTCTCGTTATTGATTTCTGGCTGGCGCGTCCACACTGCAAACAAAATCAGTCACTGAGTTTATTTGTATACGGGTTGTTTTTTTTAATGCGAAGGGAATAGTTTACATTTATATTAATTAGAATTGTGCAAGATCTCAAAACTTGAGAAAAATTTTATGGCAATCAAATTTTTTACCATATGATAATATGCAATTACAGTTATTTGTTTGTTGAATACACAAGTGTGGAACAAAAGCACTATATTTCATCTTCAATTCACTCCACGCATATCTTAAAATCAATGTGTTTCTAGCACAAAGCAAGCTTGAAACAAAACAAACATTCTAGAGTGACAGCCATATAATGATTATCCTGCTAAATATAGTATGAGATAGCCTACTGTAATTAATACTGTGCAATTAACCAAACAGTTATTAATATAAATTCATTGCACAGTGATATAATGATAAATAATGCACTAAAGGCACTGATCAGGAAACTACACATAACCAACAAAAATGTCGCTGACTTGCCAAGTCGTTTAATCATACAAGAAGTAAATTTCACGTCATGATATTTATACACACGAATATTTTAAAACATAAAGGAAACATTCATATAAATAAATCATGTACCCGATTTTTCTTTTCGGATACGCGGTGGCGGATGTACAATCTATGTAAGATATCTTTCTCTTGTACATGTTTACATTTTACATGCACGGGATGAAAGTTATGTTGTTTATGAATGTGAGTAAACAAATTATTGCACTAGTGAAAAGCAATTCATATTTTCTTGTTTTTTACTTCCTTAAGTTAAAACATTAAAATGTAATATATGTAATTTAACAAATTTCTTAACATGTTTTGGGGGTAAATTTTTTAATGCCAATCTCTCATTGCTAACGATAACAAAAGCACGTTCTGTTTCGGTTTTCCAAACATTTTAGCCGCGTATGCGCAGTAGCGATACGTGGCATGTCCAAAAATAACACTTTATTATTTATTTTTTATTTAAACAGTGACTTGTAGCTTTCACCCAAGAGTGAAATTTGTTTGGAGGCATCATGGAAGGTGCTGATAAGTTATCTGTGTGGACATACTACAAGAAAAGTAGTGATAAGTTGACTGGAACATGCATAATTTGTAGGAAAGTACTTAAAACCAAGTTTGGCATCACATCTGGGCTACTGAGGCATCTTTCTCAGCACCCAGTTATCAAAAATGAATTTGATGAGATTCAAAAACGTAACTCACTACAGACTGGGCCTGCAAGTGGATCTAGTGAACCCATTCCAAAACAGTTAAAAACGGAGGATACATTCAAATGGTCCTCCACTCATGTGAAGGCTACAGCAATCACAAATTCTATTGCGGAATGGCTGGTTGATGCAATGTTGCCATTCAAAACAGTTGAAAACAAGTAATTTGTTAAAATTCTTAATACTGCACAGCCCCTGTACAAAATACCATGTAGAACTACATTTTCACGAACTGTAGCTCCTACCTTATACCTCAAAATGAAGAAGAATGTACACAACCAAGTGGAAGAAGCTTTGGCAAATGTAGCTTTCATTTCTTTCACTTGTAATTTGTGGACCTCTGCAGCAAATTATGCTTTCATGGCAGTAACATGTCACTTCATCAACCATTTCACTCTAAAGAACTTTTGTCTGAGGTGTTACCATTTTCCAGGGGGCCATAATGGCACTGCAACTGCTGAAAAATTGTTTTCAGTTATGACAGACTGGAACATTGTAAAACTTAAAGATAAAAATGTCTTCATGTTCACTGTTACAGACTATGGAATAAACGTCAAACTTGATTTGTCACTTTGCTGAGTGGAACTCATTCAACTACAATGTTTTGCACCTACTCTGCAATTAACACTAAATGAAGCACTGAAGGAAATGGATGGCATGGGCAACGTGTTGAATAAGGCTAGGCAATTGTTGGCCGTTAAAAGAGCACAGTTCAAGTGCTACTGAACAACTGCACAAAATTCAAAATGAACTTGGGTTACCATCACTTAATTTAATTCAAGATTGTTCGACCACCAGATGGAACTCTGAATATCTTATGCTCAGCAGGTTACTTGAAAATAAAGATGCTCTTGCATTTCATTTGGCAACTCCTACCATTGATAATTTGACAGTTTGTGAATGGCAACTCGTTCAGGGCTATGTTGAAATTCTGAGACCATTATATGAAGCAACAACTCAGTTGTGTGTTGACCAGTCTCCTTCAGCATTTATGGTCCTACCTATTTTATTTTCAACGATACAGTATCTCACAAGATACATTGACAAAAACAAGAGAGTAATGGGGTCTGGTATTGTTTTTGCAAGAGCACTGCTTCAAGCTTTTAAGGTTAGATTCCCTCTGTATGAGCGAAGTAAGCCATACTACACTGCCATGTTGATAGACCCACAATTCAAGCATGTAGTTGTACCCCAGGACCAAAAGCTAATGGCAGCAGTAGAGCACTTGAAGAGAAAAGTGGAGCAAATTTCAACTTCAAAAACAAACCAGGTGAGCCAAAGTTACTGTATCATGTTGAATCACTTCAGATATGTTTTTTCACACAGGTCTAATAGCATCAATTTTAGATTACTCATATTCACTAATACATTAACAGAATTCTATTCTCTGTCTTCAACACTACGACATTAAACAAAACTGGTATAATTAATGTAGGCTGCTGAACAAATTTGGTGCCCAACATAAAATGCTTTGTATGCTCTTTGAGAACTTATTTACGCACATGAAATTTACTATATACTTAATTTAAATGACAAAAAAATTTTCTTTGTTTTAGAGAAACCTTAACTCGATAACAGTTTGCCTCTCTGGAGTGCATTTTAAAATATGACACATCAGTCGGAAGCAAATGACAATGTTGAAGTGAGTGACTATCTTTCTTCGCTACCTATCTCAAGAGAGGATGACCCCTTAAAATTTTGGAAGGAAAAAGGAAGCATCCTTTATCCTCACTTGTCCAAAATTGCTACGAATTTTCCCTCTATTCCTGCAAAAGAGGCTGCCAGTGAGCGAGTTTTCTCAGGAGCTGGAATCATAGTAAGTTGTAGAAGAGAACTCCTTGCCACAGAACATATTGAAGAACTTGATTTTTTACATGAAAACCAAAAAAGGCTTTAAACTAAAATATTGAAAGTACTGTGTATGTTTTTGGCACAATATGAACTAACGTATTTATAACCTAGACTATCATACGTATTATATTAGTGTTGCAGTGTTTTGTAATTTTGTGTCGATAATACTTCTGGACAGGTAAAGTTGTGAATGTTTAGAGTTTAATTTAGCAAGTGCTTAAATTGAATAGCATAAAATGGGAACAGTCCACCAGTCATTTCAATATATGTTTAAAATTTAATCATATGATAGGAAATCACATGATTTTTTAAAATAAAAGATGGTCAAAAAAATGTTTATTAATGGACAATTTCTCATTTTTGCCTCGATACTCGTAAGAAAATTTTTTTCTTTCTCAAAAATTTCTCGTAGCCCAGATCTCACTCTTGCACAACCCTAATATTAATTTTTGTTTAGTATGAATGCATAATGGGTAAATATACCAGTCAAACTGCTGCATTTAAACTTCAGGTAACTGTATATGCTGAGGAACACTGCAATAAAGAAGCGAGCCGAAAATTCACTGTTTCTGAGTTTAACGTGCATGTCATGTTTTCCCAATACTGGGCCACTGTTACGACGTGAACCGAATCTGTAACGACGGCAGTGGCGGGAGGCGGCTGGCCGCCGCCTGCCGAAGTAACTGTGTAGTGACCGACCAACTAACTACTGCCCCGCTCAAAGATCTAGGGCCCAGCAGCAAGCTGCCGCGCCTGGCCGCACTGTAGAGGATCTAAGCGCTCGCCCAGCTACGTGTACACAGCAATGTTTTCGCTGCTAGCCCCAGCACATAAGTGATTTAATTTTGAATATGTATCTTTATATCTATTATCAATAAATAAAGTGCTGCGTTTGAAAAATAACATATCCCCCCTGGTTAGTGAGGGCTTACTTACAGTAGACCCCATTTTAATGTTTACATGCACGTGTGTTGGCAATTCCTTGCATAATTAACGCACCCTATTTTTTGCACTAGAATCCTGTAAAAAAGGTGCGAGAATTATGCCAGTAAATACAAGTGCCATCTTGAACTTTATAACTACCTAAACATGACCCATATTCAAAATTATAACCACCTAAAAATGCCAGCCAATTACGAAGTTCAACATTTCACTGCTTCATTCATTTCTGTAGGGAAAATTAAGCATAGATGTTACGCAAATGTTAAAAATATGAAAATTAAGGCCATTAAAGATAATATTTATACACAATTTGTTTACGAAGCTCCCTCCTGCGGTAACTAATACATAATTACACATTTCCCGCAGAACAAGAAAATTTCCAGAACATTTTCCCCACAATCCCGAGCACAAAAACACATACAATTCCCATACTTCCTGGAATTTCCTGATCACTGGACACCTGATATATGTCACCATAACGATAGAAGTTGGTATAAACATGCTTTTTATTTTTATTGGTTTCTCAGTTACAGCTCTTTCAAATTAGTGAATGTTACATGTGTTCAAAATGTGAAGCGTGAACCTCTAGACACTGTACAGCTCATCTTCTGCGACTTGTGCTTTCTGTGTCTTCAGCTATTTGACTGCAGTGTGCGCAACCCTGAACTTGTACCCCCTTTCTTTCCCCTTCCCGTGGGCCTTTCCTGACGCGTGCTCCTGCACAGTCCAGTCCAGTTGACAGCACAGACTTGTAATGAAAACCTCATGCTGTCAATGAAATCCCATAAATCTTTACGCATGTCGAGTACACTTGACATGGTGTGTGTACGGTTTTTTCAATTAAATTGTGTTGCTACCATTGCAGAATATCGTAGCAGATTTTCGAACTGAAGTATGCCCAATAGGAGAATGTTCTTCAGTTTTCAACACACTGTGCACCAAGATGGCACACTTCCCAGTGCTGGCATACAATGTATAAGCATGCATATAGCTGCTCCAAAGACAAGAGTAATTTTAACATTACATTGCTTCACTTTACACACTGATGCATGCTGCTTATACCACTATTAAATACGATTACGACTCATCGCTCATCACATTGCGTATTTCTTACTTCAACCCACGTGAGAGTCGATACCGCAAGCCAATAGACGGATGTTGCATGCCACTTAAATCAACCGGGTGGGCGAACATGGAGTTTCAAGGTTGCGCAACCAGCGAGCACGTCGCCTCCCTCCTTCCCAATAGCTAAGTGCCAACAAGATATCAGCCACCCGGGGCACAGCCGAGCGCCACCAAAGTTCCACGAAGCAGTGCTGATGAGAGGGTTCTCACCTTCCACGCCAGCCTCACAGCAGAAGGACATCACATGCCCTCCTGCGCCTGCCGCTGCACCCTACAGTTCTGACTATATAAGTCCGTCCACGGCCGGGCTTTGTCTTGTTTTCTTGAGACACCCTGAGCACTCTCCAGTGCTGGGCCTCCAGCGAACCACAAGTCTTCAGCAGCCCCCGCGGCTGCTCCCTGTGAAGACTACAATCTTCGACAATCTACGCTTCGCCTGCAACAGCAGTCAAACACAAATACACCTTGCTACTAAAGCAAAGGAACTTTTTAACTTCTTTTTGTCTCTTCTAGACACCCGATAATTAGATATTTTTAGTTCAGTATAATTTTTATTCAGTCTTCTTGTTCAACTTCCACTCTAGCCTAGGACCAGGTCGCCTACACCTGGCTAACGTTAGGTTACTTTCAGTACTCCGTCTGCATGGTAGAAGATAGCACAGGTCACTGTATTTATTGAGTCCTCAATAAATACAGCTTTGTTCTCTAGCCATACGTTTTTCATTTTTTGAGTATTATCTACTTCGTCAGCTAGGAGCAATTCGCACTGCGCACCACCAACGAGAACCGGAAACATTTTACATTTGAATGAGAGTTGACTGAAGACCCCCTTCTGGAGTCCTCCAGGCATATACACACCCATTAGACAGCAGCCTGTTGTTTCCACACCAGAGCACCTAGGTGTTGGATAGAAAAAGAACAGAAGAGCCACGACCACTAAGAATACTTCCATCATACTTCCATCCAGGAAGACACAGCAAGCCTAGGTTGTATCCCCTACCAGAGCACCCAGGTGCTGGAGGGGGGGTATCTGCTTGTGTGTTGCGGCCTGGCCTTGACTGGATATAACATCCAGTAGAAGCATTGGTGGCATACACGGCTCAACGTCTCTGATCTACCTGCTAAAGTGGGGGATCGTTCTAGGCACCGAGCTCGTGCTGCCAAGCAGCTATTGACTACACTATTATAGGGAGTAGTTTTCGTCCGTGGTGCACGACGTGTATTGTTCAGCGGCGAACCACACTCTATGCCTTATAAAATAAGGAATGGCAGACGGCGTAGGGTGCAAAAGACCGCTCACCTTGCTGCCAAGCAACGGCTTACCTAATCCTTCCTTCGAAGGAATGACAGGCAAAACGGGACAGTGCCGCCTCACTAGGTTACGAGCAATCCCGACTACTCCTATGGTGCGTTACGTATCTTTTCCACCGCACATCCGTACAAACCAAGATTACCATCCTGTCCTGAGGGGAATAGTGTACCAGACGGAAGCACGGTACTAAACCGCCAATGCCAGATTTTGGAGCCAGGAGACCGCTGCCTGGAACCAACAGTACTGCGTGAGCCGGCCCAGTTCAACCAAAACTGAAACCAGAGGACTGCAACACCAGCTCTACTCAGTCAACAACCCAACTTCACCAACCACCTGAAGATCTCAAACGTAAGTCAGGTAGCACTAACACCTCCTGTCAGCTTCCGATACGAAAACCCTTCATAGGAAATGAGGTTTCAATCCCAGACTGCGGGCCAAGCCGAAAAACCACCATAACCCAGTAAACTCTCTAGCCAAAAACATTGTTGAGATGAGCACTTGGTCTAGCGCACTAAAACCACAACAATTGTGCCGGACTGTCTATAACAAGGTACGCGTCAAGTGACTTTCTAGCGTCCAACGTAGGGCATCGGACTATTAACTGTACGCATAAAACGGCCGACCTAGACCAACCAGGACCCGGAGATCTAAGGGTCAAGATGGAGAAACCAAGTGGACTTCGGGGAGTCCAACTCCCTTGTCCTGCACCAGCAGAGAAACGTCATGCTCGACAGGTAGGAACACGTGCAGTCGGGGTGCAGGACTTCCTGTGCCATTCCCCCGCAATGCCTCAACATCCCTTGTAGCTGTGGTAAAGTTAATAAAATACTTATGTGCAAATTTATGTACAAATATAATTGTCTGGAAAGGAAACTTGTCTAAAGCACATATATGGCAGTGCTTCTCATAACAAAAACAAGAAGTAAGCGGAACAAGTTCACAGTTTTTTAAAATATGGTGTAAAACATCAAATTTTGCTTAGCGATCTTGTTTCCTTGTCGAAAAATACGAAAGCTGAAAAACAAGAATTTGTTTTGACATGGAAACTAACGTTCCATTGGAATAACTTGATAAGCTGAGGTTACGGGAGTGGATGAATAAATACTGTTACAATTTCTCTCCCTAGAAATTAAGTGGGCTATACCAAGTTCATTAAGGGATAGAGGTCTTAATCAAATAAAAGGATTAATTAAAATTTCCTTATTTTATTTACTATAATTACAGCAAAATTCTCTGAACTCAAATTACCACACTAAATTTAAATCACTTGCTGTTCACAATTGACACCAATTAATAACATTCATAATTATGACAAAGAAATCAATGAAATTAAAGATCAGTCCCAAGGGACAGTATGTCAACCTATTCACTTATTTTATAATTTATACGTCCATATTTGACAGTTTGAATATTTATAATAAAATCAGTATTACACTTCCATTCAGTCCCATCTCAGTTCAGTTCATGTCCCGCCAGTCGCAATGATCTAGAGTCCTCCATGCACCCTCATGCACAGTAGGCTTCACTCGTCAGTTTCACACCCTCTCGTCCATTCAAGCCACGAACACTTCACTCGCAGTTGTCCCGCAATCTCCAGTCATCGTCCACACTTGCTTCACTCGCGCACACTCGGCCAGGCAGCCTCCATCAAAGACTGCCGGCCGCTGGGTTGCAGCAGTATATATAGGTCTTAGGCCACCACCTAGAATATTTCTCAACTTGTGTGATGCGTCGTGGAGGGCTGAGGCGCCAGCCAGTCTCACCAGAACATTCTTGCGTCGTTACTAAACGTATCGGAAACTCTAGCAGGCAAGAGGAGGTCTATGACGCCAGCAAGTCTCGCCGCTGTTGGCATTCACGGGATTCCCAGAAGGGGTAGTCAGGAGGCCGCGAGTGCATCGTTCCACGAAGAGGGGAGGGCAAAGTGGGTCTCCGATTACGGCGCGGGGCAGCTGAGTAGTCGCCAGCTACAGCACGTAACGGTACATTGCAGGTATTAAAAAAGTTTGTATAAACACTTACTTGGAATAAATCCTGCCACTGACCATTTTTGTATTACCTAACCTCTACAATTGTTTTCATGTAAAAAGCTACCTTGTACCCAACCTATGCTGGGCCTAGGCCTACAATATTCCTGACTGCCTTATCTGACTTTTTCACTTTTATAGACCTGAAAAATTAACTAGCTACTGAAAATAAATGTGTACGATTGTTCACACTTTAACATAATTAATTTCAGTCCTGGAATGTAATTTCCTTTTGCAAATATTTTTGTCTGAAAAATGGTTAAAACCTGGTGAGGGAATGAATTAATTGCTGACATATATGGTACAACTTTGTCACTATCCTATGTTTTATTTTCAAATAAATATTTGGTTATAAAATTTAAAAAAATGCTGTAAGCATATATGCTTCTGTCCACTCCACATTCACTTAAATACAGTATAAAAAATAATGCTCAAATTAATATTTTGCTACCTGATTATAAAAATTGAATGACAACCGCGCAGAAAATATGAAATTGATGACTACATTGGCATTTACTTAAAGTTGAATTAGCCCAAATTAGGTTTGTTCAAAAATATTTTAATGTTTATTTTCACTTATTACAACTGAACAATGCAGTTGCATGCAAATTTTCAGTACGTGAATAAGGATGCTTATTATTGGTCTAATAACAATAAATACCTACATGAAGTGATATTATGCTGTTTTTAGTCTTTTCAATAGCAGTGTTTGCCACCAAACATTAAAAAACTAATTTCAAACGTGCAGCTTTTGTTTTTAGAAAAAAAAACCTAAGTACCAAAATCACTTTAATAATGATGAAAAAAGTACCTAAATCAAGCAAATAAAAGTACGAAATTTGCCTATCTTTTTCACCGTAAACAGGTGTGACTAATTATACATGCATATAATTTTTTTAATAGAAGCGCTATTTTTAAAATCTACTAAATTTTTGACGAAATCAAAAAAAAAGTGACAAAAAATATACCGCCTCACTAAGGTTACGAGCAATCCCGACTACCCCTTTGGTGAATTACGTATCTTTTCCATCGCACGTCCATACAAGCCAAGATTATCATCCTATCCTAAGAGGTATAGTGAGCCGGACAGAAGCAAGGTACGGAATCGCCAACACCAGGTTTTGGAGCCAGGAGTCCACAGCCTGGAACCAACAGTACTGCATGAGTCGGCCCAGTTCAACCCAACCGAAACCAGAGGACTGCAACACAAGCTCTACTCAGTCACCAACCGAACTTCACCAATGGAATGAAGATCTCAAGCCTAAGTCAGGTAGCACTAACACCTACCGTCAGCTTCCGATACGAATACCCTTCACATGAAACAAGGTTTCAATCCCAGACTGTGTGTCCAGCCGAAACCACCATAACCCAGCAAACTCTCTAGCCAAAAACATTGTTGAGACGCACACTTGGTCTAGCGCACTAACAATTGTGCCAGATAGTCTATAACCAGGCATGCATCAACACCTATAGTTTCCAGCATGTCCAGCATCTGCACCCAGGAGATGCTGCTCTGCAACTCCCATTTTGTCAGTAGATACTGGATTGTCGTGCAGTAATACCAAAATTCTGTTCACCGGTGAGGCTACCTTTACCTGTGATGGTATTAACCAGAGTCAAAACAATCATGTCTGGGCTGACAAAAATCTACACAGAATTGTAGAAGCTCATTTCCAACAGCATTTCTCAGGAAATATGTGATGCAGTTTCAGTGACAATAACCTGAAGGGGCCAATAATCCTTAGTTGTATTGATACAGGGCACACTGCTGCGCAGCACGCCTACGTACTCTAAGGGTGACATCAACGTACGATAAAAGTTTGGGTAAGTGAAAACAGTGGCATATGAAATACCTATGCCGACAGAGTTGATTCCACAAGCTTGTCCCGCCTATAATTAAAAGATTAAATATGAAATTGTATTACTCTTTTCCAGGTTGGCCTTCACCTGACTTAACGTAATTTAAAAGGAAAAAAATTCACCTAGAAGTCTAAATTAATCGGTTTTTCCCCAGTACTTCCAAAAGCATCAATAAATAAAATGCTTAAGTAAGAATCATAATTAATTGTGTAATTAATTATTTTACTTTGCTCCCTGTTCATATAAAATTAAGTTGGTTACTTTGTTGCATATTTTGGCTCAAATACCTTTTTAAATATTCTCTGTCGAATAAGCGTGAGCCAACCAAGTTTCCTAGTGTCGGAGGGTCCGAAAAAGATCTCTAGTTCGAGAGGACATACTCTGACATCTGGATAAGCCCAGGACTCCCACGCCTCTGTGGACTCATACCAACTCTGGCCGTGGTTATACGGTAAAGCCTCAGCGTGGCTGAAAAATTACTAACAGGAATACTGGACGATGGCTAGGGAAGGCGCGACCAGTGTAGTAATTAGTAAGCATAGAGTAAGTAAGAGTACCACTTTGTTCAATAATAATTGTTCACTAGTAGCATGTTCAGATGACAAGGGAGGTGGCCTTCCCAGTAGACTGCGTTGCAAGTCCCGACGTGCACTACAACGCGAACTAGAACAATTGGCTACCCTCAGGATAGCACGGACCCACCGACGACACCAATCTCGCCAGTGGCGATCCCCACACACCAGTTCGAGCTCGATCCCTGGTTGGGAATTTATTGGCAGTGGTCCTGTTACGAAGACATTAGTTACCTATATGCACCCCACCTACCCAGGTCACTGAACTGCCGACTATGCCCGTCAGTAGAAAGCCTGAGTACAAAGATGTGCACAGTACGAATGCATGCCAATATGCTGTGTAGCACACATGCATTCTCTACGAGCAACTTCGTCCCATCTTGAGCCAATGAGAGCTCGGGGCAAGTCAGTAACAGTGGCAAAGTAATTTCATGTATTGAGCAAGGAGACTCCACGCGTTGGACAGACGCATACGTAAAAGTAATTGACGCACTTAATTATGACATGTACCTCACGTACATGCAAGTGCCACCCCAGTGAATAAATTAAATATTTTTCACGAACCACTACCCTACTTTTAGCTGTGGAAGAAGTTCCATCAAACCCACAAGGTGGCAGCACCCCTCCGACCTTGTGACGTCACATCCCGCCAGTCTCAAAAAGAGGTGTTTTAATTTGTCGTTGCCTCCAAGCAGGGAGATGAGAAATGTGCGGCGCAGCTACAACCGTGATAAACATACCCCTGTGTTGGAAGGCTATTCTACCCCGCTCTCCCGGAAGATCGCTGATCAAGGGATTTTCCCATATATAAGGAAGTCCGCTAGCACGCTCCAGTACACACGCCAGGCTCACCGGCTGCATAGATCAGTGAGCACTCCCTGGTCTGCAAAAACCTCTCTCCTCTCCTCAGCCTGCGGACAGCTTCAAACTCCTGCCCAGTAGTTCGTAAAGGCAGCACCCACACTAGCCCAGCAGCTAGTGAAGGCTCATCCACTCCAGCACGCAGCACTCTCTCCAGAGGTATTCCGACGTCCTGTACCTAACAACCTTTTACGCCAGTCAACTTCATTGACTCCCTCGGTAGCAGGTCGTCACAATACTAACGCCCCCCCTGGACAACCTCATTGCTGAGGATATGCTGTAAAATTGCGTAGATTAGTGTTTTCCAATTTTATTATTATTAATTATTTTGCAGGCTCACCTTCACCTGTTTCCAGTGCGTAATATACATTTTAATTTATTTTAGCTAGTTATTAATCTTGTATAAGTCAGCTGGGACTTTCCCTTTTCCTTTACCATAATAAATATTACATGAATTCAATTTGTTTGCCTACCGTAATTTTAGCGTTAGACCCCTGTTGATAATTGTGGTAGAAGTGGAACTTGTGCAACAGAACACACCATTGAGGACTAACCATGAGTCTCACCGAACTCCACAGGAGACTAAGCTTGCAATTGTTTTGAGTCCAAAAGGACATACCGGTGCTCCTGAGTTTCCGATGTTCCCTCGTCTACCCTCAACGTAGTCCTAAAACCGAACCGCACAACTGTACGTCAGGGCCTCGGGTGCGACTGCCAAAGTCATACCCCTAGGACTGTATGTCTGCGGAAAGGTAGAGGGCTGTATCAATGCACAGTAAACGGGGTGGCATTACGAGCAGCATAAGGCACCGAGAACATGGCACCGTACGTCAAGTTACTGTTGACATTACCGTTGCACCATGAGCCATGTCGAACCCCCACTGACGGAACCCGAGTTCATACCCCAGCCGAACTCGCCCTCCTACTTCCCACACAAGAGTCCCTGTATGACAATTTATTAGGTACTTGTTTGCTGGAATACGACGGACGGGACACACAATCCCCCGATCTGAGACTTTGCCACCGGTAGCGTTACCCCAACCGAGATAGTTCCGGAGAAGGACCCATCAAATTCTTGTTTAATAAAGTTGGCTTCGGGAAAATCACCTGGGTTCGACTACTGCCAACAATATTCCCACGCGCCGATTGACGAGGCCTCTGCGGATAGCCCCTTTATCTCCAACCAGATCACCCATCACCACCATTAACCTCGTTTAAATATCCTCTTTTTCTTTTACCATCACTCATACACCCTGAGACAGCAGGCATTCCGCCTGTTGGCAACCCTAGTAATGAGAAAGATTGAACTCCCTGGGCGGGAAACAATCTCAGTTCGTTTCACTCTGGGGTTTGACTCTCCTCTCTTCCGACGAACCAGGAAGAGTGGTCAGCATCTTTCCCTCTATTCCCAAGAAAACAAAGAGGAGCATGTGTTATTACACACTGCCGCTGGGAAGGTAATCAAGGTGGTAAGCCCACCTCCAATTCAAAGGCATAGGATCGCTACCCCACTCCCCACTTACGTGCCTATGCAAAAGTCCACCAAACCATCCTCTCTTGGGAGACTTTATCATCAACAAAACGCGGAGTAGGGATAGCCAAGATCGTCCATGCCTCACCTCACACTAATCAAACTACCAATCACTCAAACTCGACACCATTTCAAATTAAATATTTTTAATTCACCCTTGGCTTGCTAGTGTCCAGATTCTTGGCAAACATCATGGTGAGCAAGATTGTGCTCCCTAGGAGAGAGACACGTATCGTTAAGCTCACCCTGGGGTTCGATTCTCCTTTAACTCTCCTGCACCCTTCAGATAAGCAACCCACTACCGTGAACCCCAACGTGGGCAAACCCCGACCTGCCAGGCATGTCAGTTACAAAGAATCACAGCCGAAGGGACTATCAAATTCACTAGGAGGGAATTGGCACTCTAAAGAATTACAGAATTAACCTTTTGCTGCTACATGCTTAGTAATGGTGTCATCTCTGTAGTGTTAGCAGTCACATAGCTCCAATTCACCCATGTGCTAATACTTTTTTTTTTTAAAGCAAATGTGGACAAGGCCTGTGTAACCACTTTTTGCACCTTTTTTGGTGATATTTTAATAGTTATCTTATTTTGGCAGATGTATTACCTTAATGTTACAATTAATTGTAATTTATAATGTCTACATTGATTTTAGCACAGTGACATTGCACTGTTTGCTTTTATTTTGCTTACTTGTAAAATATATATATATATTTTTTAAACCTACTTTCTGAAGGAAGAATAGGCTAAGGATGTCATCTTCATACCTGCATGTGTGTGTGTGTGTGTGTGTGCACGCGCAAGTGTGTTGGTGTGTGTGTGTGTGTTTCCTTCTAAAAACTTGTGCACCCATACACCGAATTCGAACCAACTTATGAACTTATAGTATACAGTAATGAAACCTGATTTCCATAGTTTTCAACAAAGACAAATGCTTATTTTCAAAATGGCTGACTTTTTTCTTTTATTTATTTTGGATGGTACCGCATATATCTAGAACTATTAAACTAATTAAAACCAAATTTTGTATGTTGACCGTTACAAACATCAGCTTAAATTCAGAAACACTCGCCTTGGCCAATGCATCATTTTGGAAGATAGCAGTACTTGAAAAAATAATGATTTTACATCAAATCTCAGGAACTATGTAACCGATTCCACTTAAATCTTAAATACAAGTAGAACTTATAACAATGTCAGTTTTGTCGACAGATCCCATGATAATGTTGTACTCCAGAACACATGTGGGTTTAATTATTTTACATCCACTCTTCCTGTCAATCTTTTCACTTTCTTTCATATCTGCATTGTGGCAGGTGCTGAGCATCCATACTTCCCGTTTATCACACCACTTCATGTTAAGTAACTCGCCCGATGGCTTGAAAGAAATCTCTCGTTTCTTCAGTTTGTTGTCTATTTTTGGCATATTTTTCCTATTTTTTCGTACTGTGCCACATGCATTTGTTATGTGGTCATGAAGCCAATGAAACAGGTTTGGACTGGAATACCAGTTGTCTAGAAATACCATGTGACCTTTGTCCAAATATGGTTTCAATAAAGTAGCCACAATATCACAAGACTTTCCCAGACCTGCCTCGTCAATGTCACTATTTGCACCAGTGTACACAATGAAATCAAGAACATATCCAGTCAGAGAGTCACACAAAACAGAAGTTTTTATTCCAAACCGACTTTGTTTTGAAGGCACATATTGTTTGAAAATCAAACAGCCTTTGAAGTGGAGCAGGCTCTCGTCAATGCACAGTTTTTATAAGGCACAAATGAAATACGAAAAGCATCTCAAATTATATCTACAACAGGCCGAATTTTGAATAGATGATCGCCACCTTGCTCCACAATTTTGTCACAGAAATGCAGCATTCGCAGTAAAAGTAAAACTCTGTCTCATATCTTTCCACACACTGGTATTCGCAACCTTTAATCAGTATTCACTTAGCTCCAGTTTCTTCACACGTACCCTTAGTGAACACAATGCCAGAAAACAAAACAATCCCTGAAAATTTGTATCTGTCCATTGCTTCACACTGGAATGGGACTGCAAAATCTGTGGTGCATTTTCAATGGCATACTTGTAGTATCTGTTACATTCATTTGCTACAAATGTCATCAATAATACATCAAAGAAGACTAGAAAGAAGTCTATGATAGGACTGTTAATATTTACATTTGCTTTACGTCCTGCATTGGTATCATCATACGGATGAATAATGGGAGTCAAATTATTCGAAGACCACAGAAATTTATCACACTTCCTTTTTGTACCATGATTTTCATTTCTTTCTTCATCGGTGCTATCTTCCTCCAATTCAGAAAATGATTCTTCAAATATTGTTATTGAAGTACTATGTGTAATCCCAGTAGACGTAGTTGGCTGAGGAGAGTTTTCTTTGTTGTGTGGAGTGTACTCTACACCTGAATCACTCAATGTAAACACATCTTCTCTGTCACTCTGTGTGAGAATCATCTCCAGTGCTTCTTGGTCTGTCAGTTACAAATTAATGACATAAAATCACAAAAAGTGTTAAAAAAAAGATAAAGATTTTAGCGTAATAACACTATCCAAAACGTCCGCAGTCTGCAGCAAAACTTACAACACTAAGTATCTTGCAGGCTGTACCACATTTCGCCATACATCTCTTTTCCTTCTTTTCTCCACCCCTCACAAAATTCCCCTGCCATCCCTGTTTATCATATCTCTGTAAGTGGCCCAGCAAGTGTTCATCTTATCTCTCCAAGTGGTCCAGCAGACCACCGGGCAGGAGGCGGCAGACAGCTGGCCTTTCTCATCGCCTGGTATTTATCACCACCCATGTACTCTCTATCTCAGAATAGGAAATACAGTGTCTGCTGACACACTTCCAATTGACATTACTTGAAATAAGAATTATAGTATTTCAATGTAAATAGGACCCTTTAAGACACTCCTATCTGAGGCTAAAATGTTGGACTTTATCAGGCCACAGGTGGGTATTAACAGTGGGACGAGATATCTCGTCCTTCGTATTAAAGGCACGCTGAGTTGAGGACGACATATCTCGTCCATAGCACACACTGCTCCTACATTGAAGGGAGAGATATCTCGTCCATAGCAGTAAAAGGGTTAAAGTGCCTAAGGCACTGAGAATTAAGTTACCCCTGCAACGGCCTAAGCCAAGCGGAGGAGGAAGCGAGTTGCAGTCAGGCCCATCCCCCATTCCCTCTCACAATTCTAGTGTGACAGCTAGTGAGGGAGGGCGAGAGTGCATCAGTGTTCTAAGACGCCCACGATACCTACAACAGCTGCAAAATGAATTACCAGGACTTTCGGATGACATTCTGTTGGCGACAGAGCAAACAATACTACCAGCTTGATGAAGCTTTGCCACATTGTGCTCGTGTAGTGAATCAGTATCTTACCAACTTTTCCCTTGGCACTGGATTGGCAGATGTGGTCCTATTCGTTGACCACAAAGGTCTCCGGACTCGATACCCATGGGTTATTTACCTTGTATGAGGATGGCTGAAGTCTACATAACAAAGTCAGCAACAAGAGAAGAAATGATTGCTCACATTGTTGATGCTGTTACTCATCCGAAACAAGAACAAGTCACACTTTAACAAGTAATATGCAAACCTCACGAGACGAGCTGTAGTAAAATGTCTTGAGGTACACTGTTCAATTTTTGAGCATTTTTTGTGAAAGTAACACATGTATCTTTCACTAAATGCAAAGAGCTGTATCTAAGAAACCATTGAAAATAAAAACCATGTTCATATACACTTTTCTCTTTATGGTGACCTTGTACTATCATCTCCCAAAAAATTTACCTTTCCTCCTGAATCATCTTGTATAGAGAAGTAAACAAAGAGTGTGTTCAAGTTAACAACAGTACAAATTTAAACATCAAACAAAATCACATCTGAATATTTGACACAACAAAAACATTACATAAGATGCCAAAATAATGAAACAGAAGGATGATTTGATTACAATTCAAAAACAAACAATATCTGCAACACACTAACAAAAATTAAATAGCCAAAAAACAATAATGTAAATTATAGTTTACCCGCAACTTGCAGAACCGTAGCAACCCAGAAAGAGTCACGAGATGTCTCACACACATCATCACAGTCTTTACTCTCTACCTCTACTTTCATCCCGACAGTAATATTGTCCCATATTTCTGAAATAGGAGCCTGAAACAAATCACAATGTAAAAGCATTATATAAAACAACAACAAGATGACAAACAGTTCCACTTTCCACATAAAAATAATAGCCAAGTAAAGTGCAATCCAAATATGCATTTCCTACTAGAGTCTGAATTCTGCAATCCTTTAGCAGATTTGAAGTTCACTACTTTGTTGCATAATCATTAAATTCAAACATTGGAAATAAATCAAAATTAAAAAAAAGCACCTATTCATAATAAAGCTGATAAAATGAAATACTATACACCAATACACATGAAAATGAAAGCTGTTGCACGTGTCTATCTTCGGGATAGTGGTTAGAGTGCTGACTGCCCTCCAAAATTCAGTAGGGGATCCTACCATGGCGTGTTTACTACTACTTTAGCCCAGTGGGTCGTGGCAAGTTCACTGAGAGGCCGCTTAGTGGAAGGATACCATCTGAGGGGAGAGGAATCAAACGCCAGAGTGAGTCGAACCGTGATTGTTTCCTGGCCAGGGAATACAATTTTTCTCACAACAAAAGCTGCCAAAATGCTGTCCTGGGGGTATGTATTGAGATACAGATTAATTGAGTGTGATCGTAGGGGTGGATGATCCCCGGAGGGGTTGATGTTACATGCAGGGGTCGCGTGGGCCAGCATGTAGGAATTTACTTTACAGGATAAGGGATTACGCTGGGTTTTGGGATGACCTTCGATGGTAGTCGAACCCTGATTACTTTCCCGGAAGCTAAGCGAATTATACACGTATTGCATATCTCTTTTTCCTGACCTGACTTGGGTAGCGTTATCGTTATGGTAGGCACGGGAGTCTCCGGCTGGAGGTAACTTATAAGTTCCTGATCGGGTCACAGTCAACAAGTACGCAAGTAGGCGTCTAACTTGGAATCATTATCAAGGGGAATGAGTGGAGAAATGGGTCGAGGTGTAAAGTCGGGGTCTGCAAATGTCCACATGTCCTCGCACTTAACTTCTGTGTCTGCTTTAAGTTAGTTAACCTCTGTATAGCTCGTCGTTCTCTGCGCCAGTTACAGCTCTGGATACCACCCTTCTTATTGTGCATTAGACCAGCCCTCTGTTTTTCCTGCAGATGTGGAGTCCTGGGGATGCGTCTTATTCAAACACACCCAAGGCACTGATGGAGAGATGTGCAGTCTGGAATAAGGACACCACCAAGGGAGCACCGGAAACCCAGGAGCAGAAGAATGTCTTTTCATACTCAAATAGCATTATTCAAGCCCAGTCTCCTGTGAAGTTTGGCACGCCTCACGACTATTCCTTAGTGGGGTTTTATTGCACATAACAAAATGTTTCACTGACAGATTATTAATAAATAAATGAATGAGCAAGGAACTAATAATAAAAGTACGGTAGCCAAAGATTTCAGTTTTATGAAATATTTATTATTACGATTTTGAAAATGGGAAATTCCAGTTGGATTATACACGCTAGCTAAAGAATTCATTATTTACGTAATTATTTCAGGTGAAGGTGAACCTGCAAAAAGAATAAAGCAAAATGATTCTGATTATACAAATTTTACGATAATTTATGATCTTTACAGCATATCCTCTCAAGGAGAATTTATCCAGAAGAGGAAAACGTCGCAAAGACCTCCTACCGCGGAGTCAAGGGAGTAACTGGGGTAAAAGGGGTGCAGAGGTTGGACGTCCGGTATACCTCTGGAGTGACGTGCAGTCTTCTGTTGCAGGAAGAGCTTTCTGCAAGCTGCTGGGCAGGTTGAGCCTTCTGCAAGCTTCTGGATAGGTTGAGCCTTCTGCACGCTGCTGGAGAGGTTTGAGCTGTTGCAGGCTGTAGGAGAGGAGAGAGAGGTCTTGGTCAGACCCAAGGAGTGCTCGCTGACATATTTGGCCGGCAAGCCCGGCGAATCTGGCGAGAGGCATGCTTGTGCCTCATTATATAGTTGAAAATCCATGTATCAGCTATCTCCCGGGGGTGCGGGGATGTTAGCCTTTTGTCGCAGGAGTTGGTTTATCCAGGTTGCGGCAGCACCGCTCATTTCTTATCTCCCTGCGCTGAGATAACGACATGTTTACTATGCTCAGCAGGTGTGACATCACAGGGCAGCAGAGGTGCTGCAATCCTGTGATGTCAGTTGAACGTCCTTCTCTGCTATCTCGGGATAGTGGCTCAGAGGGTAAAACTATCTTGACTCAAGGGGGTGGCGACTTCATCTTCATGTCGAAATCATGGGATGGGGGGGGGGGGGGGGACCACAATTCATAATTAAACGCGTTTATTATTTTTACATCCGAGGCTGTCTAACGCGTAGAGTCGATACTATCAGTAAGTGAAGAGTAGTCTGCCACTATTTGTGACTTTCCCCGAGCTCTTGCTTGCACGTTTATGGGGCGAAATCTCCTGTAAAGTGCGCAAGCATGCTGCGCAGCAGTGTGGCATGTGTCAAAGCTCAGAAGTAAAAAGTGAAGGATGACCAGAATATGGAGAGGGATAGATGGAAGAGTATAGACATTGTTGGGACAAGGAAGATTGATTTGGGGGGGGGGGGGGGGGGGGCAAGTGGGGAGGGCCTAAGAAAGATGGCAAAATTGTAGAAATAGGAGGCACAGAAGAGAAAGTAATGGTAACACAGAAAAGAGAGAAGTAAATGGAAAAAAAACTGCACATAAAAGGTGTTCAAAAAAACGTAGACATTTACGTGGAGCACTAGTTACAGTTTTGTTGATCAATCTCTATGAAATTTCATACACTACTTTGCTTAACTATTTTTATTGTGTGTACCTGAGTTTAAGTTTTTTTTTTTAATTTTAGTAGAGATATTTAATAATAAATTTCACTAATCTGTCGTTTAATAATATGAGACCTGTTTAAAATATGTGTATATGTGTACGAGGTTTTCATCATGGGAACATACAACCTTCTGCTTTGTTCTGATGAAATCAGTAAAATATTTCTGTTATTAAATAATATTTGTTTTCACCTATGCATAAGGTCAATGTGCAGACTCTGGAGAAATTATCCACTATATATTTATTATACAAAACTCCGATACAGATAAAAATAGGATATGCTACTTTCAAGTCATTATGATAGCATTGTATGGCTAGAAAACACCTTTACCACATCCAAGAAAGCCAAAGTAATGACAAAAAAAAGAGTACAATTTTTGTTGGTGATGAATGCAGGCTCGTAGGAAATTTTTTCCCGCTCCATAGATACACAAGCGTTTAGCCACAAGTTTCAAAGGTAGGAGTGGGGTTATGAACTTCGCAGGCGGCTGATAATCTGTTCTTGGAAGCGAATGCTTTCCTTCAGTTTCTGTGGCTTGGCTGGTAATCCAGCAAGTGACACACTGTGCTTGTGCTCTGCCTACAATGAATAAGCAGTCCCGGCGCTCTGTTTTGCTACACTTGAATGAATAAAATGGGCTTGCAGCACAATTAAGTACTACAATATGTTTTTTATGAAAATGTACATTGTTCATTTCATTTGAAAGAACTTACATATTTATATTTGTTGTTCAAAATACACAAACACAAATCCATGCATACCATCTTATTAGCATTTTTTTCTGTTATGGAAGCATAGATTTAGTGAAAGGACTTGTGCAACATTGAGTTTTACATCCCCTGGTTATGTAAAGGTTACCTAGAAGTGGTCAAACATCTTGATTTTACTTATTTTAGTAAAGACTGAATCACTTGATTGCCAATTATTTGATAAAGTCATGAGCACCCTGGGAGTGGGTTCCCAGCCATCACTGGTTTGCCTTTCTCTAAGTGTGAGCTAGCGTGGTCATAAGAAGTACGTACACCAAAAATTACTGACTCAGGAGACTGGATGAAAATAAAAGTTAAAATGAATTTTCCTGCAAAAAATATATATTTTACAAACATTTGCATGTGCAATATATTGTTTTGTTAAATTTTTATTTTTATTACAAAACTAATTATGGTTTCTAGTCATTGTCTAGCCTGTATTTTTATTGTAATGAAACTTAAATTCTGATTAAAGCAATGATTACATGCATTGCATATACTATATAATTTATGTGGCAATTTATGTCAGTTAAATATTTAGCACAATTTATTACCTGTCTAAGTGTTTTATATAAAAATTATTGATAATATTTTATAGTTACAAGTTTTGTACCTCAAAATGGAAAGATACTTTAATATTTGAAAAGTTTTTCTCTTATATATGAGCCATAAATCCTGGGATAGGCTATAAAAAACATTTTTATGTTAATTGAGGATGTCTTCTTCAGGGCAAATAATTCCTGCTGGTAGTAGCCTACATACTAAAATGACCACAAAAAAGACTATTCAAATCGAGAAAAAAGGCCCACACTTGTTTGTAAAAAAAATTGATAAATTTTGCTTCAAAATGTAAAACTGGAGCATGAATGCCTAGTTTGAATTACTGTGGTAAGTGCATTAATTTGTATATTGTTTATGATGCCTGAATGTCAATAGTATAAGAGTAGGTCTAACTTCTGCAGTTAGTATAATAATACTAATACGATCGAAAAAATCCATTACCTTTGGTGAAAATAGTAAACATTTTTTCTTTTTTCTTAAGTATTTTTCTGTTAAGATACTTTTATTTTAATAGGAATTCCCACCTTGTTTTTGTTTTGTATTATTACATTTAAGGTTAGATTGTGTTTCAGATACATTTTTAATATTTTCTTAGTTTTTTTTTTTTTGTTTGTTTGTTTGTTTGTTTCTTTTAATTTTAAAGCAAGTTAGGATAATGGAATTCAGTCCGGTCTTCTTTATTTTGGTTCGGGCTTTTAGCAGTTTAGAAAAAGTTCCAGACAGTGTGTGCTGATAGCTGCAAGTTTTTTTGTAGAGACTTCCAGACAGCCTGGAAGAATTCGTAGTGCGAGTAAACACAAAATTCCTGTTCAGCAGTACGTGTTAATTTGGGGCATGTCCCGAAGTTTCGAAACACCTCAGTCAAGGTGTTTTCGAGGCCAAGCTGAGCTGACACAGGCAAAACTTTGTCCTTGAACAAGCAGTCGCGAAGTTTCGGAGCTGTGAGAGGGGAAAGCAGTAGCAGACCTGCCGATTCCATCAGCTGGAACCCTTGGGCAACCAAGGGGAAAAGAGGAAACATGGTAGAAGGTCTTCAGCAACATGCGATCGCCATGTGAAGTCTCGGCATGAGCTGATTGGCCGAAGCCAAGGACAAGTCAGAGAAAGAGAGAGAGAGTGGTTGCTGTGGTGCAGGAGTGGGCAAGATGGTGTGACCGGGTGAGGAGGCAGAGCACCGGCTGCAGAGGAAGGCCAGGAACAAGCCAGAAAAATGAGTTAAGTGGCTCTTGAATTTTCTTTTCATTGATTGGGGCATTCCTTCAGAATTTTCTGGAGGAATGACACCGGTCAACCTAATAAATAGTACTTAAGTTTAAGCCCACGAGTCGGTGAGTAAGAGTGTGTAAGAAGTAAGGGAGTTCGGGCCAGTCTGGTTGATAGACGAGTGGTCAGACACTGTTGAATACTGCCGTTAAGCCGTGGGTAGTCTTAAGATAAGACTGTCTCTTAAGTTTTAATTGTTTTTGTTAGATATCATTTTTGTATGTCGTAACTAAGCCCTGGTCTAGCTATTACGGTATCTCATGGACGTGAGAGTTTATTTTTCAGGTTGGCTTTTCTATTTGTTTCGAGAGTTATTGTTTGTAGACTGTTCCAGTAATAATCGTAAGGTAATAGAGATCTGATTTTCTAACCTACAAACTGTAATGTTTATGTTAAGTCGGTTTGCCTATAATTTAATTTGTTTCACTGATTGGCCAAACCTTCAGATAGTATGTTTTTAAGTTCTTGATAAGTTAGGTTATATGCCTTAATTAATAAAAGTAGAGTTAAATGTTTATCTTTTATTTTTTTTTAGAATAACAGAAATTTTTAGTCGCTTTATTTGATGATTGTTTTTATTTTATAGCCTATAATAAATTTGTTTCGTTTTTATTATTTTTTATCGGAATCACCGAGATCTTACACACGAACTGCTTTTAAAGCTAACCTAAAAGTGCGGTGTGGTCAAAAGGGCATTATTAGACTGACTGCAGTCTGTAACCTCTTTTTTTTTAAATTCTGTTTGTTGAGCAATTTGGCTAACCTCTCTTCATTGTAAGATAGTGAGATCTCAAGCAAATTATTCGCAATTGTCTTTTTTTTTGTAAGAGACTAACACCTTTGACCTAGATTATAAAGGATTCAAATCAAGCTCTCTTTTTATTCATGTTTATGTAAAAGATGAATACTGGAAAAAGATATTTTAAATTCTTAAATAATCATACTCTATATTTTCTTGGTGTTTTGCTTGTGAGATTTACTGAATTAATTGGACATAGACCAATCAGATCCTATACATTGTAATTTATCTGTCAATTTAAAATAATTAAGAATTATCACTGATATATTTCACCTTTTTCTCTTTTGTCTTCTCACTGCTTGAAAGATAACAAAGTTTTTGTTGAGTGTAACCAATTTATTGTTCAGACCACTGTTATTGGATATTTTGTCATACAAACTTCAATTTTTTTTTTTGTGATATTTATATTTTACCCAAAGTTTTAAAAACAATAAATACTCATTTTGTCTTTTGCACTTTGTGAGCATTATTTGTTTTGTTTTTTTCTTTTTTTAAGACTGTTACCTTCCCCTTGGTTTGATTACAATATATTAACATTGGTCTATTCCTTTAAAGTATAATTTAGGATCAAAAGTTAAAATTAATACAATAAATTTAAGGGATACTTTACATAATCAATAATCCCTTTAGATGGAATAGTTCTCGCTGGTGACCACTCTATCTCTCTCTGACAGACTGGAGAAACATCAACTTCAAAACATTTTGGATTTAATAACTACTTACTTTTTTTTATGGGGCTTGTTTACTAAAGAGGGATTTTAGTGCCATTATCCTAGCCGCCAGTCCTGGAGGGTCATGAAAGATCCCCTAACTTCTCCCTATTACCACCCATTATCCCTTACCCCTCCCCCTCACTTTTTCCCTATATGCATCATAATATATATATATATAATTATTGAGTACTTCTCTTTGGGGCCTTTAGTAATTAATGGGAAAACTGAGAATTTTGGAATAAGTGGTCTTGAACTATTACTGTAACCACCTAAGGGTTTCCAGGCGAGCCCCGTTAGTGATCGTTGATTTTGGTTGTGGTTTTAATTAATGACCTGGTGGTGGAGGTAATTGAACATTCAGTGATGTTTTAAAGACTACACTAAATTATTTTCCTTTCCTTTTATTTTCCCCCGAATTAGAGCTATTAGAGCTCTCCATATCTCCTAATCCGTTACATTTTTGGTTGGAGTTTCCAGCTACATTTTTTGGTTGCTGAGTACAACCCCTTTTGAAAAACATGACAGTAGTTCGGCTATGCTCAGTGTGAATCTACTGGAAAAGAGATGCAATTTCTACAAATGTAGAAAACTGCCGAATAAAATATGGGCATATGCGTAGGCATGTAAGTATATTATGGTTGAGTATATAACATATGTATAACGCCTATTCATTAAACAATTTGAAATGTTAATATGATTGACTTTGTGCATTGAAAGCAAACATGAAGAACTAAAATAATCAAGGTCTCATTACATAGATAGGTTTCATCCAACAGCGTGCAAATATATAATATTCAGCATTTCCAGCTGTTTAGCATACAGAGTCCAAAGTCGTCTATAATTCTAGTTCGTGTTTACAAAATTAAAAGAGTTATCAAATCCCCGACTTCTGCAGTTATGATTAATAATTCACGGATGATCCATAATTTGAGAACAAAGCCTGTTCAGTTCATAACATCTGGTATTCCGCATTATATCAGCCTTTTACATAGGCGAATGGCGCCTGATTTCAAAGTTGCGCGGGCCGCATGGCCTCTCCGACATCTTTCCTCGTTTCTCCTAGATTAAGTTTAAAAAGCCACAAGGGCACAAATTATTAAGTTAAGCGGAAGCATAACGCTGGGGAAATGTCTGGCAAAACATACGCAAGGCAAAGGTTAAGCGGTATACTAAAAGTGAGCTATGGTAATCTACATCTGTGCAAAAAGTTTGAAGTGCGTATGTGACAGCGTCTTACCTCACCAGCTCTCCTCGATGGACTGCAGAGAGGCAGGGGTCGCAAGGACCTACCATGGCTGCCTACGGGGTTCACACAAGCGGAAGTGATAAGCACGCAGAGTAAAACTTTTATATTTTAAAAGAAATGGCACATAAATTATTTAAATAAAGATTTAGCTTAAACATTTAAGTTGTGGATTTTCTGCATTCGTTGACTGTCTTGCCGTATTTACTAGTGTATAGCATACCCTTTTTTCCCAAAATAAAGGAAAAAATTTCTGAGGTGCATGCTATACTCGAAAAAAAAAAAAAAAAAAAAGATCAAGGGGGGAGTGGTATCCATAAATCGTCCCAGGATGTTGAGGGAAGTGGCAGAACTGTCTGTTGTCGCATCTCTCACTCTTATATTACTCCTCACCCTTCTCTCTCAACGACCTTTCAGTTATGTGTAGATCGCAATGCTGCCCCCCCCCCCCCCCCACATTCAACTAATGGCATCCTGTCACGACGCCGGCTGCAAACCAGAGCTGTCACATGTTTACGGCCCCCTCCCTCTTGTAATAACACACAGATGTTGCTGGTCGATAATTCCGTCATCACTCTTTGTTTCCATGGCAGTGGCTAGCAATTCTGTCATCCCTCTTTGTTTCTGTGGCAGTGGCTAGTGAGTCATGTTTTAGAGAGAGAGAGAGAGGGGGGGGGGTGGGGGGAAGAAGGGACAAGACTTTTTTTTTTGAGAAGGGTAGTTAGACATTCTAGCATAGCAAAAGAGAGCGCTAGTCACTTCTAAAAGGAGAAAGAAGAAAAAGAAAAATTAAGACGGAAATGTTAAGTAGTAGCGTAAGGGTTACAGATTTTTTTTTAATTTTCGCTTTTTGCACCCAAGTTATTTAATTAAAGTATTTTCCATACATATCACAATGACCACACAGTAATGTAAAAAAGAATTATTTGTTCCATGCTAACTAATAGGGTGTCACAAATTTTTGGTGCAATTTAATTTTTATTTTATATTTTCCCTGGTACTTGCTGCAAAAATCATGGTGCGCATTATACACTAGTAAATATGGTATATGGAGGCGTTTACGCCGGAATAATAAAGTTCTTATTCTTATCGCAGCGCACATTTTGAATTTTAACCAAACATTGAGCAACATTTTGGAACATACATATTTAACATTAAAACAGTTGGAACCTGAAATAAAACAAAAGACATAGTTCACACTCCAAATACATATCCCGTTATGAGAAAGTTCAGGTTATGACATCTTTGCGCACGTGCGTGACCACGTGTAACGTGAGTGGTGAGTGCCATCAAGGTCTTAACACTGCTGGCCATTAGCCGGCATCAAACGACCCCTCCATTGAAGACCAAGACGGTGCGAGCAACTCAACTCTGCCGTGGCGGGCCCTACCCAGCAGTGAACTGGGACCACCGGTTGAGGACATAGAAAGCATGGCCTCGGAAGTCTCCTTAATCTGCGGCATTTGCAGGGGGTGGGGGTGTAGGCTGGAACCATGTTGTGGGGCAGTAGTGGTGACTCGCCTTGCTTCTTGTGAGTGCTGCGATGTGGTTTGTTGATCTATGGCATCACACTCACTTCCCTACTAACTTCCCCCAACCGTTTGAAACTCTCTTGTCGTACTAGGCTATCCTCTGCGGGTGCCGAAAAACCTCTGAAAGGTGTTACACTTGTGGTACGATTGTTTTCACTTAGGTTACAACCATGTTGACTTGTGCCTTGGGGAAATCCCTTAAAACGAGTATCAATGGCACTAGATGTGTTGCAATTTACATGTACACTGTTGTTACCACTTCCCTCGTTTACATCCGTAAAACCCTTTAAACCTACTTTGGATTCCCTAGGCTGTTGCTTGCCTCTACTAGAAAGCCCTGAAATGGTGATTTATTACTACTTGCTTCGTTCATTTGGGTGTGTACACTTCCGGCACCTTCTCCCTCCCCGTTTGGTGTGGAGTGTTCAGATGGTGCGAAGCCCCTAAATGACAGTGTTTAAGTTGTGGTGTTTACATTTTCCAGGCGCGTGGTCATGGGACTGGTGATGGTGTTTTAACACGTGCTACTTCTGTCATTCCTCGTACCACCTGATACGCAATGTCACGTTCGCTGAAGTAATGGACTTTCTGGCTTCTCCTAGCCCCTCTTCCCTACAGGTGTGAGGACTATACACAGGTCATCGCTGTGACGTTTCGTGATTCGTTGAGGATCCAGTTTCACCAGAAATGTGAAATTCCCCATCTTTGCCATCACCCTTACCAGTCCAATCCACTTGGGTGCCAATCCTGCACAACGGTTCTTGACTCCCACTGATAACAGGTTTTCCCTTATATAGATATACATGCTGGGCACTAAATCTGGCGGTGGCCTTCTGCTTTTCGGTACCCACGTATTACAATAGTTTTCCTGATTTGCCCTCACTTCTTCGTTGATCTGCAGTTGGCGGGCGACAATTCCTTCAGGAGGTATTGGCGGGATTTGCACGGTTCTCCGGGTGCACGCAGTTCGCGACCCTGTACCATCTCCGCGGGTGTTTTCCTGGTTGCAGCATTCATTTGGTTTTGTAAACAAAACATGACCTCCGGAATCAATTCTGACCATCTCGTGTGATCTGGTCCTAGCCTGACCCACAACTAAATTTTTACGTCTTGATTACGACATTCGGTCGGGTTTGCAAAGGGGTGGTACGGTGTTCAGTACCCATGCAGTACAATAATCCCTATACTTCCTTCCTACAAACTGTGTACCATTATCTGTCAGTAGGTACTCAGGATGCCCCCATCTTCGAAAAAATTCTGCTTGCATTACCTGTGCAACCGCACAAACATTACTAACTGGGAATGCCTCTGTCCATCTGAGAAACAAATCAGTCGCGACAATGAGGAATCGTTTACCACCTTTGGTGGGCCCATGATTTTAAATATGACAGTTTCGAACTATTCGGTTGGCAGCCTTGGTGGATGTGTAGTCTCACAGTCTGTTCTCCGCAGCTTCCGGGTGTTACACGTAACGCAACTCTATACATGCTTACGTACGTCCCCTTGTACTCCTGGCCAATGGAAAAACTTTTGTACATTCCTAAGTGTCTGTTCGGAACCTGGGTGGTCATGCTATAAGCTGTCATGCGCATATGACAGTACAAGTTCCGGTGTTGCCTTAGGTACATATGTTCACCATTTTGTGCAATTACCACGGGGGTTTACTTTGATTTCCTGGTCCATCACTCTCCAATGTTCCGAATACCTCGTGGCACAGTGTTGCCAGCATTGTCCAGCATCTGGGGAATTTTCTTGGGCTACGTGTACCTCCCTTAACACATCACGGACATTTAACGAGACAAGTTCACCGGGTGGTGGGGCGACAATGTTCTGCAAAACAAAATCTGGTGTCTGTTGCTTGTGTGGCATGGCAAGGTGGTAGCACCTCTTCCCACTCAGTGTCATCTGTTACCGTTATGTTCGGACAGGGGTTTCTGGACAGTACCATTGGTGAGTTCTTTGGTTTTTCTCGCCACGTGTTCCACCTTGAAGTCGAACTCCTGTAGCAGTAAAGCCCAGCGGGCAAGTTTACTCTTCCTGTTATGCATGCCTTCCAACCAAACTAAACAACGGTTATCAGTTTTCAGCATAAACTGTCTCCCTAACAGATACGGCTAGTACTTCCTTAGTGTGTGTACAATTGCCAAATACTCTTGCTCGTTCATGTGATATTTACATTTCGCCTCGCCAAACTTCGCACTGTGGTTGTTGATGATGTGATTTTCCCCCTTGTTCAACCACCTGGTATAACATCACTCCAATGCCTTCTTGACATGCATCTGTCTGAACGACAACAGGTAACTCCGGACTTAACCTGCCTAGCGGTTTACAGTTTTGAAAAGCAAATTTTATGTTTTTAAATGCTAGGTCGGCTTGAGGTGTCCATACAAATTTACGGTTCTCACATAACAATTCTGCCACGGTGCAGTAATTACAGAGAAATTTGGAATGAATTCCCTCAACCAATTTATCAAGTCAAAACATTTTGAACTTGTTTACGTGACCTGGGTGTGGGTTTGTTTTGTATCTCTTGGACATATTGTTGATCCGGTTCGTGTCCATTCCGTTACATAGTGCCCCAAAAACTCCATCTTCGTCATCCCCAACTTACACTTGTCAACTTTACAAGTGTTGAGTTCGAGCCTCTCGAACACAAGGCTCAGGTGGTGTAGGTGTTCTTCCCAACTGTTCGACCATACAAGTACATCGTCAAGATAGGCCATTGCAAAGTCTCCTATGTAACCATCTAACACATTTACCATTAGGTTTTGAAAAGTGGCAGGAGCACATTTTAGGCTGAATGGAATTGCAACAAACTGAAATCTACGCCTGTCTGGCGTCGTAAAGGCAGTCTTTTTACGATCTTGTGGGCGGATAGGTATTTGCCAGTACCCCAACTTAAGGTCTAGTGAAGTAAACACAGTGGCTGGTCCTAGTGTTGACAAAGTGTCCTTGATGTTAATTACTGAAGGTGGCATGTTTACAGTTACTGTGTTGAGAGGACGAAAGTCTACACAAAACCTCCATTCACCGTCCTTTTCAGGGGCTACGGTAATGCCTGAATTATAGAGAGACTGCATAGGTTCAATTACATTATCACTGAGCATCTCACATATCTACTGATTGATTACGCGCCGGAAGAAAATACCTGGGTCTCGTGGCTTGGAGTATACCAGGTCCTTGTGAGTCGTGAAGATGGCGTGCTCGGTGACGTCGGTGCGCTGCGGCTTCCCATCAGTGTGGAACACACTGACGTACTGGTCCAGTAGATGTTGTAGCCGTTGTTGTTGATGTTCGGGCACCTCATGCTCGAACTCGACGAATCGCCGGCGACATTGTTCCTACTGTGTACAGTGTCCACTTTCCACATGTCCCCACGTGGAGACAGTCGAGATACGGCTAAATCACTGCTTGGTTGTCGATCAACCACGATAACCCCAAAATAATTTCCTCACACATGTACGGCACAACGTCAACATTGCATTTCGTACAGAGTTCACGTATTCCCACAGTCACATGCATTACGCTTCTTGCCACACCCTATTGATTGATAGTGGCGAACTATAGGTGACATGGCAGCACTCTAGTTGTTATTGCCTGTATTAACCCCTCAAGTACAAAACTGTGGCTCGCGGCAGTGCCTATCACGGCGATCACATTCTTTCCTTCAAGTTCATATTGACCCTTAATGCGTGTACAGTACTGTCACTGACATGGAACACTTTGGCACCTTCATTAGGCAGATTATTATGACCTGGCAGTGAGATTGGCGCAGGTGCTGTTTCGCCAACCTCCCTACTCAGTTTCCCAACCGATTACCCTGATAATAATTTTCCTGGTTGTTGTGGTGAAAGTTCCTCTGTCTACAGTTCAATCTCATTGGTGTAAACACGTGGTGGTGGTCGCATGACTTCAGGTATCATTGTGGGTGTTGACGTGCGGTAATTCTGCCTTGGAGATTGGTATTCCTGTCCCACGCGTACATCTTGCTCATAGGGACCAACCACCTGCGTGAATTGCACTACACTCACCCTTGTTGCTCGTCGCAGGTATGGCCTAATGTCCGGTGTTGACAGGGCTACAATTATCTCAAAAACTCAGCGGGTAGGTTGACCTAAGTTTAGGCATTTGTACAGACCTAGTTTGCACTGGATGAACTCTTCAATCCCTTCACGTTCGCGCTGTTATTCATGGTACAATCGCGCTTGAGCCTGGATTACGTCTCCATCTGTATCAAATCTGCCAAGTAACCTGTCACAAAACTCTTCCCATTTTATCCGATAGTCACTTACTAAATTCCACCACATGGCGGCTGTTCCTCTCAGTCGGTTGGCAATGACCTCTGTCCAATCTTCCCTATTCACGCGGCGTCTGTTCAGTTTTTCTTCACAATCAGCGAGAACAGTACCCAGGTCTTCTAAATTGTGCCCTGGAAAAGTTGGAAACAGTACATTCCGGTCCAGGCCTATTAAGCCCTGTGGCATGTACATAACGACTACCGGTGGCACCGTGGGCTTCACCTCTGGTGTTGTCGGTGGCGCAAATATCTGCACATTTCGTCTTCTGGCACTCGTCACAGTTTATAACACCATTGCGGAAGGTTACATACTCATCTGGCCTTATGCATCGCAAATGTGAGGCCGTTTGCACTTATGGCACTGCGTCCACTTCGTTATCGCCCTGTCACATCAGGTGCATGTGCACAAGCGTGCTTCTGACAGCGTTGACACTGTATCGGACGTGCACTGGCATAGCGGTTGATCCCATAGATTTTCACTAAACATGTTGACTTCACTTACCCTTCCACAATGCACGCATCATTCGATCGGCATATCAAAGTAATTCACGCACGCGTTCGCGGGTGTCGCAGTTGCCAATGTGGATGTCTTGAGGCCTTCTCGCGGATGACCAGCTGTGGTGTCCGCCACTTTTAACGCGGTTGACGCGACACGAACGCGGATGAACACACTGGCCCCACTTGGGAACACCAATTGACACCGTCGGGTGAGACACGAGACAAACTGTGACACAATTTACATACGGTAGGTGGGTGCCAGCGGTGTTTCCTAGACACCGCACTGTGAGACTCAGGGTTCTCAGGGATGCTGTGGGTTCTGTGTCCATCTCACCCGTGTGTACTTACAACACACTTTGCATTACTAAACATTTTAACACTGAAAAAGGCGAGAGATTACTGTCGCTACAAGGAAATACTTTATGCACTGTTAGATTGCTTTTATTTTGCCACTCATACAGAATCGTGCAAGGATGAATTTTAGGGTTGAAAACTCGGATGTGTCTAGCTAATTTCATCTGGTGCTTTCCCAGTGTGCAATTAATCTAGCACACTCCTAGATGGATGACTTCTGCAGGGTGTTAGAGAACACAGTCTCCACAAGGAAAGGGGTCTACAGCCGCTAGGATGGAATGAAAATTTTTCCTGAAGACAGGACACTGAGAATTACAAATAGATACGAACACGTGAGATTATTGTACTTCACTAACATGGACTCATCTCCCAGCACGTGATGAGTGTTGCGACGGTCTTTACACATAGCCGGCTAGGACGAAAATAACGTCACCGTACAAATTACACAAATGCGTATGACATAACATGGGTACACACATATTTTTGGTGAAAATGTTTTATTGATTTCGTCAGTTTTGATTATATGATTTTCGTATATTTTTCGTCACTATATTTTTGATTTCGTCAAAAATTTTGTTGATTTTAAAAAACAGTGCTTGTATTTAAAAAAATGATATACATGTATAATTAGTCACACCTGTTTACGGTGAAAAAAAATGGCAAATTTCATCCTTTTTTTTTACTTGGTTTAGGTACATTTTTCATCATTATTTTCAGTGATTTTGGTACTTTTCGTTATTTTCTAAAAACAAAAGCTGCATGTTTGAAATTAGTTTTATAAAAGTTTCATGGCAAACACTGCTATTGAAAAGACTAAAAACAACATAACATCACTTCATATAGGTATTAATAGTTATTAGACCAATAATAAGTATCCTAATTAACGTACTTGAAAATCTGCATGCAACTATAGTCCATTCCCGATTGGAAGCGACTTATGAAAATCAACCTTTGAAAAAACACTCAAGGCATAACATGTCACCTGTTTTTTCAAAAACATGTATTCCATAAATATATAACACTGTGGTTAATTTTAGCATACTGTATTATTGAATAAATGAAACTTTACCTACAACTTGTAATATTTATTTCTTTTCAAATATTAATTAACAACAGCGAGAGCAGTGACGTGTTGCCAACCGGCAGTAAAAGATAGTTTACAGTTATAATATTATTTTAACCTTGTTTTTTAGAATACTATTTGTAAATTAAAAAGCGCATATTGAAATATTGAGGTAGCCCCGATGGCAACGTAGCTCATTTTTACAGTTTAAAATAACAACGGAAAATATTGTGAGTAGGCCGTAATGGTACGGTGTTGTTTTATCGAACGAGAGCAACTTTGAAGCAACTGTCTGCTGAGCAAGACTTGGCACTCTCTGTCATTATCTCTTTCACACTCGGGAAATTTCACTTCGTTAGTACGCGGTTATAATTGTACATGTTTTCAACTGTAGCATATATCATACTTATTAGAGCAAAATGATTTTGGAAGGGGGGGGGGGGGGGGGGGCAGAAACAAAGTGAAGTTGGAAGACGTGGCAAACCATTACATGGCGTGTTGCTGTTTTACCAAACGAAGCGTAAATTATACTTGCTCCAAAAAATACTTCAAATTACCACATCATGCTTGTAGATGTTGTGTTTATTAAACCTACCTAGGCAAGTTACGATGTGATAAATTTGTGTTTCCACGGCAGTACTAAATATACTGTGATGTGTGTTTCGTTAATTATTGCGCATGTGAAATGGCGTGCCTTTGTGCATCATGGTCGATACGCTGGCCCTGTGTGTACGTGATTTCAAATATTTGATATAAACCATTTATACATTGTAAATGTGAACTGTTTTTATGCCGAAGTTATTTATTTACATCCATGTCTGTTTATTTATCACAACATTGTACCTTTGCCCTGGTGGGTGTTTGAAACATAGTCGTGTAACAGGATTTATCACCAATCAACAAAATAACCAAGCCCAGCCCCAATAAATTTCAATAAAACTAATACACAGTAAATAGCAATACATATAAATATGAGTGGAATAAGTTACGGTAGGCTTATTTGTGTGCATGTTCACCGCAAGTTTCTATAACAAAAAATGAGCAACACGAGTTGCGTGCTTGATTTTAAAATCGTTTTTTTGTTGGACTGGCTATTCCTTCGTTATTCGAACTGAGGCCGTCCTTTTACAGAAATAACCCAACACCTACCAATAACAAAAAGTTAAATACTACAGTTCATTACCTTGCAGTTGTAACAGTGTTTAACACAATCGCTGCAAAATATTATTGTTCATTAAGTGTAATGTGCTATGTCGTGGAAAACAAATATGTTAATGTAAAATAACCATAACAACTATTTATAATTCAGGCATTTTTAAAACGTCATAAAGCTGACTTAAATAATGTTATACGCCTAAACTGTGAATATTCGTACGAAATGGTTTTTGAAATAGACCTAAGACAGAATTATCAGAAAGATATGCGACCAACGGTCTGAAAGTAGAACTTTAGCAGGGCATTTAAAAGTGCACACTTTACTGTGAACAGCCATTAACATTAATTGTGTTTATTGCAGAACCAATGCATATATAAAAACACTCCACCATCTCTGTTTCAAGACTACCACTTGACTGTCAACAACATAAAATATTGTAAAAACCTTTGGATGCATGCTGTTTTCTGTTTTCTTGAGTTCACAATTAAGTATTTTTACAAATATAGTGACGTGTGATGCCCTGAGGCTGATGGAGGAACGTCACCATGTCTAAAGTGTTTATGATGGGTGCTAGGTCAGGCGCACCTGGTGGTGGGGATTCTGGGATAAATTCAGTCTTTACGAAGTACTGGAGCTCGTCCAGTGCAAAGTACTGGTGTGGTAGCTTTACGGCAGGGCACAACATATAGTACCCTGACAGTATTTTGCATTTCAGTGGATTGGCTCTGGTTGGTATACCTGGACGACGCGTAACCTGTGGAGTAACGAGATATACAGTAAACATAGAGAGGGTGACTGAGTGATTACAGCGCTTTTAACCAAAGCCATCACCAAACTGTCCTGCCATTTTAATGTTAGTCAAAACATTGTCAGCTGATGCTTCTTGTCATGTTGTTACCGTGAATGAGACTTGATAAGTTTTTGAATATTAATATACTGTTATGTGTGTTTCGTTAACAGCTGCATGTAAAGTGGCATTGCTGTGTGTAAGATTTTAAATATTTGATGTGCTTTAGTTATACGTTTTAACTGTGCACTGTTTTTACAATGAAGTTAATTATTTACATCCAAAGCTGTTTATTTATCACAACATTGTACCTTTGCCCTAGGTGTTTGAAACACTGTTGTGTTGCGTGATCCCTAACAAAATACTAAGCCCAGCCCGATAAATTTCAATAAACCTAATAAACAGTAATTAGCAATACATAGAAATATGAGCAGAATAAAAATTACTGTAGGCTTATTTGTGAGCATGTTCACAGCTATCTTTTAAGTTAGTATGAGAAAAAATAAGCAACACAAATTGCATGCTTGAATTTAATATGCCTTTTTGGTTTGACTGGTTGTTTCTTCGCTCTAATATTTATCCCAATTGAGGCCATCCTTTTAAAGAAAAAACCCAACACATATCAATAAGAAAAGGATAAATACTACAGTTCTTTACTTCGCAGTTGTAACAGTGTTAAAACACAGTTGCAGAAAAATATTGATGTGCATTACGTCTAATGTGCCATGTCGTGGAAAACACATATGTTAATTAAAAATAACCATAACAACTATCATGAATTCACACATTTTTAAAACATCATAAAGCTGACCTAAATAATGTTATACGCCTAAACTGTGAATGGTTTTTGAAATAGGCCTAAGACTAATATTTACACATGGAAATACACGAATTGCAAAAAAAAAACAAACAAACACACACACAAAAACAAACACACACACAAAAAAACACACAAAAAAAACACGTGCGCGCACGCGCACACACACACACCCTAACTTGATAATGGGAAGGTCAATGAAGATCAGGGATATTGTGGGGTGAAACAAGTAGAAAATATGTACTTCATAATAATATTTACATATGGAAATACATGAATTGCCAAAAAAGACAATCAAACAACACAAACCAAACCAAAATGTCCAATTGTATTTTATTTGTCAATTATTTTGGGTACATATGCTTGGAATTCCTTACTGCTACACCCTACCATGGACCTTTGTTTCGACTAACAAAAAAATGGCGGACAGAGGTTCAAGTGGCCTCACTCTGGAAATGCTTCTAGCACTCTATTGACGCGTGTCCAATTAGACTGACTGAACACGGTAGTTACAGAATTTATTCGCTAGACCAAAACTGACTTAGGTAGCGGGGATGAGGCGAGGAGTGTTCGCTAGTTCTGATACATTCTCACCTCTAGTTAGGTAGTTGAGGTAAGTTTAGTCTTAAGTAAGGTGAATGCCTGTAGGAATGTTCCAAAGTCGTACTTCTTTCGTCCAGAAGACCAAGTTGTCCCAACCTAGGCAAACTTCCACTCTAGTTAAGAAGCCATAAACAGGGTGATACTTGTAGCTGGTACGAACACATGGTGGAAACTGAATTAATATTACCGGTGCAGGCGTGACTACTTGACGTCTGAGTTCGGCAGAACTAACCCGTTCCGCCGGTCTATCCTGCATAGGATAGGGTGATACTATCCTCTGCCAGGCAGCAGGGTGAACCAGGTGTTGCTCTCTATGTCTCCTACCACTCCTCCTCTCATGAGGCTTAGGGTAACAGTTCTATAAATCATGTAGTGCACTGAAACGGAAATACTAACAGTGTACCCCAATAGTGACTTGTCGGCCGGCTTGATAAGAGTCCCCACTGATCCCCCAACCATAGGCGAACTGATCAGGGATATTGAGCCGGAGTCGCGCCACGCCTCTACTGGTTGCGTGTCCACCCAGAATAAACGGCAGCACTGCAGGTCACCATCACAGCGCACTAATAGTGCAAGTGGTACGAAGCAACCAGAGTGTGTCGTGTCTCTTGGTGTGAAGGTGTTAATAGTGGTTGGGGTGTTACTGTTTCTTCCCCCTGAGCACTAATAGTGCTGTTTTTTGATGGGGAGAAACAGGTAGCCATCTAATGTGTATGTCTTAGTTTGGTTTAATAATTTCCCTGGATTCTGTTGGCAGGGCATAGCATAATCTACCTCCAACAGTGAATACAGATATATATCCTGGAAATAAAAGTAGCAAAGTAGAAAGCAAAGTGTGTTTATTGAAAGTTCAATAGACATGTGACCTGTGCTACCTCCTACCAAGTCGAAGATAGCTGAAGGTAACTGTGTAGTTCCAGGTGTAGGTGACCTGGTTCTAAATAAAGAGAAAAGCTGATTCTAGATGGAAATAAGAGTTAGAGTTAAACTACTAATTAAAGGTGTCTACAGGAGTCAAATTAAGTTAAAAGAAGAAAGTTCATGTTTGTATGTCGCCGGATTAACTGGTCGTCGGCGTACATAGTTGGTTGCAGTGAAGGCGTACTTGTAGGCTTCGAACTTCTCTAGAGCTCTTGAGCACTAAGAGCGCTGTGGGCAGTGCAAGAGATGCGAAAGAATGACTCCAGAGCTCGGTTGCGGCTGGACTTATATAGTGGTAGCTTGTAGGTTGCCGGCGCGGGGAACGGGGGAGGCGTGACATCCTACGGCCCTGGGTAGTGTGAGAATTATCTCATCAGAGGTTCTGGCTTCGTGCCTTGTCGGGTCTGCTTGGCCATGCCCGAGCTCTGGGCAGCTTTTTGAAGTCAAGCGCGAGGGGGGGGGGGGGTGCCTGCCGGGATGCGTGCCTTCCTGTTGCCTGTAGGAGTAGGCAACGTGTTGCTCACATCTGTAGAGATGGAAGCAGTACTCCCAGGCGATGAGTCGCGGAGTCGTATTATAATAGGTGTCGAAGCGGCACACGTCACTATGTTTACCATATAGTTCGGTGTTGTGGAGAGGCTGCTTAACATGTGTCAACTCCGGCTGGCATGAGTTTGAGCTGGGTTGATTACTGGGCAGGAGTTTGAAGGTTATGTCGGTCGTAGGGGTTGGTTCCACTAGCTCAAGTCCTCAAAAGCATGGGTTGACGAGTCCCAAGGACTGGTCCTGTCCGTTTAAGTAAGCTGCAAACACGTGGTGTGTTTCCTCGCTCTCAGACAAATAGGATCTCTGAAGAGGTCCTAGGGAAATTCTGGCATAGACGATCGCTGCAGGTGATGCAAAGCTTGGGCCTGATCCCTGAGTGAGAGTGTCACGGTGCTGCCAGGAGGGAGTTAAGTTCCTGGTGACGCCTACATGCAATAGGCACCTGTCTGACCTTCTCTCACATACCACTCCGACGGGAGTAGAGCATTTCAACAGAATCACTCTCTCACGTCCGTGAAAAGAATGCAGGCCATGTGTTGTCTTGGACTGGTGTACAGCTACGTGCAGTGTCTGCCAACCAAAAAGCGGTATCCCTATCCCAGCATTCAGCGTCGTAAAGCTGTTAATAGTGAGTCAGGTCTTGCCTGTGGATAGTCCCAGCACGTTGATGAGTGTTCCAGGAGGAACAGTCTCCCCCAACTCAAGGAACACTAACTCCGATGCCGTGGAGAGAGTAGCCACTAAGCAAGCTGGCCTCAAGAAACTGAGTACCTAGTGTCGGGGCTCTACCGTTCTGTACACAGCAGTGCACAGAAAGGGTGGCCGTCCAATGTGTGTGTGGATACTCTAGTTGGTATTTGGCTCATTTGAGTAACTTTCCCGCTCACACTACTACTACTAGTGTTGCCCAGAGGGGGCCGCAGTGTCTGGGTGTGTAGACGACGTTGCTGATTGTTGGATCTTCTGCCACAGGGTGCGTGAAGATAGGCTGGTAGAAGGATATCTCTGGCAACAAGTTGTGGTGGAGACCCAGGAATTGAAGGTTCCTTCAGCACAATGCGACGAAGGAAAGGCATGTTGGAGCGAATGAGCAGGCTGGTCAAGATCTCCTGCAAAGTTTACTGTGGAGGTAATGAAGACTGGTCAAGAGTCGTTTGGATTCCGTTGGCACCATGTGCGGTGAAGACCCAGAGCAGACTGGCATTTAAGGGTGATGGCCCGCTATTTATACTTGGGCTGGTGTACCCCTTCAATCAGCTGGATAGGGGTGTTCGATGGCAAGGGGGTAACTAGCATATCTTCCTCAAGGTGTGATGTCACCGGCTAGCTTGGAGATTGAGATGGAGCAGAACGTACTGGTAGAGCCATCTGGCGGCATGCTGTGGTACTGAATGTCTTGGATGCATAACCTCAGAGGCTCAGCCCTAGAACAGTACAATCTTCAGGTTCAAGTGCCCCTCCATGATATGTAGTAGACAGTACAATCTTCTGTCTTATGATACATGATGGAAATAATGAAAACTCCATGGAAATCGAGCGGCAAGGCTTGCTCACTGATAAAGCAAAGCCTCATTGTTAAGACGTCATGCGCCAAAAGGCTTTTTTTTTGTCTTCACTTGAACTTACATTGTTTGATGCATTACTCTAATTTAATTTTTGGACACTGTAAACTGAAATAAGCTTGAAATTATTTTTAATTGTGCTGTGTTTCACTACTACTTTTATTTGGTTATACAGGTGACATAAATTCAACTTACACACATATAAACCAAAAGCTTTTCAACGCATCGGCAGTGCAATGGTAAATTGGCATTACAGAATCTGCACAGCTCTAACCTCTGCTATTAAAATACTTATCCATTCCACCCTCTACTCGAAAGAAATCTTGTACAAGCTCTACATCATGCTAGGAGCCACAATTACTGAGAAAAGTGGTGTAACTCCAGCCAATACTGGCACAATTCTGGAGAATATTCATACAAACATATTCTTCATGCTAAATGAAGGGCCATGAAAAAGTGTCACCTACTCCCCAATCTGTTACCTTTTTAATTTTTTCTTCACTCTGACACAAAGTTTTTTCAACAATGATTAATCAACTTCAACTCATCAGTGCACATGATTTTGCAGCACAATTCTACGGAGTTTGATTGTTGCCACGTATCACGAGACGTCAGGGATTGTACTGTTCACTGGCTGAGCCACAGAGATTATGCTTCGAAGATCATCCAAGTATTTTAGTATGCTACCAGATAGCCCTACTAGTACTATCGCCAAAACAAGAACCTGGATCCAGCGCAGGCCACTAACATTAAACGCCAAGAGGGTCTATTCCACGTCTACCCCTCTCCAACTACAGCATGGGTGCGCCAGTCAGAGTATAAATATTGGTGCAAGCACTCTGAAAGCCAGTCTATGTTCCTCTCCACAGCACTAACTGGTGCCCAAGGAAGCCAACAGGTCCTCACGACCTCGCCGAAGCAATCTGATCTGCTCCTTCACCGCACTCCTGCTGCTGAAGACTTTCATTGTTCTACCAGTCTTTAACAGTCGTCGTCTACATCGTTATACACTAGACACTTCCGGCCCCTTCAGGGAAACATAGTAGAATACAGTAGTCCAGTTCAAGTTATTTTCATGATGCTCGCCTACCTACCATTGTTAGCCTCAGAACCAATCGCCTTTACTCGTCTCATATAAGTTTAAGCTTCTGTAAGCTCCAGTTGGTAGAAGGTAATACAACACCACCACTGTTAATTTCCATCATTGGACTAAACAAGTTTTATACACTTAAGAGTATCCATTCTGTAGCAATAGCACCTTTCTCTGTAAACATCAGCCCCATCAGAAGGACAGCCGGTGAATGGATGCAAGAGAGCAAGAGAGAGAGAGAGCGCAAGAGAGATAGTGTGTGAGTGTCAAGAAAGGAGGGTTGGCTGTAGGAAGTAGAGGAGCCATTGATCGGACTCGAAGGAGAGCCTTCCACAAGCTGGGTGTAGGAGAATCCTTCACGGACTAGAGTGAAAGCAGCAGAGCCCTTTCGGACTGGAAGAAGTTTAGTCTTTGCAGACTGAGGAGGATGAGTCCTTGCACACTGAGAAGAGTCTTCAGCAGACTGGGGGGTTGGGCTTGCGCCCTCTTCTGCCATCAAGCCCGGCGCCACTCACTGATGCTGGCAGCCGGGGCTGTATTTACACTAAATTTTCTCTGGTCAGCAGTTCTTCGGGGTGTGGGAGGGTGTAGCGTAGCCTTCCAACATGGGGGCGCATTTATCGGGGGTGCAGAAGTGCTGCGAGTTTCTTATCCCCCCTGTCTGAGACGGACCGGCTGTGTCGTCACAAGGTCACAGGGGTGCTGCCATCTCTCATGATTGCAGGAACTTCTTCCAGAGGCCAGACACGAGTAGTAAAATTCTCAATAATAATAGTTCCAATCGCAGGGGTGCCTTGAGCATGCATAATCCTGTACAGGCAATAGGGATTGCAATTATGCACGTAATATACAATGATGTGATCGGCGACCCCGGCTTGTGGGCTTCTTAGCGCGATACATTTATTTCGGATTGCCACTTATATATTCCACCCCCGAGAGCATGTGGCTCGTAGATGGGGCAAAGTCATCCGTAGAGTGTGCAGCATTCTGGTATGCGTCAATTTAACATTGTGTTAAATAAATTAGTGCTACTAAACGGTGAACAACAATCTGCAAATAATGTTCAGATGCCGATGGTCATGGTATCAGCCAGTTAATCCGTACTGGCATCGACCCATCCCTACTAAATACTGAAATACTAATATAGCAAATGGTCAATTAGAACACAGCCTTACATTTGGGAATGTAAATTAGATTTTCCATGCACCAGAGCTCCAAGATAGATACTGAAAATTGCAGATGGAGCTATTACACGATTACACATGTCAAAGTTAAATTTCACTGGAGAAGACACTAACAAGGCACCTACAATAAACTATATTTAATGAAAGCAAATATATAATTAATAACTGTTAGTCAACACCAGATAAAAGTACATTTACAAGGCAAGCAGTCAGCCCTTTATTCTATGGTCGCTAGACGCAGTTTCTTGTATATGTGCAGAGAATGGAATCCTAGGCGTGGCGAGGCAGAACACAATATCAATTGGGCCACGTGTGTTACCATTCAAAACGACATCGCTAAGAGCCGTCTGAACCACAACAATACTAGACGGGGGGGGGGGGGGGGGGAGAGTGTACACACAAAACACCATCATTACATGACAAAACTGGTACATAATTCACATTACACAGTAATGAAATACCAACATGACACTTATTAACTTACATGTTTGAAACAAGAGACAGGGCTGGCAAGGAAGCCTGGCTCAGACAGCACCTCCTTGCTCCATGAGTTATTCTTGTAGATGTCAGAACGGTTCCGCTTGCCTGGTGGACTGAGCGGAGGTTCATCCACACTCGGCAAAGGTAGGATATATTGGGTCGACATTGACGCAGACTCTGGAGATGCCATTGGCTCCGAGCCCATAAGCTCTTTCATCGTAATGTCTCCGTTGTCGGCAACATCACGGTGCTGTACACATGAAGCTGGTACTGTAAAAGGTGTACAATATCTGCCTCCTTCATAAAAATACAGGCTGCTAACCTTACCCTTGAGTTAGTATCCTAAAGACATGGGCCCCTACCACAACTGTCTGTTAAACATTACAAAAAATTATAAAACTAAATACATCCTACATCACTGGTATTGTATAACACAATTTTCCATTTCAAATCAAAGTTATAAAAAATTATTTGTACAGCAGGTTCACTGTGAATTAAGCACTCTGAACTAAACCTTTGAAGTAATAATAATAGAAAAAGGTACAGTAATTCCATGTATTACCAATGTATAACAAATGTGAAGTTTAGATTTGTTTAACTTATTTCCTTGGGTTATACCACAGTGAGAAGTAATTACCATATTAGTAACATATTAAGGTTCCTGACAATTTTATTCATACACTAGACTGCAGCAAGTCATCTAGTCTATGGCAACATTAATTTTACGTATGGCGGAATATACAATTGGCAGAAAAGTAGATTCTAAGCAGGGCTTTCAAAAACTTTCAATAAACAGTGAACAGCACGTAAAGATTTTTCCCCCTGCTCTAGATGTCACCGTGATAAAGAATTGTTTTTTTAAATTATTTTCAGTTTTTTTTTAATTCATATTCCTCAATTTTATGTGTTTGGGAAGAGAGACGCAAACCCATAACGTGTTGCTGCACACAGTATGAATTCATCCAAGTATATCTGTTTTATAGCATCAATAATGGTAACTGCTCTGTCAATCACAAGGCTGAAATACTATTACATGGTACTCTGTAAAAGGGAGGAAACAAGATCACATGTGCATATTATTTGGTGGCTTCGATGCAGCCAAGGTGCAATCTAAATCACTAATACATCCACCAATTAAATTACACTATATTTGTTATACCTTTACTGTCAGCCAATGCACCTTGTCTGTTTTTATGGCAAAAGACCATTGTTAGTGCAAGAATCCACCCTATATGATGCTACTACCATTACAAATAAACAAAAAGGAAATGTGTTTATTTTAGGAATGTACGCCCAGTATGAAAGGAATGTTATGGAGAAAACTTTTCATATTTCAGGCAAACACCAGCAGTCTTAAACGTTTTGAAAAATATTCCCTTTCTTCCTGTTCAATATTACTTTACATGACCACAAGGCACAAGTGCAAAAACCTTGATGCGTATATGACAAATGGGATCAGTACACCAAGTAGCTCCAACACAATCTTTACCATCCTCCCCCTTCTCATTTTTAAACCAACAACTGAGGAAAACATCTCTTTACTTACACATGCAGTCTGTAAATGCACAATGAATGGCAACTGAAGTCAAGTCATGCCTAACTTTTCACATAGTCATAAAATGTTCTGTTGTCGTAAAATGTTCTGTTATCAGAATTCCAGTATACCTACAGTTATACAGCTATTTGTCATAAGTCTCTCAAACTAATTCCAATAAACATTTTTAGGAATCTGAAAGCAAGCACATACAATTCCAGTTAGGAAATTTGCCACTAATAATTTTTAATTTATTGCACACTGTGGTAATCATAATCAGCCTTCCAAGAGCTATAATACAAAACCAAGACAAAAAAAGATTTCATATTTGCCAAAACAAATGCAGTAACTATTTCCACTCTATCTCTCAATACAACCAGGAAAATACATGAGGCTGTAGAGTAAACTCACAAAAAAAGTACAGGAAAGCATTACTGTAATGAACTTCACACTAACATTGCAGTAGACTGAACAAACCACTATGCTTATAAACAATGTTCATCGTCACTGCTATTCCAAGGATGACTACTTGAGTAGAGATGAACAAAACAACAGCAGACAACAATACAAAAAAGTGTCTTATGGTGCACGAGGTATGTTAACGATGCACAGCACCTTTCTCATTGTGATGAGGTGTTCTAGTCACAATTTTTCTATCTGTCTGAAATTTGGATTCCCCATTGTTGTGGCATAATATGTCTGCTTCGTGAAACTGTGTTCTTAGATTCACAGCCAGTGTCAGGACTTGGGAGCGACAAAGAATCTTGTGGAGTGACAAAGAATCTTGTTTCTGCAGCTGACGAATGGGCAGAATCACTGAAAGATGCAAGTTCGCCTTGGAGTCCTCCTACCTGCAAAACACTACTGCTTTGCAGGTTATGCCTGCAAGAACTTAGGGGACCGTGTTGCCTGCCAAAAAGTGTCCTTGCTAGTGATGTCATGTTTTGGTAAAGAGTGATGTAAAGGTTAGACAATTCTGGATCCACCTTGGCTTTCCCTGAACCTCTTCCAAGTAGTTCTAGGTGCGGGGTTCATGGGGAGTGGGGAGGGGGCAAATGCAACTGCCCTGCTGCCAACCCCCCCCCCCCCCCCAGCACCGGCACCACTGGCCGAATGCACAATTTTTAAATTATGTTCAATGTCCATAATTTTTGTCATAATTTCACTGCTGCCTCACCTGGATTAGTAAAACAAGTTTACAACCCTAATGGCTTCAAGCGCGTCACTCACAGTAGGGGTGGGGACTTCAGAACATTTTTCTCCTCCTCCCTCATCTTCCTCCTCTGCATCTTCTATATGATCCTTCTTTATATCTGATACAATATCGTTGTCTGTTTGTGCTTCCGTTGTAACAATGACGTCGTCTATTGTTGCATATGCCTCATAGTCATACTGACCCAGTTCATTACAATTGACTTTTCGCAACCATTCTGTTAAAATTAAATCATCATCATTATTGGTGTAATCATTCCCAGTGCCATTCAATCCCTGAGTTTATAAGATTCCCGCATGCCGGAAACAGTTCTGAATTATTTTTGTAGGTACTCATCTCCATGCTTTTTCAATGAATCGTATTGCGTCCAGCAGTGAAACTGTGTAAACTTGCTTCTTCTCGATGCTCTCTACAATTCTTAACAACATCAGTTTGCGGTAGTGACATTTCAGGCTCCTTACTTATGACTCCCTGATCCATGGGTTGCAATATGCTTGAAGTGTATGCAAAGTTTAATGTTTTCTATATTTTGAAGTACAGGGTGCGCTGGAGAGTTGTCTACAAGAAAAATGATCTTTCTTATCCTTGTTTGAAGTTCCCAGTCCCAAGACCTGAGTTCAGCTTCGAACAAACTAGAAGTCATCCACAATTTTTTGTTAGCACTATAGCGTACTGGTAGGTTTTTCACATTTTTACATCTAGGATTTTTTGACTTTCCAATCACAATCAATTTCCTCTTCTCGCTTCCATCCGCGTTATCACAACCAAGAGCTGTAATCAGATCTTTGAACAACTTGCCGGCAACACACTTCTCTCCCTTAAATTTCAGTGTCCTGTTATGTGTCAATCAAAAGAAAATGACGGTCTCATCAGCATTAAAGACATCCTTGTCTGCATACTCTTTACGTACGTATACCGGGCGACGTATACTGGGCCACACAGTAGAAAGCCATTCAGTTTAGTTTCAGTATTTACATCCTCGGCTTCACCACTCACTTTACAGAACACAATGTTGTGACGCAACTTGAACCTATCAATCCATCCAACACTACACACAAATTCTTCATTCTTTAACATTTACACCAATTCTTCAGCTTTCAATATAAGAAGAGGACCACTAACTGGTATGTTATCACTTCTTTGCTGCTTAAACCATTAAGCAACGCTTCATTCACATCACTCTGTTCAGGCTTACGCAATTGCTTTATTCTCGACCCGTTTTCTTCAAATACACCAATATTTTTTGTTTTATTTTTTCCATGTAATTTGTACTGTAGAATTAACCAAATCAAATTTGCGGCATACATCAGTTTTTCTCCTTTCATTTTCTATTTCACAAATCACTTTAACTTTCTCTTCAATGCTTAAAACTTTCCATTTCATTGCCATGTTTTCACACTACATTTCTTTGGGTGTAGGCAGAAAAAAATAGAACACTATAGGGTAAGTAGACAATGTTGAGGTCCTGTTAGACACAATTCTAGGAAAGACATGCAGAAAAGGAAAGGAATGCAGTAAACAACCTGTCACTTCCCCTTCCACTATTCACGCAGTCCCACCCCACACCCTTGTTTTCGCATTCTCCCAATACAGTCCTTTCAGTAAGTATGTACGTACAGTATTATGAGAAAGTCAGGGTGGGCACACACATCAAACTTTCCAACATGACAACCCAATATCAGAGAAATTCAGGAATGAAAATGTTGTTACATACAAGGTTGATGCATTTGTGCATGTCGTACTAGGCAAGGTATACAAACAGTTGCTTTATGAGGAATTAGTTCGTACCATTGAATATTTGACGCAATAGACAAGGTGTTGCAGAAATCAATGTTGCTATAACCAAATTCTACCGTATTTTGAAATTACTACATGGTGAGGCTAACACAACATAGATACACACACAATATGTAGCATAATCTTAGTTAAACCAAAGAGTAGAGCTAATGTAAATAAAACAGTCCTATACTTCTAAGAATTTTGCAGAACATAAAAATTCTTAAGACACATTTTAAAGTTTTTTGATTCAGTACTTTCTCGATCCATTTTAACATAAAGCTTAATGTTTCAGTATAACACGCTATATCAATTCTTACAGTATGTGAATACCAATAGTACACTTACATTAGTAATGGACTGCTGTTTTGCCTTCAGCCTCTCAATCTCTTGGAACTCTCTGGAACAAAGTAAACTGCAAAACCGTCGCTCCTTGGTGTAGAATGCATGTTTCACTCCTATCGCCCCGCAGTGTGCGCACACAGCTGCAAACCATTAATACAAAACAATTCTCATACCTTTCAATAGGAGCCACATTTTCATGCATGAATTTTAATAACTAAAGGATTCATGGAAATATAATGCACATGAGAAAACAGTACTGTAGCATGTGCTGCAAAACATTTCTTGTTCTTCAGCACTTTCATATACTGAAGATCATAACTGTTGTTAGTATGTTTGAAATTCCTCTACTGTGGCTGGCAGATTTCTGTGCATGTCAAAGCACGGGTCTGGGGTAAGCGAAGAAAGAAGAGAAGAGCGTGCAGGTCTGGCTGTGCTATCGGCTATTTCACAAACATCAATTACAGCGGGGTCAGTTTTATGTTAGGCAATGGAGGATGAAGGACATTTGCAGAGGCACGGAAACGTTATCATCAGTGTTACACGATTGCACTTGCCCACAATATTCATATACGACCACATATTATAAAAATTACACAACTGAAATGCTACTTAGTTTTGTAAATCAATGTGCAATTTCACATAAATTCATTTATGCGTTCATTTTAACAAAGTATATCCAAACAATAATTTTTGGCCAATGCGTTTCTTTTGAAACTATAGAAACATTTTATAAATTTATCTGGTCAAAATTGCAAAGATGAGTGTTTTTACTCACAGTGGTCTGCCCTGTGGTATAAAGAACGCCTACACACAGTTTTATAAAATAATAAAAATTAAACAATGCTGCAGCTATGACATAGTCTATTACAGTATACAGCATAATATCCATCTACTTCACAAATTCCACCCAACTAATCTTCGTGTAAGCATTCTTGCTGTGTTTAATGGTAGTTTTTTTGTGAAATTGTGGTCTGCATAGCATAAGTGTTCAAATTATACAGCCCACGAAAATCATAGTAAGACATTGAGAGATTATACAAAAAGCTTTTAATTATCATGTCTGTTTATGTATTATTTCTAGAATTCCAAATCACGTGCATTATTAACGACACCTGTAAAGACGTTTTTCCAAATAATGCTTGCTTCTGCAGCATGGTATAATCACTGCACAAATATTTCTGTAGCCTTTACAATAAAATAATTCTTTGTACTAACTTAACAGTATGTAATAAACTTTTGTATATGATTTATTCCAGTAAATGTTATTCCAAATGCAACGTTCATTAAGAGAAAATAATTTATCGACTATGAAACAAAGAATGTGCAAATATGTAATCCTATTTGATAAGCATTATAAACTAAAATATTAAAAGTATAAATTATACGCCTGCCAAATTACTAGACAAACAGATTTGAAACTAATGCTATCATTAAGAAGATTTTTTTGTTGGTCTTTGAAGTTAAGAATATGTATTTGCTCAAGAAGCTTCAGGTTCAATTTCAAAATGTAGGTTTTTTTTTTATATAAAAAAAGATAATATTTGTATTATAGTTGCGGTATAAATTAATTTATTTTCGAAAGCATACTATACATCAATTTATATTCAATAGTTACCAATGTGATATCTAGCAAGTACACTTAGTAGATTGATGTACTTATTACAAGAAAAAGCAAGTATTCATTTGGTTACTAGTATCCAGGGTTTTACTTGTAAAAGTAGAAAAAAAATGCAAATATATTTCCAGATTTTCTGCACACATTTTTTAAATTCCATGACAACTTTGTTCTCGCTGTTTTCCTATTGGAAGTGACTTTTCCCATGAAAGGGTGACCCATATCGATGAGCATAAATAACACCCTTACCCTACCCGGGATTCAAAACAGAACCACTCGTGCTCAACACACAACTGACTGCACCACAGAGGGCAGCCAATAGGTGAACCAGAACACTGTCAGTGGTAATAAGAACTTATTTAAAGTGAAAAAGCAGCTTATTTCATTGTAAATAATTTGTAAGTTACAATTTAAGTAATATATTAATTTATTTTTCCACATTGTATAATTTGCTGTCACTTTGGTTGGGATTCGTATGCCTATATTTGCACAATTAAATACAGTTATTGCAGAGAAAGTTTTGAACATTGATTTTAAACACTTATAGTTTAGCTTAAACTTCATACATCAGTCATTTCTTTGGAATAAAAAAATAAAATGATTTTACTCTTTTTCAGTTCTATTCTGTGTTATTTTATAGCATAGATTATTCTAAATATTCCTGTGTCATTTAATGTAGCATTATTAAAATTAAAGATGTTTTAAATTTAATATTCTTTATTACAATATTATTTACAGCCCCAAAACTAAAAGTTATATTGCGATTGATTTTGACAAGAAAATAATGAGACACAATTCAAGAATTTTATACCATCAAAAAGATTGTGTCAACAACTATGAATATACTATGAAATTACATTCGGCACTGGCTAGATAGATGACAGCCATGTATGACTTTGTGTGATATCGTTTGCATGTTTTTTGGATTTTATAAAAGTAAAACTGCAGTTCTGTAAAATGTGTTTAAGTTATGCTACCTCAAACCCCTCAATGTTTGCAAACTTTGTGAACAAATATTGTCTGAGTAATGCATTCCCTTCGAGTTATTTATTACGCAACATCGTAAATCTTCACATTAAATATTTATATCCCCTCTTCCCCCTTCCCTAATTTAAAGGTGAAAGAGTTTGTAATACATTTATTTTGTCATGTGAAAAAAATGAGGAAAAGAAACAAGTAATCTGCTGAAACATCAAACCACAGAAAATATTCCACCTCCATTGTTGCTGCTTCCAATTAATGTGATTTTAATTCGATACTGTTGAATATTTCAACAGTATCTTCCGACTTCTGATGAATAGCACACGCAGAAGGTAAAGAAAATCATTCAGTACACACTGTGACAAGAGCCCTGCTATCTGTTGTCGCCAGTAAAAAGTCTCAAGTGTCAGGTTTTGCAGAATGTTTTTATGTCGACATGTATACTGCCGGGCCGCTGCCTTGCCATTCAGCTGCAGACCGGTCCGTGCCGAACCGCAGCCTCGGAAGTAGGAGGGGACTCACGTGCACAGATGTCTGCCAGTAACAGTATGTGAGACCCTAAAATAACAACCAAATTGAGTGAAATCTAAAATATCTTGATGAAGAGCATGATATACTCTACGATGACCAGTAATGTCGTAAAGCTGGAGCTAGCTTCCATAATTCTTCTATCAATAGCAGTGATAATAGTTTTACAATCTGGAAAGTTCCTGTGGTTACAATAACTAATCCTGTAGGCCTAACCTAACCATTATAGTGTAGGCTCTCGCAATCCAGCTATACTGCCAAAATGTTATATTACTTGTCCTAAGCATTATATCCTAACGTGAGCCAACCCTATATAGCATGGGAAAATCCTAACAATACTTACTCAGAATGAATAAGAGTACTAAGCAGGCAAACACTGCTGGACCCCACCACCTCGGAACGCTCACATAACTAATACTCTCGCAGTGGGTAAACTGTGTGACAGCATGAAAGAACCAACCAATATACAAGATGACAAAAAATAATAAGAAAAACCTGTACACTGCATATCACACCAATGTGCCAAATGCTGTCTTACTTGTACCACTATTATACCTTCTTTTTGCAATATGACAATGTCGGTACCAGTTGCACCACTGCAAATCCCACAACTACAATAATGGACCACCAAGAAGGGGCATCATCAACAAACACTTATTTCCAATTTATGAGCTTAGACTTCGAGCAGGTCATGCCACTCATTCCAGTACCATTGCAGCCTCAGTGGGGAACGCTCGTAATCCAAGAGGAAGTTGAGCTCAGTGGCAGTTACATTTCTCACTCAACTCTCCCCAAGAAGGAACAGGGAGCTCTCACAGAGTAGCTATAGGCTTACACACCAGCAATCAGGAAACATGCATCCCAGCAGTCACATCGCTAGAGAGACCATGCCAGTGATAGGGACCAAGCAAGGTATACCCCATGGAAACGGCACCAGGCAGTCACTTTCTCCCTGGGTATACCATGCCAGCTCTTTTCACCTCTGCGCTGCTTACAACCACTAATTATCTCACAAGCTATGGCAGCGCCCAGTACCTACGTACACGTGCTCAATCCTGTAATAATTATGTACCATGTTTTATTTTGACCATTATAACAGCTCTGCCTTGCAACAACTATTTGCAATGCACCTGTAGCCATGTCCCCACAGTGAGCTGCTCCAAAGATGGCAAAATTCCCCACTGCCCAATCCAGATACCCTGCAGAGAAAGGGCCTAACACCCCAAGGGTCTACCATAAGGTGACAGAACAAGCCACACTACTCAGACGGGCACGCCTGTCCCTTCGTGGAGTCAATCTCCGGTCGCATCTGCAACTTCAATCTAACAGTAGCCTGGAGATTGTCACAGCTATCACCGATTCTGTCAAAGCGACAGCAAAATGCCACCTCACTGCCCCAGTCACAATTGTATTGCGAAGACTCGAGCTTGATCCCTCGCACCCTGCAGTTCAACACCCAACTTACACACCCGTGGGAGATTTGTGCCAGTAAGAGCCTCTACCAGGAGTGCTCTTAAAATCCACACCTCCCCAGCTGTATGTAAAATTAAAATAATGAGTAGAGCATACACTCCATTTACAGAGCACTGCTTCCTAGCTCTCAAGGGGGAGCCAGACATCAGCCTCTAACCTTTGACAGTTGATGTCAAGTTTTTTCTTGGCTTTACAACATGGTGCTTTGCAAAGTTCTGGAGAACTAGTGAGACCAGGAAACACCTGGGAGTGAACCTCAAGTCTGGGTATATTGCACCAAGACCTCGTAAAAATATCAAGATGACAGAAGTAGGGAAAATTCTGATGGCACAATGTGCCAGATGCCAGACTAGCCAGGAACTGGCTTCATAACGATCAACTGCAAGCGGTAATGACTATCACTATGCATGTGCAGGATGGGAGGAGAAAGAATTAACTGGCTTCGAATATAGGTGCCAAACATGCCAAGAAAGACAAACCCATTGGAACGCAGCCCAATGTGTAGGCACGTGTGTGTACCGAAAACCCTGTGATTACTGCCCCTGCACCTCGCATGCCTTGGCTGGAACGACCAAGTATACAACTAACAGGGCCTGTCATTCACATGCCCCATATACAAAACCACTTGCAGACACTAAAAATGACTCCATAGTCCTTCCCGCACTCTAGGATATAGAGGTACTAATGACGAGCTGCTGACTATTCTTGAATACACGGGAAACCCTAGGGAGGACCCCCAGCAGTTCATAGAGACCTGCAATGCCAAGTTCACCCGGACTAAATTGTTGAAGCATATGTCAATACATAGGGTAAAAATCCAGCCATAAAGCGAGGCACACAAATGGTGGAATTGCTATAGAGAATTCGTAACCCGATGGGAAAAATTCAAAGAGGGTTTTCTCACTTAATTTTCAGGCAAGACTGTCCTATCTCAGCTGGCAGAGGAGTTGTATAGCCACTACCAAAAGCTAGGCAAAGATACAAAGATTTTCATAAAGCAGAAAGTGTTGTTACTGCAGAGAAGTTCACAGAAACCAATTTAAGGAAGCAAATGTAGAGATGATTTCCTTGCAATTATTTCCAAAAATAAAGCACTATTTACGGAACCCACCACCACAGAAGTTCAAAAAGTTAGTCTCCCAAGCAAGAATCTATGAACAAAACATAGCCAAAGAAACATGTTCAGCTCATTATATGCAACCCATAGCAGTCAAAAGTTCCGAGGAAGAAAGATGCAGGAGGGAAAGGGCAAGATGCAGAACACGGTTTAAGCCTCCGAAGTGCTAGTACTAACCAGAGCAGCCTTTTATGAGATTGTCCTGTTATTATGGCAAGCACAAGGGGAATGATATGACCAATAGCGGGGCTGGGCTAAAGGTACCAAAGAATTAACTTAGAAAGAAAAAATTTGAGAAATACCAGCAGCAAGGTCCAGAAATGATCAATCTCCTGGACCAACAGCTGAACTATTACAAGCAAGAACACAGCTACATATGGACCCTACCTCACACAAAATCATACAATTGGAAGCTGTGGATCGCACAAAAGATAAGGGGTTAATTGTGCTACTATTATCACAAACACCACCACACTGACCACCCTGGAGTTGCAGAAACACTGACAGAAATGACAATGAGATTTACATGGAAAGAGATGAGTCGGGATGTATGGGTGTACGTCAACCAGTGCCTCCCATGTGCCAAAACCAAAACTCACAGAGCCGAACACTAATGTGAATCCCACAGTAACTAAAATAGCCCTGGAGCACCGTAACAACCGACCTTATTAGTTATTAGAACTGTACCCGCAATCTCACAAGGGCAGGAAGAGGTATTTACTTGTGGTGAGGGATTTATTTTCTAGATGGGTAGAAGCTTACCTACTGTACAATGTTGAAGATGGCACCATCATACAAAAGCTGGAAGAGAAGAGTTTCCCCTCAATGTGGCTACCCGAAAAGCATTCTTACCAAACACAGGACCCAATATACAGGGGAAAGATGGGATAACATCTGTCACCACAAGTGAGTTGGGTTCTGGATGACCCCTAGTTACCACCAGAAGGGCGATCCCTCCGAAAATAGAAATTAGGAGATAAAGAAACGCCTCCGCATATGAATGGACAACCCTCAAAACTGAGACAAGTTTGTGCCAGATATCCTATTTACTTCTTGTATGAGTTTGGTGTACTACTGGTTACTGGCAGGTAACGTTATCGTCCTGATCACCACCATGCAAGGGGAGGGAGATTATTTCCAAGCTCCTAAGCTCAAGGAGAACAAACACTCAAGGTCACCATAAGGCTTAGATTCTGAGCAGGTCATATGTCACTCATCTGAGAACCATCGTTACCTCAGTGAGGAACGCTAGGAATCTACGAGAAAGTTGAGCTCTGTAGCAGTTGAGTCGCTCACTCAAATCTCCCCGAGGAGGAGAGGAGGAACAGGGGTCCTCTTCCCAAGTCGCTATACGCTTGCATACCATCAGGCAGGAAGCTATGTCCCAACGAACATGTTGCTAGAGACACCACCCTACTGATAGGGCCCAAGTGGGGTGCATCCCACAACACCTACACCAGGAAGAGTTTCTTCCTCCCTGGGTGGATAATGCCAGCTCCTTCCACCCTCGTGTTTCTTACAACAGTTAATTATACCTCAAGCTGTTGCACCCATACCTACATACACCTGCTAAATCACGTAATAATTATGAACCTTCTTTCCTTTTGATCTGTATAACACCTCTGACATAACAATTGTTTGCATTATAATTGTGTCCATGCCCGAAAACCAAGTTGGTCAAAGAAGGCAGTGAAAATCCTTGCTGCCCAATCCAGATACAGTGCAGAGCAAGGTCTAATGCCCCTAGGATCTATCACAAGTAGACTGAAGAGACTGTGCTACTCAGATGGACATTGTGCGCAACTGCCTCTTCATGGAGTCAACCTCTAGTTGAATCTCCATCTCCAGCCAGTCTTCCTGATAGCACCCTGGAAATTGTCACAGTTGCCACTGACACTACCAAAGCGATAGCCGAATGCTGCCTCATTGCCCCCAGTCACTACTGTAGTATAAAGACTCAAACTTGGTCCCTTGCACCCTGTAGTTTATTGCCCAACCTACACACCCATGGGAGATTTTCTGCCAGTAAGAGCCCCTATCAGGCCTACTCTCAAACAGACACCTCTGCCAGCTGGACATAAAATAACATAGATACCACCTCACCCAGCACCTTTTACAAAATAGGATGAATAGAGAAACACAGTATACGAAACATTGGTTCCTGGCTCTAAGGGATGAGTAAGACATCAACCTCTAACCTTCAGTCTGCATAAATTTTTAATTGATTTTCCTTGTGATTACCTTTTTTTTTAATACATTCAGGTTGTGTGTGGTAAATTCTTGTGGTAAAAAAGGATAACTAAGTCACCAAAACACAACTCAAATTTGACTAAAATGCAATATATTATACCATGAAATATTAAACATTAGACAATTACATTTCAAATGTAAAAAAATCACAATACAATTAAATAGACTTATTCACATATAACACACAAACAAAATTTGACTAGACTTTTGACCACCACCTAACCAAAAAAGCACATTCCCATATGGTTAAACAACCATGTACAATTAAAAGTGTAACAACATGTTGTATCCGACAGAATACCTGAGGGACAGTCTTCAAAAATGCTATCATTTGAGTTTAACTCTCTCTCAAACGGTGGAGGATAGTCGTGGTTTTCGCGATTGGACAGCAATACTGGGCGAGGACAGTCTACACCAGACGGACCAGCTACAGAGAACAAAACTGAGGTTCTACTGTAGTCATATAGAACAAATATCCCACTTAAGTGTATCAGAGCTGTAATACAAAATGAATATGGAAATCCCCCAACTTTCTTATGTTTTCCCCATCTCAATCACATTTATTTGTGCTTTAACTTGCCTCATTTTTTGCAAAATGTTATTATATAAATCTAATTTCCACTAAGAAACATGCTTGAATGAAACTGTAATGATAGTCACATGATTATAATGGTGCAAAAATGTGTTTCATAAAAATACTCAGTTATTTCCATATAAGATATGTTATAAAATTAGATTTTCTGTTTTGAAAAGATTTATGTGGCACTGGTAAAAAATTGAACTACAGCTGTTAAGTAGATATATAATGAGAGAACTGAACCACTAAACATTTTCATAGAAAAACAAAGCAAATTAAAGCCAAAATTCAGAAAATTTCTCATTTTCAAGCAACTTTTTCATGTTTCTAGAAACGTTTCTCGATACACAAAAAAAAAAAAAAAAAAAAAAAACAATTTATGCAAAAATCAAGCAAATTCTAAATTTTTTCACAAATGATAGTGCAGGATTTGTGTCACTTTTTAATAACAGAAATTTTAAGCCAAAATCAAGCAAATTTTTTATTTTTCAAACAAATTTTTTTCATTTTCTAGAAATGTTGATTTATTAAGCGAGCAATCTAAATTAACCAAATTTTATCTTAAATCATGTCAATTTAAGTCAAATCAAATGAAATATTAGGTTATTATTCATTATAGTTTATATTAGATCTACTAACATTTTAAACACTTCTTCTATATGTTCAAATTCGTCACCTATTTCTCGAAGTACATATTTATAGTCAATGTTTTCTAAAAGCAACAATTGTAAGTTTTGTATATTTAGATGAAATTTGAAAACTATTTCTCTGAGTTCATCAGAAGTATTATCTAATTTATAGGAACGTGTATTTGAAACATCACCACTTTTTAAAATGTTGGTCAAATTACAAGGTAACACAGTCAATTCCATTTTTATTTATAAATAAAAAAATTTATTAAGAGAAAGAAAAATCTCATTTAGGTTTAACAAAATGATTTTTTATTTTATTTGATTACACAACTTAACTAAACATCTAAAATTTTCTATAAAATTATGGAAACATATTGCTGTTTCCGTAAAATTGTTTACGTCCTCCATTTATTAATTTAAAAAATTTATATATCTTCAGTAATATTTGCTTTCAAATAATCATATGTTAGATTCCTTTGACTAATTAGAACAACATTACAAATTGTTCCTGTTTCAACAGCTTTGTTAAAATCTACAGTAATTTTTATGTTTGTTTTATCTTTAACAACAGTTGGTTTTCTATATAAACAATCAATAACACATAATGGTCTTTGCCCCCAAAATGAAAAATAATTGATATCACCTTGAGTTCATTATTTCTATATAGAGTATCTAGTTTTGATTTTGAATTTCTAAAATCATTATAAGCAAGAAACATTTTATCACAAATGCCATTTTCAATATCTAGAATCCAATTTTCTTTAGGGAAGATCTCATTTTTTCCATTCTTAACATAAATATTTCTTGCATTATGCATGTACATACTGTTAAACATGATTTTTTCTATTAGTTTGAAAGCCTACAATTACAAAATCAGACATATCAAATTGTAAATTATTAAACTGATCTCTTATATCAAAAATAAAAACAATTGTTCCAGCAGGAACTTCTTTTTCTAAAAATTGCCAGTAATTAAAACTAATAAGTATTTTTGGATGCTTGTATATTTTTTCTTTAATTGCAATGGCTGTGTCAGATTCTTATTCAACAATTGGCCACATAATTTCTAACTTTTAAATAACAATTTTACCTGGATCAGCATAATCTCTATCAACTAAACCATTTGTTTTCTTAGTTTAATAAACAAATAAACAATTGTTATCAGATGAACTACGGTAAAAAGTAATTTTATAACCTCCTTTCCAGTAAATTTAATTGTTATCTCGAATAAAACCAAACAGATATCTCAGTGGATACGTTATTTCATTTGTTTTATCACTATGAAGAGATTTTACTTGATATTTATTATAAACACCAAAAATTTCGAAATAATTTTGCTCACTTGGAGATCTTAACAAGTTATTCATAATTGTTGAAGTTAAACCTGGGTTTTCAACAGCCTCAATAGTAAGTCCATGGTTGAGATTTCTCTTCCAGAAAAATGAAAAAGAAAAAAGTTAGCAGAAACATCAATATTATCTAATTTTGCATATTGTGCCTCATTTTCTTCTTTATCTTTCTTTAGTAACCTAAATTGTTCAAAAACCTACACATCATATGGGAAAGAAAATCCATCCCCTATAGAAATATCAAATTCAATTCTATTATTGTAAACATTTAAATTCCTCCTAGTTTGATCAGTTGGAGGAAAAGTTTGTCTTTCAAAACTCTTGATATTTTTATAACTTATTTATAAGTAAAAAAATTAATATATAAATGAAAGATTCATCAAAGGCAGTTTCTCGAGTTAAATTACTCATTGAGAAATACAAGAATTATAAAAATAATCCTGAAGTAATTTATGGAGGGGGGGGGGGGGGGGGGGATCTACCATTAATTCACAAATTACAAAATATTGGTGAAAAAAAAAAATAGAACAAGTGAAGAAAGTAAAAACTTAATAACAACACTAGTTCCAGTTGCAGCAAAAAATCTAGATTATCCACCAACACCAGAAGAAACAACATTTGATAGAGAACTATTCTCAGAACATATATCTTATTTGGAAGAGCAAAAGGGCATCATACCCATGAAAGATTTGACACATACAGCAGTTGATTCGACGCGTACTTCGTCTGATTCTACAATAAGTCTCGGAAAAGAAATTTCTGAAAGAATTAATGTTATTACAACACAATACGTTTTACGAGGAGATGGACATAATTTTTACGTTGGGGATACAAAAGTAATGATTCATGATGATAAACTATTTGTTAATGATGATGAATATAAATTAACAAGAGGACTTTCTATTTTAACAAAAAATAAACAATCAGATCTTGAATGTAAATTCAGTGTTAATGACTACAAAAATTACAAATACATTGTATTATCAACAAATGCAGCATTCCAAGAATATAATCCTAATAAGCAAATAAACTCGAATAGAAGTTGAAAGTACATAAATATAAATAAACCAATTTATGATCAGCATATAAAAGAATCTTGCTCAAGTTCAGAGCCAAACACACCCAAAAGAATGATTTCTCCAAGAACTCCTCGATCTTGAGAAGGCATAAAAAAATTCAATATTTTGCCAATAGAATATGTTTGGATAGGCGAGGTTAGAAGATTGGTTGATAGATTGTTAGTTATTCATGGTGAATAAAATGTTGGAAATAATTATCACAATGAAAAAATGAGCATAATAAATATATTGAACAATCAATTTTTCTGATTTTGTTATTAATAATCCAAAAGGAATTCCATATCTAATAAGAGTTTTAAATGTAATTCCACAATCACTTTGGAATTCTGAACATTACGACAAAGGAATAATAAATTGGATGATAAACAATTTAAATTTGCCTGAAATGCATTTGCCAGGCTATAATTATTGTGGACCACTTACAAAATTGAATGAAAGACTGGAAAGAAGTGACACAGGAATAAATAAATTAGATAAAACCTGCAAACAACATGACATTGCTTACAGAGACCATAAAGATTTAGAATCTAGACATGCAGCTGACAAAAATTTACAAAAAGAAGCCAAGGAGATTATGTTAGATGAAGATACTCAAATCTGTGAAAAAATTGCTTCTGCGGCTGTAGCTACAACTATGTTTACAAGATGAAAATTAGTATGGGGAATTAAAATTTATTAATTATTATACATTTTTTTCCTATAAATGAAGATAACAAATATAACTTTTGATATACCAATTGATCAACTTAGAGATTTGGGCATAGATACATTTTTTACAAAAGATAAACTTGAGAGAAAAAAATAAAAAATTTAAAGAAGGAAAAGGTTTTAAACTAACTTTACCACTTCTAATCACCAAAAAAATATTAAAATAAGAATCTGGAAGTGGTTTACATAAAGGGGGTTTTTACAATTTTTAGTTCCCGTTTTAGTTTTATCTGGTGAAGATAGCTCAATTTACAATTCTGTTGAACAAACTAGGAAAAAAAAATATTAGGGGAACAATACAGACACAACTTAGCAATAGAAAATAAATCAGGAAGTGGTTTAGTTGCAAGAAGGGATAGACAGAAAAAAAAATTTGAATATATCACCATTATAATTTTGATATTCAAAAATATGTAAAAATACTAAATATTAAGAATTTCAGAAATGTTTAAAAGATTGATGAATTACCAAAAAGAATGCACAAAAATGAATTTGCTGTGGTAAATTTTGACATTTCAACTAATCCGAGTACTCATTGGGTTTGATATTTTAAAGAAAATAATTATGTTTACTTTTTTAACTCATTTGGAAGCAATATTCCTACTAATTTAACTAAATACTTCAAAAAGATAAATGTTTATTACAATGGTAATAGAATTCAGAATTTTGATTCCTTTATCTGTGGACACTTATGTTTAATTGTATACACCTATTTTCGTGAGGTTTTAAGTTTTATGATATAATTTCTTTGTTATTAAATTATGGATATATTTGGGAAACCATTAATCAAATTTTTAAATAAAAACTCTGACACTAATGCTAATGAATTAAAAACATATGTAGATTCAAAATACAATATTTTTGTTTCTGCTTTACGAGATCAACTAAGTAAAGTTTTTGTTTATACAACAGATTATGTTTCTCTTCAAAATTGTAGAATTAATAATATGGCTGATCCTATAGATGGTAAAGATGCAGTCAATAAAAGATTTTTTTTTTAAGAAATAGCTGACAAATTACAAAATTTAAACCAATCCGTTTTGAATTATTGTGATTCACTTGTTTATTCAAAAGTTGAAAAATGTAAGGAAGAAAAGTCTCATATTTTATTTACCTTAAAATGGGATTAAAAAAATAATATTTTTCATCTAGATAATAAAATTTTCTTTGCTTTTTTGATGGATTGTACTGCTTATAAAATAATTACTGTTAATCTCAATTTACCTGATGATACTGCGACTGCTATTTATAATTTAAAAAAAATGGATTATAGTAAGCCTTTTGATGTTAATATACGTGATATTTAATCTTTTAAAATCAGAAAAAATAAAATAGTTATAATGATGATGGAATGATGACCACAATAGGAATATTCGTGAAGTAGACAGATTAAATATTTTTTTACTATTAAATGGAGAATACTTGGTGCTTGAAGTGTAAGAAAATAACTAAAAATAATAAAAAAAATTAAAATACTAAAAATGGACGATTAGTTCAGAAAAAGTAAATGTTCAATATGTAATTCTAATAAATCAACATTCAAAAAAGAATATTGTCCAATGTAAGAGTATGCATAAGAAATGAATTAATAAACCAGCAAGAAGAAATTTTCCAAGAACAAAAGTAAAATCATATGGAATAAACGATTTATGGCAAATTGATCTTGTTGAGATGGATACTGGAAATTCAAAAGGAATATCATACATAAATAATGGATACAAATACATTATGACAATTATTGATGTTTTTTTCAAAATATGCATTTGCTATACCTATAAAAGATAAAACTGCTAAAAATGTAGTAAATGTTTTAGAATGTATACTGATTAAAAGAAAAACACACAATTTACAAAGAGGCAATGGGCCCGAATTTTATACTAAAATATTTAATGAACTTATTCATAAATATACCATCAATCACTATTCTACATTCAGTGAACTTAAAGCCAGTGTTGTAGAAAGATATAACCGTACAATGAAGAATAAAATGTGGAAAATTTTTTACTTTAAATGGCAATTATAACTGTGTAAATATATTAGATGATTTAGTAAAGGAATACAACAATATCAAACATAGAACTATTGGTATGAAACCAATTGAAGATAAGAAAAATTTAAAAAATGAAAGATAAGATTTTGTGAATATGTTCACTAAACCGAAATACAAAGTTGGAGATGATGTCCATGTTAGCAAACTTAAATGAATTATTGAAAAAGGGTATACTCCTGATTGGACAACATAATTATTTACAATTTTTGAGGTTTTAAATTATGATGTGCTAACTTACAAACTGAAAGATGACAATGAAGAAGAAATAAAAGGTAGTTTTAATGAATTCGAAATTATGAAAACTAACTATCCTAATGAATATTTGGTTGAAAAAGTTTTAAAAACCAAAGGTGATAGATTTTGTATAAAATGGTTAGGATTTGATAATTCACACAACTCTTGGATTAATAAAACAGACGTTTTGTGAATTTTACATACTATATGAAACAAATTCAAAATGAATTACATGTATTTAAAATTTTTGTATTGTTATGGGTAACTGGTTTTTTTTAATTGTCTTTCTAATCTAATAATTGTTTTGTTTCTTTCCAAAATTTTGCATGGCTTGTTATTGCCTAGTTGTAATATGTTTAATAAATCTTCATGCAATAATTTTAATTTGTTCTCAGCAATGAAGCAAACTATACTTTACATAGTTTTGTTTACAGATTAGATGATAATTCATCATTATTACTTAAAGGCACTGGTTCTACAGTAACTGGTTTCAAAGAATACATTTCCGCTAAATATTTTTAGTTAAATTATTTATGTAATCAAATGGCTCATTTATATTTTAAATTGTTAATTCTACAATTTCAAGTAAATAAGTATAATGTAAAACATTATACTTTTTATATATATATATATATATATATATATATATATATATATATATATATATATATATTATATATATATATATATATAAAAACCATTTTTTTGTTTTTTATTTAACTTTGTCTATGAAATTTTTCATATTCGTGTTAAAATGTTCTAGTTTTTTATTTTCTTCTTGTAGTTTAAATTTTTCCTTTTCTTCAATATTTATTTTTTCTTGAAATTCTGAAGTGATTTGTTTTTTTTTTTTTCTTGTTGAGCTTGAATAGTGAGTTGCTCAGTTTTATGTTCTATCATTTTTATCTGCTAGTCTTAACTCAATGGTTTTTTTGTAATTTAAAAGAGCCATATTTTCTTATTGAACGAAAAACTTCAAATACCCATGTTTTAAAATGTGTGCAATTTCAGTATGTGAGCAGAAAAGAATTCCATATAAACCAGGTTCATTAATGTAAATTGTCCTTCCACTGTTACAATCTAGGCGGGACCCAACTTGAGTCCCACCTAATTCTAATAAAAATGCTTTATATGTTAGCAGAACATAATTCTATAAAAATTTTTTATTGTATTAGAATACTCTAATAATTCAGTAATCTCTTTACCACAAAACCAAGGCTCATTTTTATCATCTAATACAATATTTATCATTTCATTACTAAAAATTAATTACTTAAATCAAATAATGTAATTGATTTATTGTTGTCTTCTAGTTCTAAGTTCTCCAGTTGTTTGTCTAGTGATTCGGCCATCTTGTAAGTAGGAAAATGTATTTTTATATATTCTTTTCTAATAAAGAAAAGGAATGAAAAATTAAAGAGTATAGACCAGATTCATTAATATAAATAGTATGATTTTTTTTAATTTTCCTTAAATCATACATCCTTAAAAATTGCAAAAGGTTTACGAGTTTTTACAGCTCGCCACCAGTGACCTGTTTATTTTTTTGGGTTTACAGCTATTTCTATCATGCCAGTAAACCAATTTTTATTTTTTTTCCAGCCTTATTTAGCACCTGCAAAACTCCAATTGGAGAAACCCAATCACTTCTCCACTCTGCTGGCCTGTTTTTTAAATTAATTTTTTTACCAGAGAGGTGATTGGATTTTTTTAATATTATCATTTTTTATTTATTTATTTTTATTTTCTAGTACACCCCTTCCCATATGATGTTGGCACCTTACATCATATGGGAACACTCCAGCTTAGCTTATACAGCTGTTATGTTACAAGTATAGCATAGAAAGTATTTATTGCTGGAGCATGAGGTGGTACCAATTAATTGCATCTACTGCTCGTATATTTATATATAAGCATGAGCAAGGTTTTTTCTGCTCTAATTTTGAACGACTTGGGTGATAATTTATTTAAAAGAGTGTGGGAGCCTTCACACCATTAAATTACCCTCATGAACCGGGATTCGAGCCCACGGCACAAATTTAAAGTAAGATGTCAGCACAGAGCTAAAGTGTCAAGATGCTCGCAGAAATTATAATAGGAAGCCTCTTGCGGTGAGTGACTCGTCAACTGCGCCGAGCTCGCCCAAGGTCAACATATGAAGCCCTTCGCAGCTCAAGAGCAGCTTGCTACATCACCAAGGCTGAAGAGTGAGCCCAAAGAAAGCTTTCTGATGTTGCAACTAGAAGCCAGTACAGTAAAGAAACCTTTCTTCTCACACAACTAGATCGCAACATGTTTACTGAAGCAGATAAAAGAATTCACGCACAATAAGTACAACACTTTCAGTTACTCTTCTTATTTTAACAAAGTTATTTTATAAAGTCTTCGATTTTATTTCTGTATTTTCCTTGTCATTTTTCTATTCAAATCTAAAGTGATAAAAACAGAGTCTTCGTCACAACAGCTAGCACATTTCTATTTATTTTTTCATAAGTCATATCTCCACTGACAAAATCATTATATATGTGTTTTAAATTCATGTCATCTTGTCTAAATATACATAGAAAGTTCGTAGTATCTCGACAATTGCTTGGGTACTATCGAATATGTTTGTGACAAATAAAATACATCAATATTTTTATGCCTTCCCATAATAAAGTACTTGTGGATAACATTTTGATTCTCTAAAATGACATAGCCAAATATAACTAGAGAATTATTTTCACCTTAGTCTAAAAGAATCATTTCATCATTGCTATTTAAAAAATAAGCCATCTTTTCACTAAACTTGTTGGATAGTACAACAAAGTCATTTTGTAACTGAATATATTTGGGTTTATTTAAAATTTTTAAGCAAACATACAATTAATTATAATTTAGCCATCCTGTCTTATAAATAAAATTAATCATCAAGTTGGTTTTCACACAATTACTAGGACCGATAATAATTGCTCTTATATTATCAGGCAAAAGTTCGCCATTCTTTTTTTTTTAGAAGTTTCTTTTGAAATTAAAACACAGATGCCCCAATTGACTTTTTTTTTATTTAATGAGATAATTTTTGAGTAACAAATGGACAATAAAATATTCAAGTTAACAAAATTAAAGTTCAATATTAAACAAAGAACTTCATTATGATATCCACAAAGATGAATTGATTGCTTTAATTAGTTTTCATACAAGATTTGTAGCTCCTAATATAAACAACTATACTATAACGTTGATTGACAACAACGAAGCTATAAATATACCTAGAGGACAATACAATACTGAATTGTAAAAGGAAACTACAAATTCAACTGAACCATTTTCAACTAATAACATTGAACTAACAACAGACAGTATGAAAAACAGTTTTAGTTAAATCTAAGTTTGATATTAAATTTGATGGTTGACTATCCGATATTCTTGATTTTGAAATAAATATGACTATTTAAAAAGAAGAAAATGCCGTTGGCACTATATTACCTAATTTTGATCAATTTAAAACAATAAATGTCAATTTAATTTAGCATATGGAACATTTATAAAATATGATTAGTCTAACCATTTAGAAACAGACATAACTGATAGTTTTCCACCAAAAACAATGTTTGGTTTTAGAGATTATATTATTTGAGCCTACATATCCAATTTTTTATAAAATTAATAATGAGCAGTTTAATTGTATTGTTTTGGAAATTAGGGATGAAAATGGTAAACTGATTGATTTTGATTGTTCTGCTATTGATAATGTTTTGAAAACAAAAGATGCTAGAAATATTATAGATTTTGTGAAGAATCTGTAAAATGTGTGTATTATAATAATATAGAATATAATAATATAAATAATTAATTAAAAATTATTCATTTTGATATCCATATGGTAACGTAGCTATTTTATTTTCTAATATAATCCTTTTGTTATCACAACGACTTAATGCAATTTTATTAACTTCTACTGTAAATATTTTATGCTTTTCACTTATTAAAATCGTTCTATATTGTATTTTCTCATCAAACATTTCTTGTAGTCGTCAAAAGTAATTCGCTTGTTAACAACACACTTCTTTACACCTTTAGATTTTTTATTTTCTTTATCACCAACTCTAGGTGCATACATTTTAGCTTTTAACGCAACAAATTCTTTCATTATTTTGCCATTTCATTCGTCTTTCATTTTACATAAACTTTTTTATTTATTTTATGAGCACGGCGAGCGATTTCATCAAGATATCTCAGCAATGGAAAAAAAGGTATCAGGGAAAATGGAGTCCTTCCATGTTAGCAGACTACTGCTGGACTGTCATCAAGGATGCTCCAGAGGTGACCTACAAACGTAAAGAAAAGCGAAAGTGCAGAACAAACGATTTAACTGCCAGATAAATCAAGTATGGCTTGGTGCTAGAAGGATCAAACTCAATTGTCTATTTTGAGTTAAGTGATTCCTAATATTACAAAATGTAAAACGTGGTAAAGTTCAAATTTGAGATTAAGAAACACTATGCAAGTGACTTCCTTCAATCTCCATTTTCCACAAATATGGTTTGCAACTTTGTCACTTCTAGCATCAAGCCACAGATATACATTTTTTTGAACTGTATATATTTTACTAAAGAAGTATGTAAAATATTTTGTAGTAAACAGTATTTTCTTTATTGACATTGTTACTTGCAAGTTAATTTTAAATGTAATTTTAGGTAAACAAAATTCTACATTTCTTACATTAAAACATTAAAGTATTATTTCGAAAAATAGAGCAAAGTAAAATTTAAATTGCCATATTTATTCTTATTATACGTAACTAAATGCAAAATAGCAAAAATTATACACGATAAATTGTTACTTAAAATTTGTTGGTCAGTGTTATCAATCCATACAGTGACATTGAAGAAACGGATGTCAGAACTGATCAGAATAAACACTAACGAAGAACTTAAGGTGCAGTTTAGAAAGGGATATCAGCAATTTTGTCTTCAGAGAGACATACCTGTTACTTATCCTGCATTACGGACTACTGCGAGAAAGTTTTTGATAGCTTTTCCATCTTCATACCTCGTGAAAAGGGACTTCAGCAAGGTTGCCAACCTTCTTACAAAAAAAATTCAAAATCACTGGCTGAGAAGATTTAAGGATAAACCTAACAAAATTTAAGCCAACTATTGAAAATTTGCTATCAAAGCATCAGGCTCATTCCTCCCATTAAAAGTATTGATTTTACCTAAGAATGTCACTATATGTGCATTTTGTGTCGTTTTAATTAATAAATGTATAAAAACTTAACATGTTTTTTATTTCAAAATTTTCCACTCTACAATCAACCCTATTAAAGTGAGTAGCTCTGTGTCAGCTGTCAAAAACACATTTGAAGTTGATGAATTTGTAAAAATTCAATATTAGGAAGGCAGAGGGTCTACCCAAAACAGAAAAAATCGGCGCATGGTCTACGGGACAAAAAGTTTGGAGACCTCTGGTGTAGACCTATAAAGGTAGAGAAAATCTTAAAAGGATTTTAATGAGTAATAGGCTGGAGAGCAAGCCATATTTTCTTCGCAGTTCGGTACACTGCAACGGTGCTGCCGCGCTGTCACGATTAGTTAGGCATATCTGCCACGCACAGCACCGATTGATTTTGCTTCTCGCCACTCAGTCCTGCTTCGCTACCCTTTGCCTCTACCCACTCACCCCCCCCCCCCGCGGTGTATCACATGAGGAGTGTTGGAGGGGGTGCTAAGGTCAGCTGGGTTGGGTGCGAGATGTTACCCCTCCAGCACCACTCTACCTTTGACGACTCCAAGAAGCACCGTCTCCTGCAACTTGTTCTGCTAGACCGCGCAAGACATCCAACACATCCAACACCACCATGGAACGCGACGACATTCTCAAACAGTAATGCCGAAGCAGTAATTTTAGTTCGAAGTAAAATTTGGTGTGATATAATCAACGTTTGATAGGGTTTAGGAGTGCCATAATGGGAAGTTACCTGTGAGTTGTGGACAGCACTTATTAATTGGGCTAGTTTTTGGCACATTTGTAGTACGTAATCATAGTTGGGTGCACGATCCTTGTTGTCCGTTTTGCATTTTAATATCTGGTAGTAATCTGCATTTATTCAATATTGTATTATATAGTTGCCATGCGTACTTGGGTGTTTTACGAGTGCGTAGTGTAGTGTTTGAATCGTTGCCCCATTCGGCTTGTCCGACTGCATTGTTTGCTATGTCGTGCATCCACAGCTCATGCCTGGGTAGAGAAAGGAAGGTAACAGTATTTTAATTGTCTTCATTATTTATTTTTTATATATTAAGGCGCTTTGATGGCCCATCCCCTTTTTACCGGGTGCCACCTGAATAACACTTATGGATTTTAGTGAAGTTTTTAAAGCAAATTTTACATTTTTTATCTATTAGATTTGCACCCTCTAATGGGCCCTCTCCGGTCGTGGTGCGCTCATATAATAAATTTAATGTTAATCTTTGTGCACGTCTTGTTTAAAGAAATATTTTACAATGACTTGTAGTATGCTCAAGGAATTGAGTCATAAAATGGTACATTGACACTTCAATAATAACTAACTGCTTCATAGTTTTTTGTAATTTTCTTGAATTGTTGTGTGTCCTTTTAAAGGCACTTAATGAAAGTTCTAACTTATAATAAACTGCCCGATGGCGACATACTTGGCTAGTGGTCAACGGCGTACATTGCTAAGATTAAATACGCTCTGGTTGTGCCCTAATGACAGAGAAAATATAATTAACAGCAGTAGCCGCTTTAATTGTGTGACACGTTTTTTCGTGTCGTTGTTGGTAGCTACTTTGTTAACGCACCTGTAGCCGGTGCTTGAGTTTTGTGTCAATGTAAACAAGGGTTGCATTTTCAGTATTGTACAGAATAGTGTTTTTTCTAGTCAAGCAACTTTTTATAAATGTTTTATTGCTCACCAAGGCCTTTTAATTTTTTTATGTTATTGTCTCCTATAATGTCTGATCTTAAATGATTTTTATTGGGGCCAATAAACTTAGAAAAGATGGAATTTTGTATGGTTATTGTTTTATTGTATATAGTCTCTGTCCTTGTAATTCACAATTGCACTGAAAGTTCAGTGCAACACAATCTACGTGACATGGAGAGTGAAGCCGCCTCTGATTACGACTCCAATACAATAAGAATGCTAGGTACACCTACATACATGGAGGAAGGGATGAGCAGTTGTAACGAAAGTTTAATTAACATGCAGGAACATGAGAATAATGAAATGGTAATTGAGACTGAAACCAATGTAAATGAAAATGAAAACGCAGATGTCAGGCTGAACTCTAGCACTGACACTAGTACTCTTTCCACTAGAATTATCCATTGAAAGAATGTCCATACAAATGTCCCAGCTAACAGAGTTCAAGTTTAGAGAGCAAAATTGAACAAACATTCCTGTAAAATGCTGATTTGCAGTCACAAATCGCTTTACAAAATTTGAGTAATGAAAAGAAATTTGTACATTTAGACCAGCAATTTGAGGCAGTGAATGGTAAATTTCTGAACTCACACATCAATTGCATATGAACATTCAAACATTGCAGTCACAAGTTGAACACATTAATACCACTGTTACTGTTTTCCAAAATTCTGTAGCTGATTTGTCCAATACAAGCACAACACAAACAAGCAAAATTGAGTCATTATGAGAGAATTTTGAACATCTCGAAAACAGGGTGGACGAGTGCATTACACTCACCTTAGATAACACCAAGGAACAAATAACAGCTAACAGCATTACCGGTATGCAGAATTCAGTTGAAGTTCTAGCTAGACTAGTAAATGCCAGCTTAGAAGACATACGTGGTTCGATGGAAATTCAAATTACGAATTGGAAAACCATATTTCCCAAGTGGAAAATCAGCCTATTAATGCTTCACCAGTTGTAGCATTGCAGCTAGATATATATGGTTTGTATATTCGGGAAGTATTTTAATTGTCTATATTTTAATCAAGGATAGTAATCCATGAAATATGTGAAAGGACGTGGCAATGACAACTTATTTGTATTTCAAATATTTTCGTGTTTACAAATTTGTTATTTTTCTTTCCTCATTTTATCAGTAGTAAAGATGTCAACAACAGATGTCGACGAAAACATCTCTTTTTCTTTTCACAAGGTTGGTAAACTAAAAGCATCGCCATCGCAAGGCACAACATGGTGAAACTGGTGAAACGAGTAAAATAACCGAGGTCACCTTTGGCTGACATTACCGACTGCTTGAAAACAATATGTTTTCAATGAGGAAACTTCCTACCAATATACAAGGAAGCGCGACCTTTCTCGGGTATCACAACAGTCGACGAGCGCATCACAACAGTTCGTCGCAGCACGATCGTTTGTCAGTTGTCAGTCAGTCTGCAGCGTGTGATCACGTGACTCGCACCGACCAGTGCCCACGACTTTACCCTTCTTTTGTATTTCGGACATTTCAAATATCTATTAAATTTATTGTCCGTCGGCGCGAGGAGTCAATAGGGTGCCGTGAGAGAAAAGTAACGATTCTATCACGTCTTCGTAACTCTCGAAGTGAGAAGCTTTGTTTTGTAAAGGCTGCAATTCTGTGTTTTTTTTTTTGTTTGTCAGCTGCGAGTGTCCATTGTTTTGCCGAAAAAATAAATCTACAGTAAACATTTAACTTCTTTAATTTAATGGCAATCCTGGTATCAACAAACTTTCATTATCACATAGTCTAAGTCTCCAACTCACGCTGAGCTAGCCCGTTGGTGTTTACTGAGAACTATGAGAGAAGAGGACAGAAACCTGTTACACAGTACCTGAAGCTAACGTAATGGCAACAATTGATCATCATTTGACAAATTTTGAATGTCATATTAACCGTAGAATTCATTAGACAGAAGCCGCCTGTCATAATGTTAAACAGAGTTTGGATCAGCAGAGTACTGACCTACAAGCAAAACTAGCTGAAATTAATGTAAGTTGAGTGAATTGCAACTTGAATCTTACCCTACCTGCACACAAACACATTTCAGCGATGTTACCCCTCAAAACTACATTTCCGACACATCATGAAAATCAGTTCCACAAAGAAGCGCTATTTTGAATCCGACAGCAGCATAGTTATATCACCAGCTAAACAATCGTCGGAAGGAATTGCAACTTTTTCCGGTTGCAGTGTTGAAAACCTTACAAAAAAGTGAGGAATGTGTTACATTGATGGGTTTAGCAGATAACTAACTACTCTTGAGTCTCGGACCTAGCCTAAAGTTAATGACTTATTTTTGTTCGGAACTCCTCAAAGAACAGGTGCACACGTTCCAAGCATTACAAGCGTGAATTTCTATATCAATACTGTAATGTTAGAATACGAGCAAACCTGGGGGCACAACACACCTGGACAAGTACAAACCTAAGCGGGGTAAAACTCTACATTTCAGTGAGGTGTTTGAGAGAACAAGACACTTGAATGACCCTATGGAAGATGAGGAGCTAGCAAAAGTAATTATACTACAGTTGCCACCAAGGTATCAGGACAGGTGGGCAGATAGGCTGTTCAGTAACTTATCTGATTTCCGCCAACAAATACTAAAGATAGATCAGTCTGAAAAGCAGAGACAAGTGCAGTATCGTGAACCTGAGAAACCAGTTCAAGTTTGCACACCACCATTATACCAGCAGACACACACTACGTCTCAACCAAACCCCGGCAACACTAACAATAATCCTAGGGTACACATTATTCAGTACAACACTAAAGATGAAAAACCAGTGAAATTTGATCAAAGTGGTGTACACGTACTAGGTCAGTTGTACAATGGTAAAGGAAAGAAGCATGGCAAACATTTGCGCAGTATATAGTGAGCTCTCTGATTTAACAACTCTACGCTCTCTACTCAACCTTCATGTTGCCTTGGGTTCCCTCCCGCTCCTTGCTCCTTCCCTTCTCTGTGGAATCCCCTCCTTTCTACGCATGCTCGGTGATGTTTAATTTGATTGGTCAATGAATTATCCCAAGCTTTGGGCCTTCTGCTAAGCACTCAGCTCTGACACTTCTACTCTGACCAGCCTGTGAAACATCATGTTTAGATTTTGCTCCTGGCCCATAATGGGGCTTCATTTGATTAGGCTTCATTACGTCAACCAGCTTAGTAGCTGTAAGTGTACCTGAGTTTTCGACATGGTTGAAGGATGAAGGCACAGGTGGGTTCGCCTTTTAATGAGTGTGTTTTTTGAAAGTCTTAACTTTGGGCTAGTTAATGGAGATCTAGGGGTGCACATATTTGCTGTATTATTCAAAATTCTGGTTTGGCTGCACATTGTGTAAAACTCATGGTTTGGTTTAACTTACTCAATGTGTGTATGGATCCCTGTAGATTCAAGTGTGTGTATGGATCCCTGCAGATTCAGTGTGTGTAGAGTAACTAGTCATTTTGCTGAATGTAATATTGCCCTTTGTGAGATTGTGAGCTGCCTGAAAAGTTGATGGCATAATTGAATGGGACCGCACCGGCTCTCACATTTGTTTTAGCTTTCAATATGGTAACCATCATCATCATTTGTGTTATGCCCAGAGGCAGGTTTTCACGTGGTACCTCTCCATGCTCTCCTGTCTTCTGCCAACCTCTTCAGGTTCATATACTTTCCGCTTCCCTTGATGTCATCTATCAACTTGTATCTTCTCATTCCTTTCAAACTTTTTCCTCAAACTATTCCTTCCATAGCGTCTGTTAGCATGCACTCCCGTCTCAACGAGTGTCCCATCCAGTTCTTCTTCCTTTCTCTTATGACTTTCAGCAGTTTTCTCCTCTCATCAACTCTTTCCAGCACTTCTTTATTACTCACTCTTTTCACCGAGCTTATCTCATCCATTTTCCTCCACATCCACATCTAAAACGCTTCTACCCTTTTTTCGTCCTCACATCTCAGTGTCCACGTCTCTGCCCAATAGAATGCCACACTCCATACTAAACACTTGCCAGTGCTTTATCTAGTTTTCGGGAAAGAAATCTCCTCTTCCTATTGAACGCTTCCTTCACTAACGCAATACGAGTCTTCACCTCCTGATGACATCTCAAGTCCTCAGTTATCGTATTTCCAAGATATTTTATTGCTCTCACTTGTCTGCTATTAACTTGTCCTATCTTAATATTGGCTGGTTGCTTTCCTTTACTGAATACCATACTCTTTGTTTTTGATGTATTGATTCTCATTCCATACTCCAAGTTTCATTCAGATTTTTTAGCATTTTAGTTATAGTTCTTTCACTTTCTGCTAATAAAACCAAATAATTGACAAATCTTATACATTCTGTTCTCTTCCCGTCAATACGTACTCCTCTTCTTCCATCTAAGCATTTCCCAATAATCTCCTCCAGGTATAAATTGAACAACAAGGGAGAAAGGCAACAGCCTTGTCTAACACCCTCCCAATGCTGCTTTCTTCCGACATTTCAGTTCCCATCTTTATTCTTACTTTCTGTTGTAAATATTGATTCAGTACTAGTCTTCTCTTCTTCCAATCTACGCCTTTCCTCTTCAAGATGTCCATCAGCTTGTTCCATTGTACTCTGTCGAAAGTTTTTTCCAAGTCAATAAAGACAGCATAAATTTCTCTACCTTTCTCAATATATCTTTCCCCTATGATTCTTAACACGCCTATAGCATCTCTTGTTCCTTTTCCACTTCTAAATCCAAACTGTTCCCCTCCAATCCATCTATCTAACTTCCCATATAGCTTTCTATTCAACACTCTTAACAATATTTTAGCTGTATTTTAGACTAATAGTCCTATGCTCTTCACATTTAGTGGTATTCTTTTTTTTTTTAATTGGTATCATTACTGTTGCGAGAAAGTCATCTGGCCATTCCCCTTTGTCATATATCTCGTTACATAGGTAGACTATCTCCCTCCTTCCCCTGTTTCGTAAACTCTTCAACACTTCTGCTGGCAAATTATTGATTCTACACGCCTTTTCATTCTTCATCTCCTTCAGTGACTTTTCTACTTCTGCTTCCAAGATGCCGTACCCCTTTCTATTTTCTAGCACCTGTGCCTCCTCTTCAATCATACTTTCACTTGGTCTTTCATCCGCTTTAAACATTCTATATATTCTTGCCATCTAGTCAACACCTCATGTGGTTCTTTGGCTAATGTGCCATCCACTTTTTCTATTTCCATGTTATAATTCCTTCTTTTGCCTTCAAAGGCTATCTCCCTAGTCATACTGTATAACATTTCATACTTTCCCTCTTTCTCCATTTTCTCTATTTCCTCACATTTCTCTTTCATCCATCTTTCTCTTGCTTGTTCAGTTTCTCTTCTTAATTCATTATTCAGTTTCCTATACCTCTTTCTTCCTTCTTCATTTCCAGTATCCTTCCATTTTTTCCGTTTTAAATGTTTTTTAGGTGGCTCGGCTTTGGTAAGTTCACAATATTAAGCGCACGCAACACTATTTGAACATTTTATTCTGGTTTGAATTATATATTGTACATCAAGAATCAAAAGAATTTGTACTAATCATTGAAATTCCTAAATAAAAGTGTTAAACTGAAATTATTATTTGTAAAACTTGTGTTCTTATGACACAAGTTGTCTATGCTAAAACTCTTCTAATTTTTGAGTTTTTCTGTTTGAATGAACATGGCAGAGGGCATTTGTTTCGTGTATGGTTTCGCGAAGGACAAACTAACTGCCTTTCTATTGGACCACAATGTTCCTTTTGAACCAGACGCCACCATGGTTCAGTTACGATGGGCTGTGGAAAATTTTTAGAGGGATCGCAGCCGTGACGCGGGCATGGCAGTGGGGAGGCGGTCCCGGTGAGTGCAAATACAATGCAGTCCTATTCCTCCAAATTATTGTTCCAATCCATTCAAGCTGTGCCCAATTTATATTTAGTTGAGCCTCACGCTGTACAGTTTTTTTCTTGTGGTTACAAAGGTTATTGATCTGAACCTGTGCGATGACATGACCTTGTTGAGTGTCTTGACAGGGAAATGTGAAGGCTATGCATTACAGCTGATTATGGAATAAATAAATGCCTTAAATAGTAGTTTTGTAAATTTCTGTCTTAGGGTAGTCGCACAAGTTTTTCCTCCACGTATTAAAAAAATTTGTGAGAAAACAAAATTGTTAACATTGTATTTTTAGAAAACCTTGCTCCCCACGTCCGAGCGTTGCGTTCTTTATTACCGGTCCTCGCACTATGGAAGTTACCTGCCTTAGCGGTAGAATTGCAAGGCTGCTTAGCTCCAAAGACGGAATTTTAGGCCACCTTTCCCCTGCCTACTCAAAGAGTAGGAACATCGCAGGAAAATATCAACATGTATTGTGCAGGTGCTTGCAGTGGCATATTGTACCTCGCTTTTGCTAGATACCGGTGCGATGCACTGTTACTAGTTGGAAGTTTTTTAAACCTTTAATCAATAACAAAGTCATTTCTAGGCCACGTGTGCAACGTGGTACTGAATTGAAATTGTGTATCGCAAACGGCGAAGTGTTGTCTGCTACGCACGTGGTTACACTTCATTTTAAAACAGGTCGCATTTCTTGGAATTTTCCTTTTTAGATTTTACTGGTGCTAAATCATAAGATCATTCTGGGCCTGGAATTTTTAGGTCATACGCGTGGATCTATAAATTTAGGTGATTTTACACTTTCTTTTGGTTTTACTACTAACATTTAGACAAGTTTAATTCGAGGCAATGGTATGCAGGTAGATAACTCTTGTCCCGATGTAGTTGTAAATGCATCAGGTAACTTTATCACACCTTAAACCAGAATTTAGTGAAGGCATAACCCCGAAGATTGGAAAGTGTGATGTACTGCAGAAAAAAATGTTTCTATTGTTGATGACGTGCCGGGTTGTAAAAGTCACTTTCGATGCCCACCTCCCAAACTGAAGGTATTTCGAGAAATAAAGAAAATATTGTTGCAGGCAGGGGTAATAGTACCATCAACGTCTGATTATTGTTTCCCAGGATTCCTTGTAAAGAAAAAGGATAGTGATAAGTACAGATTAGTAGTTAACGATACCCTCGTCAACAGAAAAATACATAAGGACTCCTTTCCTCTTCCTACGGTAGATTGCGTCCTCCAACATCTGGGATGTGCAAAAGTGTTTTCACCAGTGTTTGTTAGATCCTTGTTGCCAAAAATACACCACATTTAGCACCCCTTGAAACCAATATGAGTTCGCTAGGATACCAATGGGTGCTAATTTTGGTAGCCAGGCCCTTTCTAGAGTTTTAGATCACATACTTTCAGAATGTAAGTATAAATTTGTCTTTAATTATGTGGAAGGTGTTATAACGTACAGTGAAAATATTGAGTTACACCTCGGCCACTTATGTCAGCTTTTAAAGCAATTTAGGGAAATAGGATTAACAGCTGATCCGGAGAAAGTCATGCTTGCCGCAAAGAGTCAAATTTCTGGGGTATATGTAAATAGTGAACTTTCCCCATCCCCATAACTTAAAAGGGGTGTAGTTTTTGCATCTCATGGGTACTATTCACAATTTATTGAACACTATTTCGAAATAGCGGCACCCCTTAATCGCCTAAAGAAAGGAGTTGAATTTAATTGGGACCAGGAGCAGGAACAGGCTTTGAACATTTTGAAACGAGTACTCAGTTCTCCTCCGGTTCTTGTTTTGCCAGATTTCGACCGGTGTTTTGTGGTCTAGGTGGACGCTTCTTCTGTGGCTTTGGGTGTGGTGTTGGGTCAATGGGTAGATGCCCATATCATCCCCGTAGCTTTTGCAAGCAGAACTTTAACTGAAGCTGAACGTTCTCTGGGAATATATGAGAAATAAACTATAGCTTGTCTTTTTGGCATCAAAAAATTTGCATCGTATATCAAACACTATGAGTGAACACAGAGGTGTAGATAACCCTGTAGCAGACGTTTTGTCTCACATGGTCCATCATAACGATTTTGAGGTAACACCCACCGACCAATCTGTTTCTTTGGGTATAACATAGGGTTTGCCAGAGTTTTTTTATCCAGCTCCATGATGCACAGGCTGCTGATGCATGGTGTCAACAAATATAAAATGATTTATCTACTGGCATTCAATGTCCATACCTGGAGAAGGATGGCCTTTTGTATTTCATTGGGAAAACAGGCAGTGCCAGGAAGTTAGTTGTACCGGAAGTTTTAAGGCCTATGATTCTAACGTATTTCCACGATTCACTTTATGGTGGTCATTTAGGAGTAAATAAAACATTTTTTAAAATCTCAATGCATTTTGTGTGGCCTACCTTGAAGTTAGAACGTACTACATACGAACCTGTGATGGCTGTCAACATTGCAAACAAACTTTGGCCAGTCTAAAATTCAGATTCCCAGTTACCCGTGGCATGTTCCACATCTGGATATTTTTGGACCACTAGTCAGGTCGAAGAAGGGAAATGTCTACTTTTTTGAAATTTGTGACTCTTCTTTCTTTAAGAGATATGAAAGCCCCGACTATCGTGAAAGCCCTGCAAGATCAGATGTGGAAAATTTTTGGTGATCCAGTGGAATTAGTGACAGATAATGATCAATATTTTCAATCCATCTGCTTAAAAAATGTGTATTCAGTGGGCAATTAAATATTATACTTTAAGTCCTCTTTTTCCAAAGGGAAATCAAGTCAAGCATTCCAACAAAAATATTAAAGTTTGTCTAACGATATTCTATTATCAGGACCACACACTTTGGGATCGCAATTTGGAGATCATAAATGTAGGGTTTACTTCTGCGGTACGTGATTTTATGGGCTCTCCTCCTTCCTTGCAATTTCTGGGTAGAAATTTACCTCATCCACTTCTAAATGTGTGGAATATTGTTACAAAGTGGTTTTATACAGTTGTTTTTATTAAGATACCTTTAATTTCCTTGGAAGACTTTTTATTTTAGTGTTACGATGAGTTACATTATTTTCTATTTTTTTTTTGTTCAGATTGATCCTACGCATGATTCAGTTGGTGGTTGTCATTTTGGTCTGGTCAGGCCTAACATTTATTTCTTCTCGTTTGGATGCGAGTCCTTTTTTTGCGGTGTTTCGGTAATGATTTAATAATTTTAATTTGGTGTTTTGGTTCTAAATTTGGAAAGTCGTTTCACTTTTGTTTTAGGATTCGTCTATTTAGGGTCCTTTGTCCTCAACATAACAGTTATTTTACGTTGGGATTTTAACTTTTAGTGCCCGTTTAAAATTTTGATTGCTAATTATTTTTTTACTTTCTATATAGGGGCCTCAACATTTTTTTATTGGAGATCATTTATAATTTTTTTTTTACATTTTGTGACGGGTTCAGGTCTTATATTTATTGTATTCATGATGAGTTTAAACTATTTTAAAAAGGATTTGTTTATAAGACTGTTACGTCGTTCACTTTGTCTTCCCAGGAATTTTCCTTAGCCTTGCAGCAGATTGTTCCATAGAGCTGCTGTAGTATTTGGTTGCTGATCGTATCGGACTCAGATCAGCCTTCACCCATGTGTCGGCTACACAGTTCTCGGATCTCTCACTGACGGGACTTTTCGAGTCAACAGCTGTCCGATTGTAGGTCCCGCAAGGGGAAAAGAGGAGGCTTCATGCTGCGTATAGCAGACAGAGTGTAGGGCCCTCTGGAATAAAAGGGTGATAACTTTGTGTCAAGCCTGTGTTTGTGAGCCACAGAACGTGTGTGCAGAGTGCTCGGATTGGCTGAAGCTCGGATGACGTCGCCTGAGGCCAGATGTTGGATGTGGTTGAAAGAAGCCAGCTGTGGAGGGGCAACACATTTTTAAAGAGTAGTCGTAGAGACGGCGTGGAGAAGTCTAAGCGAAGGAGCCAAGGAGGAGTCTAAGGGGAAGTCTGAGTCGAGAGTCGGTCAGTGAGTCAAGTCTATGAGAGCCATTGAGGGCAGGCTGGAGGAACCTTGGGTAACTGTACACCATGTAGGCCTAAAAAGATAAGTACTCTTTGTTTCATAGTTGTAGTTTTGTTTGTAGGAGCTCCAGTAGGACACAAAGTTATGATTGTTTTAAGAGTTAAAATTTTAGAACTCTCTTGGGAATTTGTAACTTCGGTGAGGAGGAACTTTCATGTGTGGTGTGTGTGTGTGTGTGTTTTTTTTTTTCTTCCAAGTATGTGACGCGTTTAGTTGACGCCGACGTAAGTATAGCTCTGTTGGGTCGGTAGGTTAGGGCCATTACTGTTGATAATGTGAGTGAAACTGTTGAGAATTTTAATTTTTTTTTAACGGACATCTTCCTCCCACTGATGAATTCGTGAGCAAATAATTATAACTTGGACATATGAAACTGTAGAAAAGATAGGATAATATCTTTATGGTGTAGAAAACAGTTGTGATTAGTTGCTCAAATCTATCAGGACCATAAGTTGTGTCCCTGTAGATAGAGATGTTTATTTGTGAAAAGTTTAGTTCGAGCCGATTCTGTTTACCAAACGTGACATGAAAGTGTAGAATTTGCATTTGAAATTGAAATGAATTTATTAAAAGACATAAGTCAGTTCCAATGTTTTCAAAACTTGCCTTAACTGTTTTTAGAGTCGTAATAGATGCTCAAAATGACGTTTCAATAATTTGTATTCTTTTATTTTTGGAATTCAGAATCTAAATTATTTGATTATAAAGACATTTACACTTTTGATGTTATAAATTTATGATGTAAATTAATTGTAACTAACTAGTCTCTTTCTATTTAGAAAAACAATTTTGGTAAACTGGATTACTTAGAAATGATCTGCTTCCATTTATAGAGATTTAGAAGTTCCCTTTTTTAACTGGTAAAATTTAAAGTTGATTCTAGTGATTTTCTATTTGATTTATTGGCACTGCGACTGTTTATGTGAGCTAGAATTTAATTTGAGTCTAATCATAATTAATTAGCTTTTCTCCCTTAAACTATTTCTCGCCATCTACGTCCGTGACACATGTTTCCAATTTCCAGACATTTATTTTCACCCCTCCCTATGAAACAAGTGCGATAGCTATTCTGAGCTACAGCTGTGAATCAGACGCAAGTTTTCTGTCTAAGGCCATTTCAGGACGGCCCCCTTTATAAACAGTCCTGATGGTGGAAGCCCCCTCCTGGTACTTCAAAGGTTGACCAACGGAATTCTAGACATACATTCATTCATGTTCAAGTTGCGAGGTTCATTTGACCCATAGAAGTTTTTTGTAGCAGTTGTTTTTTATGCTTTGAGGGTCAAACAATGATTATCGTGTATTCAGAAGTGGATGTAATGTCTAAAGGTTGTGTGAATATTTGAGAGTTGTCGACCTTTGAAGTAACCACTTGTTTGCAGGTTCTCGTGGAACCAATCATATTTGCCTTTAATTGAGTCACTGAGTGAGCAGAAGTTATTGTTGATGATCGAAGTAATGAATTAAAATTATTACTTCTCTAAGTAACCTTTAATCTCCCCCTTTCCAATGTTTTGCCGTTGATGTAATAGATGTACAATTCCCCTAATTCCCCTTCAATTTCTATTTTCCCCTTCTACATTATTACCATTTCTTTCTTTCTCTCAACTTTTACGTTTAATTTTCCATCCCACCACAATATTCCATGCCTCCTTCCTTAGATGCTGCCTTTTGTGACCGCCTCCTCGACTATGTGGCTTGTCGCCTGGAGGTTGTGAAGCGCAAGATTGCAACATACCTTGAGAAAGGTAGGATTGACCCTCCTTCTGCTGGTTTTACGTTAACATTTTGTACTGGCCAACAGTGGGAAGGAAATAGGGTTAAAGTTTATATGTAAGTATTCTGGACCATTCCTGATTTCTAAATTTTTGGGAGTAAACACAGTTATGTCAAGTTTGCCAGGGACTTCAAGTAAGTTTACGTGAGTCACCTGAAAAGGTATTTGCCCATGCCATAGTTTGTAAAAGGGTAAATTTGCTACTGATTGTTTTGTCGTAATATTTTTTTGTAAGTTAAGCTATTGTCATTTGTATTTGTTTGTACCCGCATTCATGTCCCCTGTATTTTTTGTATTTTTCCACCAGAGATGCTTGGAGGCATTTAATTGGAGCCCAACTGATCGCCGGGTGGACGACATGGGTACTGAGCATGTGTCTGCTTCTCCTGTTGCGGCAACCCCTTGCTGTCTGTGCATTACTTTGTGCTACACCAGGCGCTTCAGTGCACGGCTTGGATTTTGGAACTGTTGTGCTGGATCACATTTGGACATTGAATATTCTCCCGGGAGATACTCAACGGGGCCAATCCTCTCGGGTGATGTTAAGAGGTCGCTGGACACTGCAACATCCACAGGGTCTTGCAGGTGGTGTAACAATTATGCCTGTTCTTGAGGTGACAAACTAGCTAGCTGTTTGACCAGAAAAGGCTGATATTTGTGTTCTCTACTTGATGCTAAGAGTGTCTGCCTAACTCTTTCCTTCAAGCCTTTCCTCTGGGCATAGGACATTGGGAATTGGAAATTACCCTCCTACTACTGTACCACATTTGCAGGCTCCTTGTACAGTGATACGTGTGGCACCACGTGCGGTATTGGACAGGCAGACACCCTATTCCCAAGTTTGGCGGAGACTGTGGTACACGAGGGAAGTCAGGCCTCACCTTGTCCATATATGCACACGAGTGTGTGGCCCTGTCACAGTCTTCCCAACATACGTGACACAAGTCTCTCAGAGCGGAGACTGCTTAAGAGAAGCCAGTGAACAGCAAGTCGACAAGCTGTTCCAAGGATATTGTACCTGTGTGGTTCCTCCTTTCCATCAATCCCGGAGGGTTGAAGGGAAGGGCGGCCAAAACTAGTGTTTGTTTGGTAGAAAAATAGTGACATGCTCGTTTGAATAAAATTCCCCGGGATTACCTACAAACCAGTTACGCGAGGGTAACTACAGAAAGGTGCTAAGTTTACAAGGAAGGCACTCAAAGTAAAAGGTGACCCACGTTTTATTTTGTATGATGGAAATAAACACATGGTGAATGCACTCTAGCTCATTGTCAGAAGCGCAAATTTCAGCCGGAAAGCTACAAGTGCACATTATGATTGCCGGTAGAGGCAACTGATGCAAAACAAAAAGGGAATGCGGTATGAACTGCTGCAGTCTAGGCAACAAACTCTTGCACTGTTGTATGAACGTGTTGTAGGTAACGACATAACATAATCGCTTACACATTGCAGGATGATTTAAGCAAAGAACATCACAGGATTTAGCCTTGAAAAAGACTTTAAGGAGAGGTCCTTTACAGATATGTCTGTAACTGTAGGTGGTCACAGGGTTTGCGAGGTACATAGCAGATAGCTCCTAACTAGCATTATCTAACCCTATTGCAAGCGTAGCTTAAGCAATGAACGCAGTCTTGTCCTGAGCAACGGGTGCTAGAACGAATGTAGAATGGGTGATTCCTAAGCAGCGAGTGCTAGGAATGGAAGATTGTTACAATAAGTGAAGGCGTAAGGGTACAAGCTGATCAGTGTCTGAGCAACAAGTTCTGGACAGCTGAAGACTGGTCTGGAGACACGGGCCATCTTTGCTTTTATACTAATTTAGGGCCGCTGCCCGCTACTGATAGGCTTGTGGCACTAAGGCCAGGGGTAGTTGCAGAGCGAGGGGGTGTGAATGCATGGCTGGCCTCTGTGATGTCACCGGCCAGCTGGAAGGTGATGCAAAACAAAAGACAAGCGATAATTACTACTAGAGCTGTCTAGTAAGGAGTAAAATAACTCGCTGTCTTTATGCATGATTATGGTGGACCAGTGAATAAAACAATATGCAAGGCAGACAGTACAATCTTATACATTAACAGGATAATGTTAACTTCCAACTCCACAACAACTGACCTAGGGCTGGAACGGAAGTCGTTAAAATCACCATTGTTAAAAAGACTTCATGCATCAACAAGAGTGCCAAAACAAGACAGCTACGGGTCATGGTTGCATATTTAAATTGCAGTTTATTAAATAATTTTTGACCATTGCTCACTGTTTCTCTGCTTTCCACTTACATCTATCCCCACTAGTATTAGTTATGTAAACCATCATCTTAACTAACCTACTTATGCACACAAATTAATATTTTTTCTCAACAATTTATTACTCTGTCCAATGTTCCTACAAATCTATACTTCTAATCTTTGTTAATCAGTGTTATATCTCTTACCCAATCTTATATACTATAATTACTCTATATATAGACACACACACACACGCACGTGCGCACACACACACGTCGAATGTGCAATGTCCTCTCATTGATGCAGACATTGTATACTACGCAGCTTTTTACACTGTAATGTTCGCTTTGGAATGGGAAGTCTATTTGGCGCGCACTATTTTGGGACAGTAGCTTTTCCCGCACACATGTTTTGTTTTCTTTAATAGGGGTGATATTCAAACTGCCTTTTCTGTCTATGCAGTAACACTGGTTAGCGCTTAGCAGTGCTTAAGGATAAAAGTTTGTTCATTAGCACTGCTGCATGGGGACACTCGCTACCCTGGGTGATACTAACACTGAAAGTTTATTGACATGTTTGCTAACCCTTCCTTCATTGTGTGCGCACTGTGCCATTTATGGTGCCCCTTTTTCTGAGGCCGCCCACAATTCTTAGGTGGTTGTTGCTGTAGCGCAGGCCAACGATAAGAGGACGTGCGTCTCCATGGGGGTACACGGTAGTAGCCCGGCAACCTGAGAACTCTTGTCTGCTCTCGCGGGTAGTTCTCTTCTCGCGGTGCCGGGTTCAATCGCGGCAGAGTCTGTGTGGACCGAGGTATGATTAGTTCCCTCCTGCATGTTGCGGATGGCACCTTCTTCTGGGAAAGGCGGTCTTGGTTCATTGTCTGGTGCCGGCACTGTTGATGTGGTCTCGGTCCGGCTGGTAACATCTGAAGGATGACGAGATCCTTTTGTTGCCCCGGTATTTAAGTCTACTAAAGCGGACTTGGTCACAGGAGGGGACCTCTGGGGGAGACGTCCTCACCTCCCTCCTGGGTTCAAGCCTCAGGGGTGACAGATCTGCATGGAGATGTGGTGATTGAGGGAGAGGTACTGGCCAATATCCCAACATGGACGATCTGTACCCTTCCCGTCTGCGATGGTCAGGGAGATTGTAGATTGGTCGGCCTTGGAACTGCATCTGCAGAAAGGAGCTTCGCAGAAGCAGCAGTCCCATCGTTTCTGGATGGAGGGCCTCCTGCGGCTGACGAAGGCTGTAGGCATCAGCTGCCTCATCCTTCCGTCCGTATGAAAGTACTGCCTCCTCTGGTGGTGGAGTTGCAGGCACTATCCAGGGGCAGATGCAGGCTGCTGACATCAAGTTCAGCCTCCTATGGGATGTCCATTACCTGCACATAATTTAAAACGAGCGAGTCCTCCGAACTGTTTGACGTTGTTTACAATCGGTTCAGAGGGCAGGGTCCACTGGGACATTCCACCTCTACTCTAGGGCCAGTTGGCAGGGTTATAGAGGCCTCTGGCAGGACCTCAAAAATGTTGGGCTTCCAAAGGAATAATCCTCTGCGCTCAACCGACATCTGTAGATAGTCGGGGCTACCAGTCAAGGGCAGAGTCTGAGTAGACATGCCTCTTGTACACTCTGGAATTGGGGTCTCCCTGCGAGTGACAGAGGAGAGATCCCTCTGTATCGTGCCCATCAGAAGGTTGAGACTCCTGAAGACCACCTCATAAGGACAGGATGTCAATGGCAGTATCCTAGTGGTCATGCCACTTGGACAAACCTGTTGGGTCAAGGCACCCTTATTGGTGACAGGGGAATGATTCCTTTGTAGGTTGCCCATCAGAGGTTCGAGCTCCCGGGATCTGAGAAGGTTGGGTTCCGGGGCAGAAAGTGGAGGAGTTGAACAGTTCAATTGTCGTTGTTGGCCCCGCAAGCGTTGGGCTCGTCGAGCCTGCCTGTGAGATTTGGGGGGGGGGGGGGGTGTAGGCAGAGGTTTAGGGTGACTGTGTATTTTCCACCTGTGACTTCGGGGCTGAAAAGGTGTCCCCACCCGGAACTGGATAAGGCAGACTGGGGCGATGCAAGGCGTAGCCGTAACCCGGTTACCCTTCCAATCGAGCACCAAACTTCCGTCTTGTCCCAAGAAGGTTTGGTGTTGCCCGCAGTCTATCATAGTGTTGAACCTTCAGCAAGGGGAACCTCAAAATTACCTGTTCCCCTAGGTTATATGCTACCAAGGTAGCTAGGGTGGTTTTATGGTAGACTTTTACAGTAAGGGTGATCTCGCCCGTTATCTCACAGTGAAGGATCAGATGGGTTACCACTGTCCTTCCTGTGGGGTTCAGACGGGCTCGTTGGTTGGGTGTTAACAAGCTATTCTGTATAAAATTACCAGTGGTAACTATGCGCAGCACAGCCATGGTTATTTTATCATTAATTTGGACTAGTATACGAGGCTTGTCTGGGGAAGAAGACTTGTGGAGGAGGGGGTGGAGTCTAATTTGTGCATTGTGGGTATGAGCAGGGTTCTGAAGTTTGCTGTGGCGTTGTGATGCAACCAACACCCACATGCTTACTGCTTCCCCTCTCCGGCCTGACCATGCGGGGTGATTCCATTGAAATGCCTCGCAGGAGGTCCCGGTGAGGAGGGGACGAACTGTCAGCATCCCACTGCTCAGGAGACAGGAGCAAGGCCACGACCTTGGCAGTACACGCCCGCAGGTCTAAGAGAGAGTCAGTTCATGATTGTTTCGTTCAACCTCCCCTGATCCGTTGACTAATTCTTCCACAGTCTGAGGTTTCGGGGCGATGAAGTTGCGGAAGGAGGGGAGCAGAGTGCATGTTATATTTCCCATGCAATTCACTTAACTCTCAGCTGGATAAATACATTTATACATTTGCAATTTTCTGCAAATGTATATTTCAACCTCCCCTCAGGTGACTGCACTTTGGTGTGAAATTCAGTAATGAGCTGGGCCAACACTTCTTCCTTGTAAATTGAGAAGCTGGTGGCTCAGATGGTCCCATTCGCTAACAAATTCACCGTACTTTCTCCACCAATCCTTTGCCTTCCCTTGTAACTGGTGCTGAGCTTTCAGAACCCATTGTTTGTGGGGAATATTATGGTAGCAGAATTCCCTCTTGCATTCGCACAAGAGCACGACAGGGTCTTTGTGCGGTCTTCCGCTAAATTCCGGAAACTGGAATTCAGTGGCGGTGTGTGATAGCCCTCGGCAGGCGTAAGAGTCATGGAATCTCCGTGGTCACACTCACCTGAGGCGGACATGGTGGTCAAAGACAGTTGATAGGCACCACAAATTGTTTAGTTTCATGGACTCCCTGAAGTCCGTACAAGTTTTTAGCATGTGCTAAATTGGCAGGATCAGTATGGTGTTTATTCTTAGGATACCGGTTAGTATGTTTACTTACTAGGAAGCACTTGGTGGGTCACGTTATTTGTGCAACAGTGGCCTACGAGTTTAGTCATTCGACTAAATGTAGGCGTGTTATATGATTGAAAAGGATGATGACAGCTACTCCACTACAACCTCGTGGGTTATGTGTGGATGACCGTATGGTCTGGAATGTTACATTCTTTGCTTGCAATGAGGTGTAAGTAAGACCCACAGATGAAAGAGCAAACTGAATTGTTGTGGTTTTGGGCTCAACTCGGTCGCAGCCAACTGTAAGATCGGTGAAGTAAGCCCAATAGAATCATTACTGACTGGGGAAAGTCTAACACACATTCACAAACACTTAAGTCTCCCAGGGGGTAACTAGCTTATTCTAACGGCTAAGTCGGCACTATTGCTGTTAAAGCCCCATGTTGGGCACCAAGAGTATTAAAAGTGTTTTAAGCCAGGTACAATGACGTCATATCAGTTAACGGGCGTCCTACTCTCGGGTAAGAGGTTAGATCGCCGACTGCCCTCCCGGTGTTCAGCAAGTGATCCTACCGTGCATTTTGGTTGCTAATCTAGCCCCTTGGGTCATGGTAGGTTCTATGGAGGACCGCTTAGGGGGAGAATACAGTTTGAGGGGAGAGGAATCAAACTCCAGAGTGAGTCAAACCATGATTGTTTCCTGTCCGGGGCGAACGACCTTCCTCAATGCTAGAACTGCAAAGATGCGGGATGTCAGTTATCCCGGGGTATGAATCGGGAGGTGGATTAATCGATAATGATAATGGGGGTGGATGATCCTGCCGGAGGGATGGGTGATATTTGCAATGGCCGTGTAGGCAGAAGAGTAGAGATATAGTTTACGGGAGAAGGTACTACTCAAGGTTTTGGAGTAACTTTCGGTGGCAGTCAAACCCGACAATCTTCCCGGAAGCCAAGCAGATAGTGCATGTATTCTGAACGTCTTTCCCTAAGTCAACCTTAGGTGGGGTTACGGCTACTGTGGACGAAGGAGTTTCCAGCTGGGGGTGACTGACGGATCCCTGTTCTAGCTACAGCCAACAAACATCTAAATAGGCGTCGAGCTCTGTCTCGTGGGCAAGGGGAATAAACAATGAAATGGGCTGAGGTTTAAATTCTTGCTCCGTGAGTGGGGACATGTCCTCACACTCAATTTGTGTCCACCTGTGAGTGAGCCAACCTCTGTAATGCTCATCGCTCTTTGTGTCCGTTGCGACTGGATACCACCCTTCCTACTCCGCATCTAGACCAGCCTTCTGACCTTTCCGCAGATGTGCAGTCCTGGGGGTGTGTCTTATTCAAACACACCCAAAGCCCTGACATATAGATATGCAGTCTGGTATTAGGACGCCACCGAGATTAGACGAGGGAGCAATGTATGAGTCTGGTAGGAGGTCAGGATAGAGTCCAAGGACAGCAATGTCGCAGTGAACTACCAATAAGTATTCAAAAGAGATTTGACGCCCTATTCGGATGGGAGGTGTGAATATAGTCATTTGTAAAAGATGCTAATTAATCTATTATAATTCCGTAAGGGGAAGCCAGGTAAATAACAAGCAGGGCTAACGTGTACTTCAAAGAGTACGTCTAGCCACGTAACCTCCACTGTTTCTCCCATGCAAGACCATTCTCCAGCCCGGTGAGGGTTACAGAGTATTGGAAGCTCCTGTAACAGGCGATACTCCAAGGTGAGTTTCCACCAAGTGTTGAGTGAGGATGGTAGTTCTCTCTCCGTCAATGAGACAGAGTAGGATGCCACCAATTCAGCTCAATTCCAAAGATGGAGTAGTATTTCTAGTGCTTTGGACTCTGCCGAAATTGATCTGTTGACCAACCTCGGGGTTGCCTCTTATGGTGTGTGTATGTACTGCCTTTTTGGCAAATACACATTTGCTGGCTTTACCTCAAATGACACACAAGTAAAATCCAATTGAGACAATAACTCTTAAGGTTGGCAACAAGGGTGTATTCAGAGCTAAAGAACAGAAACATTTACTTGTACTGGTATAATTCTTGTTTATTAACACGTAATAAAGGGATATCATGTGGTATCATACTCTAATTCTAATATTAATAACTGTGGGAAATTAATATTAAAATAATTTTTAAATTTGGAAGCCCGTTATGTTATGGCCAGGCGAAGGCGTTTTGGCTTAAAAGAGCAAGTATATTTAATACGTGAAAAGAATAATACGTAATTAATTTAAGTGATCAGGGTCTTTCCTAGCTGAATTAAGGGGGGGGGGGGGGGGGGGAGTTGCCATGAAGGGACTTAAATGTGTATTTCACAAAAGCTTTTTTACTCTAACGGTAAAGACATGGCCAAGTCAGAGCTTTAAAGGGCAGTTCGGAAGGGACGACGTCGCTGTAACCTTCCAATAACTGGTTGGTGTTGAGGAAGGAAGAAAGTTGCGGAGGGGAGGGGGGCATTGGTGATGTCCTCAGAGTCGTTGGCAACGGCGTGGAGCTGCTGGTGGAGGCCGAAGAGGTGGAAGACTCTGGATGGCGGCGGCTGGAGGAGGCCGAAGAAGTTGATGCCTTCTGGTGGTAGGGCTCTGTTGACAACGTCGTCAACGACCACTGGTTAACCGCAGTCACCGGCGCGGGTGAGGGACTCTGCCCAGTGCTAGCACCACTGGCCTTCACAGCCAGGAGGTGCAGCATAGGTTGCGGTGCTTTTTATACTAATTTTTTCCACTCGTAGGCTCTCAGAGGGGTGCGGCGGAATTAACCCCGCCTCTTGGGGGGTGGAGCTTAAGTCGTCACACATCTTGCCCTCATGCTCTTGTGGATGCAGTGACTTTCTACTGGGTGGCTCGCTACCCTACAGCGGCGCAAAATTTGAATTGTGCATGCCCTGTTCTTCGAGGAGTGGCAAAGCGAAACTGGTTGCTTTTTCGGGGAGGGGCGTTGATGTGATGGCTTCTTGTAGAGAAAAGACAACAGTAAAAGCAAAGAGAATATGGTTATTGGTTGTGTTGAGACACTAGTCAACATTGGATTGAGCACGTGCCTTGCCTCCATTACAATATTTGCTTGTAGGTAACTTGACCATTAGTTAATGCAACTTTTAGATGGGGTGAAGCCGTTCATGTAAGATGCACTTCCTATCAGCATGGGATGCATCATGTGTCAAGACTCATAGCAAGATTTCCTATTGTGCACCCAGTCAGCTGGCATCCGCCCTTCTCCGATTCTACTAGCATGCGTGGAGTCAATGTTACTTCACTGAAATCGAACCTTGTCAATCCTACGTCAAATTTTGAAATGAATAAAAATATCTCATTTTAAAAACTCTTTAGTTTTTGAGTCAAAGCCAAATAAATAAAATCATTAAAATTGGTTTTTTTGCAGCTTTCAATAATTAACAACTCGAACTTGGCACGTGCTGTTGAGTTACGGGTGCTCTGTGCTTATGCATTATTTGATGACAAAGAGATTTTGATTATGCCCTTCCAGGATATCAAATTGTTCAGAAAATGTGTGTGTACTAAAATAAATAAATAATTCTGTAAAAAATCCTCCACTTTTCCTTCAAGAAGCCACAGAAAATGGACTTTGTGCTCCTTCGCCATGCAATATTTAAATATTTATGATGACCAGGGGTGATCAAGTATATACGTCTGGGGTATCATTTAATTCAGAACACATTTGCCTATTAAAATAACTGTACACTTAAATAGAATAAAGTGTCATTTTGACAATAGAGACAACTGATAACTGACTTCATGCAAAAAATTGCAAATTTGTATAGTGATCAGGTGGTGGGTAAAAATTGGTCCAAAACTCCCCAAAATATATATAACAACCTTATTTCTGCAAACAGTGAGGAATCATTTTAGAAAGGTTCTTCCTAAAGTACTTGTGTTGCACATTTGTCCAATTTCACATTGTTATAGCAGATGAACAATAGTTCAACTTTATCTTATCATATTATAAATAGCTGTATCCGAATTTGTGATTGATAACTAACAAATGAGCTTAATTCTCAAAGACATTAAAGAAATTGTATTCAGATTAGATGGGGGATGGTTAAGACTTGGAAGTTGGAAAAACTGGCAACGTGACAAACTGCTCAATTTTTCATCTGACATACATTATTTACAATTATCAAATAAAATTTGTACACGTACTTTGAACCATCCTAGTTAGGTAACAAATTTGTGATAAGTTAGTTTTTTACTCCAGGTATAACAATATTTCAATGTTTTCATTTGAATGGATGAAGTGATGTTCTAATGAAATTGCCATTATTCCATAGCAAGTGAACAGTGAATGAAGTTTATGACCAGTAATTATTTAAAGGCCATGTCTGATTATAAATTACAATTCTTACCTTTCCTCTAGGTATTAATCACAATTACTGTATATAACGGACTTAGATTTTTCTGTGAATAATCTATTTACCAAAGCCCCAATAAATTAATTACAGTGCTAAAAAAAAAGTAATAAATTGTGCATGCAGAAAAAAAATACGAGCAAAATCAAAGTAAAAACATTAGTGTGCATGCACAGGATTGTTTACAATGTTAGCAATACTCGTTATTGCTGCTAAGGTTATATGACAAAATTAATGAGACAAACTAATTGCTTGACTTCTTTTTTTTGTACTGGATGCGTGTTTTAATATGAGAAGTACTGACCTAACCTTTTATTAGAATAGCGCCTGGAAGGCCTTTATGCCTCGTGTTGAAGCTGGTAGTGAATGTCGTAGTTGTTTGATACCCTACTGTCGGAATTTGAACACACACCCTTAAAAACAGAGGATATTAAAGTCCTCGCATAGGAAGTTTACATATCATGCTTGAATTCAGACAAGATCCGGCTTATGGTGGAGTTCTCCACGTTGGGACAAGATTTTATGCCGAGGACTTAATTAATTCCGGCCTGGATCGATAACTGGAGAGATTAATTTGTACGACACATTTAACCACCTAAACTTTCTTAAAGGTCTTAGTTTTTGTTAGGTTTGTTGACTTCAACCAATGTGATGCCAGTGTCACGAGGGACATGCATAGAGATAAGGGGAATACTTTATGTATGTTTACGTGCCCGTCCAGTGCATAAGGTGGGTCTAGTGGGCTTTCTTGAGGGCACAAAGTCATGGGTCACATACACTACCCTTCGCCGAGATAGTACCTTATTGATGACAGGATACAGCACGTTCATCCTGGCTGACTGGCTCGCTATGACGGTTGGTGACTGAACAGTGGCAGACGTTGGCTGCAGCAAAGTGGTGCCGAGGGTGTGACGGAAACTCTGGTTGAGTAGGGGAGAGATCAATGCCTGTCTAGGCCTAGAATAGTATCTCTATATCCGTGTATGATTGCTATGGTGGGATACTGTCTTTCTGCTATTTTAACTGAGGATGAAAACGGAATATTGCTATAAATTTCTAAAGATGGTAGGTTAGTTATTTCCTCTATAATGTCATTCAGTTCCTGTTTTAACAGATTTTTGGCTCCTCCTTTCCTGGAGTACGGCATTAAGAAAATAATGATTACCAAAAGTTCTGATGCTAAGGCGGGGTATTTGATGAATCCTATTGTGTATGTCTGAACACACTGGCTTTACGATGTGATAACACTCTGTTGTCCCAATCTGGCCGGGCACTCCTGAAGATCTACCAAGCTGGCAGGTCTAATTGTAGGTTCTGATCAAAAAGTAACAAAAATAAGCAAAATTTAGATTTGAAAGAGAAATAATACATTTTATTGAATAACGCATAGTAGAGACACAATTTTGTGGTAAATCGCAATAAAATGAAATTAACACTGAAATCAAAGTTAAAATAAAAAATACAGACAAAAGCATGATATCTCATGAAATCAGCTTTCTCCACAAAAATATGAACTCTTCTCTCATGTTATCTACACAAATTTACTTCGGCATTGTAAAAAATCTAGACATGCAAGTCTCTGCAATATCGAGAAATACTCTACATGGAAACAATTCTCAATTTCGTCTCAAACTATTTTTAAAACTCGGATATCAGAGTTCTGCATGCAACATGCACGTAAATACGTTAAGTATTTTTTTGTTGTGTATTACAATGCAAACAAACACATTCTGAAGATTACACAAGCAGTAAAACATGCACTTTGAAATAAGCTACAGTAGTTTGACAACAAACCGCCTTCAAATACTATTAACAATGGCACGAAGTGAACACTCGCAACTAGAATGTGTGTAGTAATTTACGGTTGCAGCACTGCATGTTTGTTTACAAAGACATTTGTGCGTGAAACAAAAGTGTGATATCTAAATTGATACATTAAATGGACTGTTATCATAAAATATATAGTCTTATAAATTATGGAAGGTGATACAGCCGATGTAAAAGACCTATGTAAAAATGTAAATATAAAATGTCTATCATTTGAACATTTTATGTAAAAAGAAACTGCAAAGGCGAGTGTAAAGCGTGCATGAAATTATTAGTCATATGTGAAGCTTCGTATGTTCGAAGTCTAATCAAAGACTTCTTTACCTTCGACTTCATCTTCAAATTACAAAATCTTACTTAAAAGTCGAAGATTTTCACCAAAAGTTTTATCTACCGAAACTAGTAACAAAACCAGCAGCCAATATCATTAATAGGAGTGTGCAATACTCAGAAATTTAAATAGTTGCCAAAAAATCTAATTTATTAATTATTCACATTCGAACTTTGAATATCTTATGCTAAAATTGTGAATAATTTCCATTCCTGCTGTGAGTGGTTGTAGAGCTGTGCTCAGCGCCCTGTAAGCAGCAGGCTGTGGAAAACCCTTGTGTAGTGGAGGGTGCCTGGCTGATACCTATTTTTGGAAGAATTGCATACTTTCCTTGTAAGCAGTGAAAATTGAACCTCTCTTGTTCTGAGGCCCTAATGTCACCACCATCTAGCAAGATTATTATCTAGCCTGACATTGACAAGGGTACTTAGAGGAGGAAAGGGAAGAGGACAAATGTTGATAGCCACCCAGTGAAATCACTCTGTGGTGGTGGTGCCAAATGGGACTGGATATATAGAGTATGGTAGTTTTTATAAATATAATAATTACTTTCTTGCAGATTTTTATATTTTCATATTTTAGTTATTCAGCAGTACAAGATTAGGATACGTTTTATTCCATTGCTCAGTGTCTAGTAAACTTCCTCTTTTTTGGGCAGTAACAGTACAAATGAGTTGAATAACTTGAAAACTGTAGCCTACTATAAATTATTATATATATTTTTTAATACTTTTACTTCTGGTTTTCTTCGAATTCCATTGCATGACGTAAGCTTTACTTCACATTTAAAAAAACTTTGCAGATACCTACAAGAAATTAATACAAACACACGCCTGAATCGGCCTGAGAAGACTTTTTTTAAAGACTGAGAATGTAGATGAAATTGACATTACATGGATACTGCTTGTCTAGTATATGTATATATATCATAATTCTTTTGCATTAAAATTTTTTTGTATAATTGATCTTTTTTTTTTAAACTTTCGAGTTTCCAGAAAAATTTGTTGTGAATTTACCAAAATCATACTGTATTTTAAAATTGGAGCCTTCTCAATAATTACTTCCATTAAAAAATGTTAACTACGATTACTTTCCAGTAAGTATTTTGCACCTAGACAAGAAGTTATTTATGTTGTAAATATGTTTCTGTGAGGTTTATCAAGATAATTAAAATCAAACGTTATTTAAATTAAGAACTATATAATACAAGTAATTTTTGTTGGAAAAAATAAAACCAATAAAATCAAAACCTAACAAAAATAACACCAAAATATTCTTCAAAATAAAACCACAAAATCTAGCCTCTACGCATTATACATGTGGTTCCTCCCTCTCCTAAGAATGATAACATAATAAAATAAAGATTAACAGAAGTTAACCCTATCTTAAAGAGCCAGGTGAAAGCGACCTGGAACAAAGCTAATATTGCATGGCAATTACTTTGGCAAAAGAAAAGATTAATTTAATCAAAGAGAATTAACCTAACTTATTATAGGGGTGCTTTGAAGAAACCTACTAATGGAGACAAATTACCAGAAGGGTAATTCAACAGAAGGGGATGTCCAGAGGGGACATCAACGTGACTTGTTACCTACAGGGGTTTCCAAGGTGGGAAGTGGAGGTCGGCGAGCAGCAACATTGGCAGGACCCTCGGGATGGCGTCAGCGTCCAGGAGCTGCTGGTGCTGAAGAGTTGGAAGGCTGCTGAAGACATTGCGGTCCTCTGGTTGACGTTAACTACCGGCGCGAAGGAATCCCGGCCATAATAACAGTGGGACTCTAGGACCTAATGGCTGGCACACCCTGCAGATATTCTCTAGCCTTACAGCAGTGGAGGAGGATTCGCAAGCACTTACCAGTGGCTGACATCTCCAGCCATAACAGCGGTGGAAGTGCAGCAGACTACCCTCATGCTTGGCTCTGCTGGTCCATTTATACAAAATTTTGGAGGTGGTTGGGCCTCAGAAAAGTGAGCGGGAAGCTAGCCTTGCTTCTCGAGGATTGAAAATTCTTGATTCAGACGGGGTGCCTTTCATTTCTTATCACCTGTGATGGAGGCGTTGACATATCTTATCGCCTTGGCAGGAGGCTTTGGAGACTGTGGTGCTGCAGTAGAATGTGTGCTGCCCTCTAGCGGCACGCTATGGAACTGGTGCGACCATCCTGGAGGGTGCTGGGTTCTCGGTAGACAGTACAATCTTCGAAAGGGGTGTTGACGTGACGACTTCTGGGCGAGACTGGGTGAACAGTACAATGTACGTGCATGTGTCTGTAGTAGCAGTTGGGCACGCCAAAGTACCCTGTAAGCATGTGTCCTGATTCAAGTACTGTTGGTAGTATAGGACTTGCCCCTTAAGAAATAGTGTGCTCCAAGATGGGGCAAAATCATCTTGTAGAGTGCGCATGATAAAAGCGCAGGAATGCATCATGCGTCAAATATTTGTTCAAGGCTGTTTTCATTGAAGTAACTTTACCCACATCATCACGAGAAATTAAATATTTTCTACTCAGTATTTTTCCCACGAGCAAATACTCACTGTAAAATATTAAAGTGTAATGTGTGTAATACCCCATACTGTAAATTAGACTAATATTTTAATAATCAGTAAAATAATCATTGATCAAAATATTATCAATACAGACACTGTTAAAAGCTATAATATTTACCTACACAAATATGGTCGAAAATTGTGAACACGCTGTTTTTAAAATATGCTACTATTATTTGGACAACTGAAAAATTGAAACAAAGCACTTAGCAGTTGAAATATAGAAGGGACTTGGTTTTCATTTCCATAAAGCAGAATGGTATACTATTATTGTCTTTATCAATACCTACATGTACAACTTTAGCAGCGCTTCGGAAAAGTATGAACTTACTATGAGTTGAATATCACTGCAACCCAGGAAGGAAAATGTTAATAGAACATGTGTCAAAGTTGTTACCCTCAAGTGTAATATGTCTATAGCTGTTCACGGTAAAGTGAATACTTTTGAGGCCCTAAGTTACTTTTTTCTTATGAGCCATTTTTTAATCCTTCCACAACATTCTAAAATAAATATTGCTATATCAGTAAAATAGAGTGCAAATAATTTACCAAACTCGTAAAGTTAACATATAGCATTACGATAAAATACATTTTTTGACTATTATTCCAAATGAGACAGTTTCAAAGAGTGCTCACTTTACCATGTTACCTATAATTTGGTAGGTGCAAAACCAGGCTGCACTAACATAATGCAATGACTAACATACCTCAACAACCATAGATAAGTTATTGTATGCACATCCTACTTTTCACCACTTAGTGAAGTCACACTCACCCATTCCCTCCTTCAGAATGGGTATGACGCTGGGATCCGTATCCTTCTGGTATGCAATGGGTGTCTGCAGCTTGAGCGCAGGGTGGAAAATGGGCCGGATCTTACGGCTGCTATTATTCATCAGCTCATCCACAGTTGTGTAATCAGTTTCCACTGGTGTCTGAGCCATCTGAGGTGAGGCAACCACCTGCGGCATCTCCTCTCCATACTGGTCATACTCCTCCAGCATCATATAACCATCCATCTCCTGAATGGTACACACATTAAATGAGAACAAGATAGCAGAAATGTATAACTTTATAGCTATAAAAACTTTAGTAGACATTAAAAAAATATTTTTGAGGCATTCAATTTTACATCACAGAAGAAATACAGGATGTAAACAACATAGCCCAATATTATTCAATATAACAAGGCAAAGCCAATCTATTATATTCCATAACCTGTAATTCCACGCAGATTAATTTTTTTGATAAGAATTTAGCATAAAAGAGAATAAGAAAGACTAAAAAAGAAGAAGCAAGCTATCATTTTTTAAGGAAAAACACAAAATGATTCATATAACTCAAACATTTACTGACAGAATTGCAATTTGTGTCAATACACTGAACAGTGGTGCAGAATATTATGATTATACTCTGATAAAATATTTTGGAAAACAATTTTTTTGGATACTGACAAATTAATTATCAAGGTGTGCAATGCAAAACGTATGTAAAAAATTATCTATATTAAAGCTTGCCTCCCATCCCATTAATATTTCTAGCGAAAATCATGAAACATTTCCAAAATACATGACAACTATCAACAGATATTTATATCAACCGGATATTTAAATAATGTGACAAATTGCAGAATTTTGTAGTGTAAAATATATTTTCATGAGCACAGCATGTGTTCAAGTGTATACACAAACTGCCAACAAAACTGCTTAGGGTGCCTTTTTATTCTTTTGGTATTTTTATAAAAACTGGCAGCTGAGTGATGTGGTCAGCCATAACATTCAACTGACTAAACTAACAGTGCAACAATGATGGGCAGGAAGTCTTTAAAAAAAATATATTTTAGGGAAAACCGATAAAATTTGTTGAGCAATGCTGCACGGCAAAAAAATTTTGGGCTGCCTAAAATGCACAAAATACATTAACACAAGCAAACCAGAAGAAAAGATTATTATACTGAGAGTGATTTCAGAAACTTTTATCTCATGCGTATACATTTTAGAGAATACCGCATTTTCATTATAGCCAAAGAATGGTTCCATTAAGGGGTATTGATCACTAAATTAACACTGGCCAAACAAAACAAACCTCGTTATATCAAAACTGACATCTTGTGCATGCTTTTACAAGATTTTACAATCAATTAAATAATATTTTAAAGTAAAATTAAAAACCAATGTTACATATGATTTAACATGAAACAGGAGATAAATTTATTCAAGAAACATGCTCTGTTATGTTTTTAAAGTATGTAAAATGGTTTGTCCATTAAATTTTCTCTAAGCTGCCAAAAACATTGCTTTTTATGTACTCGTGAAAACATGCTTACACCAGGTTGAAGAATACGAAAATATCACAATAAAATTGGACATCTTATCAGCCGGCTATACGAACAGAACAAGCGAGTCATCAATACCAAACACACATTTCGCCAAACAGACCATCAACCTAACAACACCGACTGGGGACACCAATGAGAAAGGCCGATCGTACCAGCCAGCCTTACGATCCGACCATGCCACCAGCCATACGAACCCTACGAACCACCTGTACAGACAAACGAACCATACGAGACATCCAAACGAACCATCCACTTGAACAGTTATACCAAACAACTATATGAACCGCTCATACTAGTCAGCCATATGAACCATCCATACCAGGCTTCCATGAGAGCAAACCATACAAGGCAACCATATAAGCCAACACCAGCATATAAAATGCAAAACCACTATGTCAGCCAACCACACCACGAAGCCATACGATCCACTCATACCAAGTGGACATCTTACAAATCATAATGTATGGGAAGCTTTCAGACAGTCCATAGTACTTTAAATCAACAACAATATCAAAATTTGGTAAGCTAGTTTATGAATGGGAGTAATTAAGAAAAATATAATTACCAGTGGGACAAATTAGCCAGTCGAAATTTACACAGTGCAGACATCTAGCGGAAACAAGGAAATCTATTTGGGCCCTCGGAGACCTTTTCTTTTCATGCTGGCTCCTTGCAGAGAATGGGGGTGACGTGTAGGACAACATGGTCAGTCTCATGCAGAGGGGGAGAGGGGAGGGACAAACAAGAGATGACAATGCTATGTTGCCTGATGGTGCTATGTTAACAGTATCTATCTTTCCCTTCGTGGCAGCAAAGCCGAACTGCAAAGAGGCACAATTTTCTCCCCAGACAGTTTACGAGGACAGTTTTGCAAGGTGTATGAAAACACCCTGATTTATTTTGTTATGCTAGAGAGCAGCACAAAGGCAATGCAACAGAGTCCATACTTTTTTGTCTTTTGCAAAATGATAAAAACACAAAGATAAATAGTTTGAGCAGACACACCGATTTTTCAGTTTTTCGCTATATCCAATGTTGTTGTTCTTTAAAATGAGTAACCAAATCAACGCATGATGAAATCATCATGTCAAATAAACTAATCGCACAAACACAAATTTTAGAAATTAAAAAATAGCCTTACGTTGCTTGAAAATCTTCCATGTTTTTGTATGGAGAGAAATAATATTGTCACCATTATTAATGGTAAATAGTAAAAACTTTGGCCGTCACGATTCTTAATATAACAATTTCCTGGTCCTTTTGATTGGTTGCAAATTATTTTAAAGATTTTGCTTTGTTATTTTATAAAACTCTAGTATAGTTTCAGAGACTTTTCTTAGTTAAATAATTTTAATACTGTACTTAATCTGGCCTATGTCAACTCAGGGGTTCTGATCCCCACATCCCAACAAAAGAGCTCCTCTCGAAAATTTGAATTTACAATGAAATTTACGTGGAATTTATGTTATTTTATTTCATCCTTTAATTTCAGCAGGCTAATTGTGGGTTGCTTACAAAATAAATGCATGGAAGTTTTCACTTAAAAATGCAAACTACCCAATTACCTGGTTTTTATAAAACCCTAAACTCTTTGGGTTGAAAAGTAACACCTTAGTGACAAAGGTCCACCACAAGTTTATAGTGAAGGTTCACAATTTATATGTACATAGCAACAGCTAAATATAATTTTATGTACAAAGCTTAAAAATAAAATAATGGGATTTCTATGTCTCGTTTATCATGCTACTCTTATTCAATGCCAGAATTTTAATTTCACAAACGAAATAAATGACGAATTCATTGTCAAGTTTTTAATGAAATAGAGTTGTGAATCGACGACCATTAGATTACAGTTATCTTTAATACCTAACCATTTGAAAAGCCGAGATATTGGAAATAAATCTTATATCAGAGTTAAACCCATACAGTCCAAGCTAATATAAGATAATCGTGATCTGTTTTTCGGTGGTAAAAAAAAATTACACATGATCTACTCTTGCAGTAACTTAAATAAATAAAATTACACATTTAAGTTAGTTATTTTGGGATTTGCGGCTTGGTATGCTTTATTTCAAAAACTGCTGGAGTCAATCGTTTATCACCTGTGGCAAAGTAACAACGTATTACCAGAAAAATTATTTCTTTTAAATAAGTCTAAGATTGCGTAATTATATTACAATATTATAATTACAGCATTGATAATTTTATGAATATAAATAAGATCACTATTAATACATACAAGTTAGAACATTGACTACTACTTTCTTTACTTAGGAATCAGTCAAATATGCATACAGAAGTGAGTTGTGCACGGTACAAAACTAAGTCAGTCTGTTCCTGTAGCCATATTTACAGCCTTACAAATCTCAGTACTGTAAAGCTTTTAATATCCAACAGTTGATACATTGTATGTCATGCTATCAGCTGTGCTGTGGCTTAACCATGACATCAGCAATTGCTGGCCATTCCTTCTGAAATTCGCATGCGCTGAACCTGTTACTTATTGTGAAATGGCTTGAAATTATCGCCTGTGTGCAACAAAACAGTACTTCTGACTCTAAAAAAAATTGCATATTCACTTTAGATACTAACAAAGAAAGAAAATTCCCTGGCCCATATAAAATAGACCATCCCGTATTTTAAATGTGCACTTTATACAAAGTAGCCTAGACTATAAAATATTTGACAATCAACAATTTAAAAATGTTAAGATTAAAAAATGCAAATCAAACAAGCACTAATTTAGATATATAAGAAAAAAAGGAGGGGCCACATTTATATTGAATAGAGAAATACGTTAGCCCATTTCTAGTTGTGCGTTTCCTTAAAAAAACATCCTTCTTACACTTTCCGCATCTACTCTACAATTTGCTACCTAGCAAAAATTTGTAAAATTAAATTAAAGTATTTTAATGCTGTACAATAACTTATATTTACATACTAAGAAAAAAGAAAATATAGTAAAGGAACATGTGCTTCCTGTGCCAACCCCTTCTCTTAATTTGTTCTTGAATCTATTTTATTTGTATTTAAAGGAAAACGGGAGTGATTGTTACCAACAACGAATAGTAAAAAATTGTTGTAACAAATATTTTGCAAGTTCATAATGAATACAACAATTAGGTAAACAAGCTTAATTTAAAATGAATTGTTAGAACATTTATTTTATAAAACTTTTTTTTTATTTGAAATAAAAATCTTTTCACTCCTATCATTTTTTGTTATTCGGTTTCTAGTTTCGAGCAAACTTTAATGACCTCATTCAAATTTCTGGTTTTTGTGAAAGTAATTTAGAATAATACAACAATCCTGCATATTAGAATAAATAAAACAGTAAAGCATGCTTTTTTTACAACACACTAATAAATAAATATGACTCAATAGAAACTGCATTGAAAATTAGATGTATGGGACAGAGCAATTTTACAATTTCAACTCGGTAAAGTGACCATTTCCTTTACAAGCAAAAAATGAACAGAACATCATACAGGTATATGTATATAGTCATTCAGTTAAAATATGTTCAAAGAAGATTATTTACAAGTTTTATCACAGTAAATCTGTTATTTACGTGGAAAATGATATCTTCTAAGTACTCTAGATCAATAAATGTGTATTGTTATTAAAATAAAATGATGTTCAAGGAACATAACATATACAACTTCACACAAGTTGGATCACAGGAAATTTACTATTTAAACAGCAAATGACATCTAAACAGGTTATGTAACTTTGTCTATTTAAAATAATGTTCAATATATTTAAAATAATGTTCAAAGAAGATAATGTACAGGATATCATACAAGTTACATTACATGAAAATACACTGTTCACACAGAAAATAATATCTTCTTAACAGGTCAAGAAATATGTATTGTTATTCAAGGAAATAAAGTTCAAACAAAACAACATGCACCAGTACATTAAACAAATAACACGAATTGAAAGTATAGTTTTTGCAAAGGAAATAACTTCTTTGAAACTGTTCAAGAAATGTGACACGTGATGCTATTTTTGACTATCTTTTTTTGTCACATCAACTTTGCATCATCACATGCACGCCATGTGCCCCGAGGGAGATCAAACCCCAAGGTCAGCGCAACCATAGTAAAAGATAGTTACACGGTCGTCCACCTAACAAAGACATGAGAAGCAGAGCCAACCGACAATACGAGCCAAGTCTGGACTACCGCTCGCACAGCTGCCAAACCACCCTGCTGCCACCCTGCTGGGAGATGGCAGCACAGTAGCTGCCCCACCCGAATTGAGCTGCCGAAGATAGCCGAAGCAAGAGGACCCGAAAGACACTCCGCCGGCCAGCAGAATATAATGCCATGCGCAAGGCAAAAATTCCAGTTTTTTCCAGTAGCTCACCTTAGCACAAGTTGTACCAAGGCTCTCTACGCTCAGCTGTCCTCTTGAGGACCCTCTACGAGAACCTATAAGGGTACTCCAGCAACCATCACTGACGCCTTCAACCACCCCTTCAAACTCTGAAGAGTCGCTGCTCTCCCCCCTAGACACTTGCTGTCTAGCATCACCACATCCCCCCACACTAATACCAAGTGGTGCTCCAAGTCCCTTCAGGACTAACAGACTTCAGTTAGGGTTTAGTTGTTATCACTACTACTTAGTTGTTGCTCTACCTGCTCTGCCCTTCAGGCCTTCGCTACTCAAGCTGACAGGTACCTTCACCTGTCTTGCCACCCAACCAATTCCAGAGCTTATCCTTAGGAGTGATAGAAGTAGGAATATAACACTTATTTTAATCCAAATACCTTTTTTTCTTCGCCTCGAGTGAACTATGATCCACACCCAACTTGGTAAGCATTTCCTGCAAGGCAGTAGCAGGGGCCAGCGAGATTTCAACCATTTTTCGAAACTCGAGAAAACTATAATAGAACTGTCGGTTAACCCTAACCAGGACTGCACATACTTCAACACTCAACCATATTGTGGATCAGGTGCACAAAGGCATCTGATGCGCACATATACTAGAGCCCCAACCACTAGTAATACACACGACGAAGCATCTAAGCTACCTATGTCAACTAACCCCTCCTTCCAGAGCACATACAACCTTCGGAACGAGTGCCAGACCTGACAAAGACTGACTTAGGCACTTCTGGAAACACTCTGGCTAGGGTTCCATTGCCTGCCGCTTTATTGAGGGTGAACTGTAGCACCCTACTTGAACGTAACGTTCGGCCGCAGACAAGGAGGAAGGCGGAATTATCGAAGGACAGCTGTTGTCCTTGCTACTTATCATTCCTCAAAGAATCTACCTACACCAGCCTTCAGTTGCCTGAACTCCTGGGAACGAGCTCAAGCAGCTCGATGACTGATGCTCACTTCATAGTCCACCCCGTCAACCTCTCTGCCACTTAATTAGGTTTCCCAGAGCCATACATCTGGTGGGCCAGCTCCTCCTCCAAAGACAGCCTCTCCCACTGGGAGTGGAGAACATGCCTACCAACGTACCAGTACCAGTGACATCAACGGCCACCGGCCGCACCCCAGCCAGCCAGACACCACGTCCGCAGTGGGTCGAGACCAGAGCCACAGCTCAATATCTGGAGTCATGACCAGAGTTGCAGACAACTCTCCAGGACCAAAGCCCACGACAGCCCCGGGTGAGGAGTTCCAGAGGTAAGCCTGCAAACACCCTTACCCCAGTCACCCGGAGGCCTCATCTTGCACAGCCCGACTTTGTGCCCAGTGACGGCCAACACACCCTACAGTATATACAGTCAAACATCCATAACAACAATGCCTTTTTTGCTTCCATTTAGCCAAAAAAAATTTTGTACGAAGTGGTGAAATTCTCTCCACAACGAATCACACTAGTTGATGATGCTGCACAAAACATGACAAATAATGTCCACAAATATTATTTGCTGCATTTTCACGTCATTAAATCGAAAAGTTTCCATTACAAAATCATAAACAAAAATGTGTTTTCTTCATTGACCAAAGATATTATGCATGCACAGTACACATGGCACTTCAACTAAAATGGCTGACAATATTTGTATTTTATACGTAAGCGCTCTTAGTGGCCGGTTCTAGACCTACAACTCTCAGGCAGATACCTTGCCAAGGGTTAGGTATACAGCATTCGTACTATTTGTTTTTCACATTTACTGTATAAACCAGGGGGAAAAAAAAATAAAATATATATATATATATAGTTAAGAAATGACATCAGTTAGACATAGCAATGAAACTATAAATTTTATAAATGCTGCTGATCACGGGAACAAAAGAAAGAAATTGCCAGAGAATTTTACATTCGCAATCATCGCTGTCAACAATTACAACAAATAGTGCGAAGATTGAGAACATATCCCTTGTTGGAATTTCAAACAGGAAACGGGCTCTTGACTGCAAGAGCGATAATTCGGACACTAGGCTGTTTGAATGGATAATGGAGTGTAGGGCAAAGAACATCCTGCTTTCAGGTGTTATCCTGAAAATGAGCATTTATGATTTCTAAATATCAAATGGCTGGCTTACTAAGTTCAGAAAATGGTGGCAATTGGTAATATTGAAGGTTTGGGGTGAAGAAGCTGGTGTGGATGAAGAAGTCGTACAAGAATGGAAACCAAAATTGACAGCTATGTGTCTTGGATATGCTCCCAAAGATATATTTAATGTAGATGAGGCTGGGGTGTTTTATATGATGATACCTGATAAAACACTTAAGTCTCCAAGGACAGGCATGCCATGGGGGAAAACACAGCAAGGACAGGTTTAGAGTGTTGTTCTGTGCCAGCAGTGATGGCACAGAAAAACTGGAGTTATTGGTGATTGGGAAATAGCAGAATCCAAGATGTTTTAAGAACCAGAAAAAATTGCCATATAAGTATAGAAATAATTCAAATTCTTGGCTGACATCAGTAATTTTCTAAGACTGGCTACTAAGCTTGGATACTCAAATGGGGTGTTGCAAACAGACAAATTTTGCTGTTTGTTGATCAGTACCGTGTACATGTTTTGCCAGATTCCAGTACGCTGAAGAATGTAAAAGTAAAATTCACCCACCCCCCCCTCCAAATTGTACAAGTCGTTGGCAACCCCTTGACCAGGGCATAATTGCACAAGTTAAAAGATTGTACAGACAACACCTGGTACATTATTTGCTGCGTGAGTTAGCTGCAAACAAAGATGGGACTGCTTTGAAATGGAACTTGCTGCAAGCCATGCACTGACTGTGCCATTCATGGAGCAGTATTTCTGCTACAACCGTTTCCAACTGTTTCAAGAACGTAGGCTTTCCAGTTCAGTTGGAAGATGAACAGGAAGATGTGCCCTCACAAGTAGCTGAATGGACTGAAGTAGCAGCTGTTTTAGGTTGCGAAAATGTTGAGTTTCAGAGTATGTAGACAGTGACAATGTCCTTGTTACGTGCATTTCAGTCAACACTGACCTGCCCTCAACTTCAGGGTTGCCATCTACTTCTGCAAATGCTACAGCTCTAAGCAAAGCTGAATCTTCTGACAATGAAGAAGAAAAGACTGATGATCCAGTGATTCAACTACCAGGACTATCTGCTGATAACAGTGCCTTAAGTGTTTTGGAAAAATTTTGCTTCACGTCGGAAAATTCAGTAGAAAACATTTCAGAATTTGGAACATATTGTGCAAAAAGAAACTCACAACATGTCCAAACAATCAAAAATTGACGACTATTTTAAGAATAGCACTTAGGTCCCTATAAATGCTTCCTCACCTTTACACATACGTATGTTGTATTTCTGTGTGTACAATATATTTTTACTGTACAATGTATTTTGCTCTGTAGCTTATGTACATATTCATCATTTATATTGTCATTACGTTTGTATGCATTGATTTTCAGTGTACCTCAATATAAAGTACCTCCTTATAACAAAGTGTTAAATTTTTGGTCCCCTGAGTTTTGTTATATAGAGGTGTAAGAGCGCAGTGAAAGCACAGTGCAGATGCTCCCCATGCAGACCTATTAAAGCCAGCCATGAGTGTGCTCCCTGACCAAACACAGATAAAAGTATGTAGGGATGTTGATGAGCTCAAATTTCCCACCCTTCAAACATCAAATGTATACCAGAAATCAAATTGAAACAAATTTTACATAGTGTCTTAAAAAGTGTCTACATGCCAACATGACTTGGAGTTTTCCCCTTCGTTTTGTTCTAGACTGCTATGTCACCTGGTTTGAGAAATTTTATGCCCCCAGAATGAGACTAATGGCAATTTCACTAAGCATAAGCTTCCTATGGATTTCAGATCAGTACTTACAGGTACTCTTTACTTTCAAGGCTTAGTTTTCGTATTGGACACAGATCTTGTCAGTATTCACTGCTTCCGAGATTTTTATTTTTCCAATGGATAGCAGACATTATACCTCTACCAAGTCTGGTACTGCCCACTAATCCATCTGGACTAGCCCCCTGATAGGGAAAATCCATTCTAACAATGAGACCACATTCCTTTATTTCTATGGTTCTGTGCTGTTCGTGGATGACCCAGAATAACTGATATTACATTCATGATATTAAGGATATTATTCTTTACTTACAGTACAATTGTAGCAGTGTTTGTTTTTCAATACCGATGTGAAAAAAAAACTTTATTGGTTTTTTGCCAATTGTGCATGTTCCAAAACAAATAATAATGTAATCTTAATAAGTTAGTTTCCATGCAAGGAATAAATAACAAACTGCAAAAAGCATTCTGAATAAGAAATGTTCCGTTGGTTTTGTTCACTTTTGGTGCCCTGCAGATAACTAAAAGTAATTTTTGGATCTCCGTATACAAGTATTATGTACTTTCAGCACTGCCTCTCTTAGCAGAACCTGTGCAAACAACCTGCGTACCTTTATCAGTCAATTGGTAGCAATCATGAGTGTACCTATGTCTGGTTTAAAAACAACCAAATATATGGTTGCATGGTCTTTGACAAATTTGTCAGAAAAACCTTACAATAAGTTAATTAGACTTAATACACTAATAAAAAATTATAGATGAGTACTTTAATATTCATATGTTTCAAAGTGTTGGTTCAGATTATAAAAATTAATCACACTGACGGCGAGCGGTGGGGTGGAAATGGGTTGGATAAGATTTCACAGGCAGTGAAGAATGAGGTCTGTAGAAATGGTGGAATTACCCGACTAGGTGCCAGGCGTCGTCAAGGTGATGCCATGATGTTGGATGATGATGTAGCACGATGACTCTCGATGACCTCCGGATTGCAGGCCGTCTGCCCAGACGAAAATTCCCGAAGAATTGATGAACTTTGCCTTTCCACAGTTAAGGCTGAAGTGATGTTATTGATGGGAGTTTATGAAACGGTAACACATTGGCTCATTACACGCCATGATGTTGCAGTGATGTTCTGGTAGCAGACTGCCACAATTAAGACGATGTATCGCACTGTGGACTATCAGGGCTACCCACACGCCCATACTAATACGGTACAATAACTTTGATACATGCTTATGTTGAGTCCTACTGAAAACACTAGCACTGAATGCTGGTATTGTTAGGGTCCGTCCCCTTAAACACCTTAGAGCGATCTAAATAACTTACGCACTGATGAGTTCTCAGAGTATTTATTCAGCTTACCTAACACAACTCTCGGAGAGACACTTAACACATACTGAGATGACGTAAGCCAGTCATCGCGGAAACACTGTGAAACTGACTTCCGTCATGCAGAAAACTTACAGAAGAGTTGAGCTTCCCCAGGCGATGCAAACCACGGGGAAGTGAGGGTGGTGTACCGGGCTGCGAGAAATGAAACAGTTACTGAATAATTAAGCTATTGTAGTGAAGTGATAAGTTCCAAAAGATGCATGTGGCCCGGTACGCGCGAAACACGGACCTCACGGACACACGCAACCACACTCATGGATGTCAGATGCTTACTAAACTCCTACCCAGGTGCACGAGCAGGCGAGGGCTGGCTTGCACACCAAGGTCGGACTATTTCCTGCATGACACACAAACTCCTGCCCTACTTGCTGAAAACTCAATATTACATAATGCATTAAATTACATATTGACCCTGGATGATATACACATATATAGCACTTGTGAAATAAATATGGACACAGCGTACAATGGAAATGTAAATACACACGTTTGCAGGGAACATAACACAACACTGGGAGGTCGAAAGGACAAACAAAATTCAAATCTTTATTGACGTAACATGTAACAACTATGACAGCATTAGCTGTAAGCCCTTTATTCAGCGTATGGCAAGGTTCTCCTTTCATATCACTACACCTCGTGGAGTCCTGCTACTCTCTTTTGGGCAGGTGCCATTTACGCTGCCCCAGCATGCCCTCGGTTACACTAGCACTGAACACGCACTACAAACACTTGGTGCGATCTGCACGTCTGCAGAGTGTGCATCCCTGCTGCGGTGGCAGTGTAGTGCTCGGTCGGACAATCTGTCTTAGGGGAAAGGGAACGTGGCACACGTCAAACCCCCCCACCCTTGCGAGACCATTTGTAGGTCGACAGATGCTATTGACAGCTGCTGCACTCTCGTGGTGGCCTGCATGACTGCTGATGGTATCTCCTTCCCTGCTGCACTTTTGCTTGCTGCATCATTTGCTGAGCCATCTATGGTCCCCTCCTGTCAGGCAACTGCATTGGCTTGCATTGGACGCACTGCCGTGGCGGACTTGCCCACCGGTATGATCGGCGCAGGTGAAGTGAGCACTCTGACCAGCTCCCCTCGCTGTCACCATCTTCACTCATGCTGTTACTCCTGCTCTCATGCGACAATTGCTGCCTCCGAGCGTGACCTGGCTCAACAACCCTTGCTACTCCCCTTCTTTCTGCGCATCTTCCCGCTCTGCTACTTCTGGCGTAACGGCGTCAGTCACTGAGTCTGCCGTTATTGCCTCCTCCCTGCTTGCTAACTGCGCTGGTATGGATGCGGGATAGCTCATAGGCATCTCGCCGGCCGTGCTGTCAGAATAAGTTTCCTAATGCTCCCTACTGGGCATAACTATGCCGGGTAACATGTGTGCACTCTCTTCCGCTGCACTTGCACCTTCTTGAAGTGCTGATGCACTTGGCTGTTCCCTATCTCGTCTAGGGAGCTCGTCGGCAGCGTCGCCCCAGGTGAGTCACCTCCCTCCTGCTGCCCATGCTGATCCTCTGTGGGCCCCTTCTCCTGAAGTGCTATGGCACCTATCATCTCGCTGGTAGCCATCTCTGCTTGGCACAGCCATGACCATCATGGAGCTGAGTGACATCGGGAACGTCCTCATCGTCTGCTGTGCCCGGAGTGATCCGGATATCGTCCCGATGGACTCTCACCCTCCTCTTGCCCATGCGAACTGTATATGTAGTGGACCCATGCTTCTGAAGTATGCAATACGGGCCACTCCATCTTGCGGAAAGGTCGGAACAAAAATCTTTCCATGCCACCAATTGGAGATGCATCCTGATCTACAGCTCCTGTACTGCTCACATTTCCGGCGGTGGTCATGTGCTGACCGGCAACCATTTTGCAACATACTTGCTATGCTGCTCCCAACTTCGCGTATGCTCCTCCTGCATTGTTGCCGCTGTATGTCGCTGCTGGGCAGCTCACTACTTTCCTCAATGCGTGGGCTCTTTGCTTCTCCCAGTAATCGCAAGTTGCAACCTAGGAGTTTCTGCGGGTAATTTCCTGGTCGCGGCATTTACTCACCTGCGGAGTGTGTACAGGGTGGCTGGCAGGTGTTTGGCCCATGCTGTATGTTGTTACCCCCCCCCCCCCCGGAGATACAGCTGTGCCTTAATCTCTAGATTACGGTGCTCTGTGAGGTTCGCTCTTGGGTAGTAAATTGCCGTAGTTACGTAAAGCACCCCCCACCTTGTACACAACTCCCTCTATTTTCTACCGGTAAACTGAGTAGCATTATCTGCAAGAATGTTTTTCGGGAATCCCCACTGCTGGAAAAATTGCTCCTTTAACGCCCTTGCGACGTTGCCTGCTCTGGCACTGCTTGCGGGATATGCCTCTGTCCATTTAGAAAATTTGTCCATGGCAACAATGAGAAATTGCTTGTCTCGTTTCGTTCAGGGATAAGGTCCCATTAAATCACATACAGTATCGATTAAATCACATACAGTATCGAACGGCTTACGCGGTACGCGCAGTCTCTGCTGCTGCCTTCCATCTGATTGATGTGTTTTGAACAAGTTGCACTTGTGGCACTATTGCACATACTGTCTCGTGCTTTAGTTCAGGCCTGGCCAAAAGAAAAGTTCACGTACGTTACGGAACTGTGCAAATAGGCGAGAACTTGATCCTTCACAAACGTGGAGACATACACGGTCAATTTCCCTGGATGTTGAACTGAGCTCGTCTCTAACCTGCCATTAACAACATGCCAACCATCAACTTCCTGCTGTGCACATTGTTGCGTTTTAGCCTGTGTAAATGGACAGTTCCTCTGCGCCTGCGTTACCACCTCGTACAAGTCACTGATAAGTTTCTCGCTATTGTTGACATCCATTTGTTGCACTTAAACTTTTGTTACAGGATCACGTGCTCCTGGCGGTAAAACATCCTCCCACTCTGCCTCGTCTCTTACAATTACCGCATTGTTGGGGGCATATGACAATGCACCTGCTAGCTCATTTCGCTTGCCAGGAACATGTATGAACACAAAGTCATATGCTTGTAAATGCAAAGCCCATCTCGTTAGCTTGTTCCTAGCCTCCTTCACACTATGCAACCAAACTAGACATCTGTTATCAGTTTGCAGCGTAAACATTTGATATTCTAGGTAGGCACGGTATTTTTAACGACCCACATGACCACTAAACATTCTCGCTTGTTGACATCATAGCGTCGCTCTGTTTGTCCGAGTTTGGCGTTAGCAAAATCAATTACACAGTTCCGCCCCGCTATTGCCAACATGGGACAGTACTGCGCCAATTCCCTCCTGGCTTGCATCTGTCTGAAGGAATAAATGTTTCTGTGTATCATAACATGAGTGTGTTGGGCATGCCTGAAATTCACGTTTTATGTCAACAAAGGCCTTTTCTACCTCTTCAGTCTATTGGAACCTCTTTCGTGGTGAAAGTAGATTGGTTAATAGAGTGGTAATAAGAGTACAATTATTTTATGTTCGCGCACACAAATTTACGAGTCCAAAAAATTTGCAGAGCTGTTTTCTTGTGCGTGGCTGTGGGCAACGTTCAATAACGCTTATCTATTCAAGGTTCGACTTATTACCCTCATGATCGACCACCACATAGCCTAAAAAGTCAATGCTCGTTTTTCCCACGTGACATTTTTCTATTGCACATGTCAGACCGTTTATCGCTAACCTCTCCATTGAACTACTGCTAAATTATGTATGTATTCTTCCCAGTTGTTTGACCAAATTATGACATTGCCAAGGTATGTGAGCAGATACTCTCCGATAATACCAACTGACACTCATATCATCATTAACTGGAAGGTTGCAGAGGCACATTACAACCCGAACGGCATTACACAGAATTGAAATTGCAGCCAGTCCTGTGCAGTGAACGCTGTTTTCTTAAGATCCTCTAATTTCATGGGTGGTTGCCAGTATCCAATCTTTAGATCTAGGGATGTCCAGACATTCGCTTGGCAAAGTGAGCTTAATGCGTCCTTCATGCTAATGTAAGGTGGAGGTGCACTACACGTCATTTGGTTCAAGGGGCGGAAGTCTACACAAAAGTAAATGTGCCATCTTTTTTTGGAGCTAGCGTTATGGGCTGTCCGATGGCTCTATGATCCCGTCATTTAACATCTCTTGAACGTGTCTCTTAATTATACGTGTTTTATGGGGCAAGTATCCCGCGAATTGGTAAATACAAGCCCATTTTCAGTTAATGGGGTTTTGTGTTCGGCAACTGCAGTACGTTTCAAGGAGTCGTGCTTTCTCTCTACATTCGTTAAGAACATATTGACACGCGGCCTGATGTTCTGGGAGGACCTGGTTGTCAAATTCCCCTAGCTGTACCTCGGGTAGGCTACCTGTCGGACAGCGGGCCAGGTTGTACACGGTCCTTCTCTCCTTCGCGCCAAAATGTATGCGCAGCGCTGCCGGCTCTACTATCGTGTTCTATTTTTAACCTCACTTGATTTGATTCTACAAATTATTTTTGGCAAAGAAAACTGTTTTTTATAGATAAATGAAATTATACATTCCTAACATTGCCCAAAAATTGTCTGTGCTATATATTTTTCTGCATTTTTCATTGTGTACTATGTTAATAACCATTGAGCTGCAAATCTTCCGCTGCAAAGTATATAACATTGCAGAATTTAGATGGCTGCACCAGATATTTGGTCTGCAGATATTGATTTGCAAAAAACAATAAAGCGCAGTACAAGTTTGCACAGAGTTGCAAGTGTTAAGAAGAACAGAGGAAATTTTTTAAAAAATATATTAGGCTGTAAAAAAACTGAAAAATTTGGTATAACATTAATTAAGTATTTGCACGCAGTATGAAATTTCTCAAACAGATATTATTTATAACAATACTAGTCTTGTACTGCAAATTAAAAATCATTTTCAAGTACACTTGTAATCTCCGTTACTAATTAAAGAGAATATAATTGTGTCCAGAATCTAGAATCATAACAAGAAAGTCGAATTGAATCAAGAATCTGGATCGGTAAAAATATTTAATTGTCCGATTACTAAATACAATCAATGTGTACTACTAAGTACAGTATCAAAATTTGTGTATTCTCCTCCCCTCCTCGCACACACCCACACACATTCACACTCATACAAAATATATCTGTAGGAAGCACTTTTGAAAGAATAAATATACAAATTTTATTTTAGCCTTAGACGTTATCTTCCATATGCTGTGGCATATACACACTGTGTTTATTACTTATAGGGCAATATTTATTTAAAAAGGTGGTTAAAGGATAAAAAATGGCTGAAAGAAAATGTAACTAGGGTCTAAGTCCTCACTTTACCATGAACAGCCTATACACTGAGGATAACTCATCGCCAAATGACATGCTTACTCACCACTTTGAGTCGACCAGGTGCATCAAAAGAGTCATCAGCCATGCTACAAAAGTCAGTGTCTTGCTGCTCTTGCTGCAATAAAGCAGAATTTGAGTCACTGAACTGAAGCATTCCGCTCAGCCAAAGCGAGCTGGGATCTGGAACAATCCAACATATACAACACTTTACTTATCTTCTTGAAACAAACTAAAAGAATATTAAATCCACACTGGGAAGTTATGAGATTAAAACCAATTTTTAAGCCTACTTCACATTCATAAACAAAGCACATTGTGTGGTTCACATGTTATGAAAGGTTATTTCTGTAAATCTAAATATTTTTAACAGTTAAGCAACAAACTCTTTGAAGTGGCACTTCTTGCGAACTAGTTTCAAGTTAGCTGTGGCCACTGTCTGGAATACAGAGTCTAACCATAAAAGGTGCTCTTCAAATGTACTCCCTCTCACAACAATGTCATCTAGGTAAACGTGACATATCTAAAGGCAGGACTTTGTCTATCAGGCATTTGAAGGTGGCAGGGACATTACATAGCACAAAAGGTATAACTTAGAACTGCCAAGTTCCTTTCCCTTGGACACAAAATACAGTCTTCTCTTGGTCCTCTGGTGCCACACCGCACTACCAGAACCCACTCTTCATGTCCAAAGCAGAAAACCATTGGGAACCTGCTAAGCTACTCAACGTGTCATCTATCCTTGGATAGTCAGGGTTGCGATGTAATTTTTGTGTGTGTGTGTGTGTCATTTGACCGTTTGGCGAGTTTCTGAAATTTCTTTGTATTTTGGAGATTTTGTAGTTGTGTTTGTTCATGCTTTTCGTTGTTATTCTTGATTTATTTTATTTCTGGCTGTACAGGCTTCATTTTTTAGGCCAGGCAGATCTCCCACAGAATTAAACGTAAAAAAATAATGTGTAGTGGAATGTAGCTGAATTTTACTAGAGCAGTAGTGAAATTGCCTCTTTCCATGTTGGCAACACTGCTAAAACATGCTCAAAACGTCCACTGCCATACATCAGTCCAACCAGTCACTCACTCTTGACTCTCCCCATGTTCGCAGACTACACTCATTGGTCACTGCATCATCACCCGGTGCTCCAATGGTTTCATCCACAACACATCTGACAACAGCCATATGAGATTCATGATGCTTGACACACAGGCATGCTGCAACTTATATAGCTGAGCTGACCTATGAGGTTCTTCTCACCTCAAGTTGCCGAGACAAGGTGATAACCAGAAAATATGTGCAACAACCAAAGTTGTTAGGTATTCCCAGGACAGGTGTGGCATCAGTTTCAATAACTTTATCACAGCAGTTTAGTTACTGTCAGTTTACTAACTCTGCTTTCACTTCTCCAGTTACAGATGATATCCTGAGAGGGAAAGGACACAAAGGCCAATGGCCACATGTAACAATAATACTAATAAATAATATAAATAATACTAACAATAATAATATTTTTCCACTATTTTCATTTCCATCAAAATAACTTTAATTCTAAAAATAAGCCTAATACAGACTGCTCCACACGAACCTTTGATCAAAAATAAGTAGAAAATACTCTTTTCTAATTTAATTTATAAGAAAAACTACATGAAAGGTTCAAAAACTATTGTAGCAAACATGTGGTATTCCTATTAGATAAATATTAAGTGATGTGGTAATGCTACAACTAATGGGTCGGTCATAACACATACGGTAAGGAAACGAACCAAGCTCAGAAGTGCCAACGAGGCCATGGAGTTCACATACTGAGTACTGGGGCATGGCAATGGTCATGAGTGCATTCTGCGACCAAGCTCCACGCATGCAGCAGCATCCAACAAGCGGAAAAGAGTACTGCTACAGACAGAGCAACCTTCACACACCTGTTATTATGTTTTGTATACTTATATTGTATGCTGTGCTCAACTTGAAATAAAGTAATTTGATTTACTTTAAACTCGTGTTTCCCGTAACTAATGTTTTACACATTTTTGTCAAAGAATATTTTCTGCTTAGTTTTGATCACAGATTCGTGTGGTGCAGTCCGTATTTGCAAATAACCTGACACATCCTTTATTGCAGTATTTTTGGTTAAATTCAAAGGGCAAATTCATATTTGCAGTCACACTGAGTTCTTTAGAAGAAGTTAATATTTGTCTCATCAGTAAACAGAAATATACCAATGTATGGCAGTAGAATGCAGAATGTACAGAGATTAGAAAGTTAAATATTACGCTGGTAACAAATTATTACTAAGGGTAGAAATAAATCTTGATGCTGGCTAAGAACCAGCGGCAAGCACAGTATGACGGCACTCGCCGCCCTCAATAGCACGTGGTGCAGTACTGCTGCATGGACTTCCCAAAACGGGATAATTGTTTTCATTATGTTTTGACTTTTCTTTCAGGGTTCAAAATTGTTTGCAAGTGTGTTATGTATTTCTTTTTAGGGTACAAATGTGTTATAAAGTGTAATATGTTAATTTCCCAAATATTGTGCCATGTTTGTTTTTTTTAAATTCAAAGTGAATGCTGCGCCGAAGAAAAGGACACTGAGATTCAGGCAAGAACACCTTCAAAAGACAGTTAATTAACAATATTTCCAGATTCAAATTGCTTTAATTCTGTATTAAAATATAATTCAGTATTAATTTCATATTTTGATGAAAATTTTACTCTGTGCACATAGCACTTCCGCTTGTGTGAACCCTGTAGGCAGCCATGGTAGCTCCGCAGGCGAGGTAAGATGCTGTCACGTACACACTTCATACTTTTGCACTAAGTAAGATTTCCGTAGTTTCACTTTAGTTTACCGGTAAAACCTTTGGTCCACGTACGTTTTGCGACATCCCCAGCAAAATGCTATCCGCTTAACTTAATAATTTGCAGCCCTTGCAGATTTTTCAATTTAAATGAGAGGAGGAGAGAGAATGCTTAATTGCGGCTAGCAATCTTAAGGGTAGTATTTGTACGTATGTATTTCAAGGGTTTTCTCATGATTGTGTTATGGCCACATCACCCATGGCCACATGGTTAGCTACCACCGAGTCATCTTGTGCACCTTAATTAATCTCAGGGTAATACGTGTTATTTTCATTCAGGGTTCGTGTATTTTTGATGCTTTTTGTGTCTGACTGCAAGGTCATTTTACATGTTTATCTTTTCCTGCCATCTGGCGTGCTACGAGCTTTTGTATGCTTGTTTATTAACAGGAAGGTTTTTCTGGATACCATTGTCATTTTGGCAGGTAATAGTTCAACAATTTTCACGTGAAATCATGCGTTTTACACCTGCACACATGGTCCGCTAAGAACCCCATCCAGCGGCATCCACGCCATATAAAGCTACTTTCACGCAACTGCATGTTAATTCTGCCTGTTCATGTTGTGCCCCATGTTTATCAAGTGACATTTATGTAATTTTGTACGGCGTATTAATTTCCCGATTAACCCGCTATGTGTATTGACCTTTGCCACACATCACGTGGTTCGGGGACGTGTCCCAACGAGTAGGCGTTAGTGGCGAAGATAAGGGCATGTGTTAGTGTTTTATGTTCATACTCAAGGTCCAGTCTCCGGGTAAAATGTATAGTCCATCCTAGTGGCTGTAGACTCCTTGCCCTGTGGAGGCTGTGTTTTCATACACCATGGAGGATCATCCATCTAGGAGTGCGCAAGTTGAGTAACATGCTGGGGGAATCACCCACCAGAACTGGCTAGTCACGTCCGAGTTAACCTTAAGACTTCATTTCTGGTACAAGATATAACTTGCCTCAATAACAAAATCTTATCAGTGAACAGGATGTATTCTTGTAGTGTCAGCACCCAGCTTTCTCCCAGTATTTGGAAGTGAAATGTTTAGTATTGAAAGTATTTTGTAAGTATGCATGGGTGAGATGAACACACAGAACCCACAGCATCCCTGAGTCGAAGTGCAGTGTGTAGGAAACACCGCTGGCACCCATCTACCACGTAAAAGGTGTATCGTATCGTCTCGTGTCTCACCCGACAGCATCAATTGGTGTTCCCAAGTGGGGTCTGTGTGTTCATCCGCATCTCGCCAACTGCCACAAAATGGCGGACACCACGCCAGGGAAACCACGAGAAGACGTGAAGACAACCACGTCGGCATCCACTATCGTGAACGTGACTAGTTGGGACATACCGGTCGAACGATGCGTGCATTGCGGCAGACAAAGTGAGGTAAATCTGTTAAATGACAACTTGTGGAAACAACTGGTAAGCCAATGGACGTCAGATATCACATCGACGCCGTCAGAGCAACGCCTGTGCACACACACCAGATGTGATAGGCGGGAAAGAAGTGGGCTACGTGTCAGCAATGCAAACAAACTTTTACCAAAGATGCATAGGGCTGAAAGAGTATACAACTTTCCGTGACGGAGTGATAAACTGTACAGTGTGCCAGAACAATGACTGTGTAGGGAATGCGCCGCCGGCGACACCGTAAAATGCCCACGCCACAGGGTTTGACAGGACCAGATAGCAATGTATTGCTACCCACTTTTGCGGGACATGATTCCAAAGATCGCAGTACTTTTCTAGCTGTGTGTGAAGAAAATTACACAGACACTGGGTAAACCATGACGACTGGACTGAAGTTACCGCCAACAAGCTGAGAGGAACTACCGCAACATGGTGGAACTTAGTTAGTGACTACTCTGGGTGGCTACACAAAACATAAAACTTCTTTCCCTGACTTTTCCAGGTTTTCCTTGCCTATTACAATTTTTCCCCTGACCTATAACAATGAAATAAAATCCATTTTTCATCAGTTTTATCTAATTGAAACCTTACACACAAACTAATATAAATGTTAATGAACTTACTATCTTGCAGCTATCCATTTAATGAGAGGAATTTTAAGAGTCGTGTAATACGTTGACATGTGACATCGGGTGACTGACAACGATATACAGGTCGGGAAAGGTTTTAGTGTGTGTGTCGGAGACAGTGGCGATATGACTGGGTTGACTTTATTGGATACTAACCGGACCCAGGCCGGTATATAAGCTAAGGCGCGTGGCTTGACTGCACTGCACAAAATATGGTGTGGGCTTAACTGTCTTCTGCAACACTGGTTTTTCACACATTCACTGGCTTAATCGGAATAGGTGTAGCCCCTAACTCGGCCGCTGTTGCTGCTGGTGCTAGCTGCCTTCCTAGCTCACCACTTTGCACCACTCCTATGGGTGTATGGCATAAAGGAACTTACAAAAGTCAGCCACGCTAAGGAAGAGCAGGCGATGAGGATCAATATCTAGGTGTAAAGCCATTCGTGGACGAGCCAAAAAGAGTCACACCCGATTACTCTAACTAAGTCTGCAAACAATTTCATATTCTAAGAAATATCACTTCTATGGCACCCCATAAGGAGCCTTTCAAAAACTGGTTTCCGGTTTGAAGTACGCCACAAATACTGATGCTCCAACTCACCAGCCGACATCCTGCAAATGTCGCTTTGACAATGGCACCAATTCTAGGAACAGCAAACATTTCTGCACAAGAGAATTAAAAGTAATCTAAACATTTTAAAGTATACAAATATTCCCTAACATTTCCTTGTTTTCCCTGGCTGTTTGAAATCCCCTGACTTTTCCCTGTTTTCCAGGTTTTCCCTGGCTGTAGTCACCCTGCCACCGGGTCACTTGAGACGAGTTTTGTGAGAGGTTACTAGGCAGGTTTGTCACTGATGGCGACACCATACAGGCCCAGGCGAAATTGTATCATGAACAACAACAGGAGCGAGAAGGAATTAAGGAATTCATCCAAAGAAAGCCAGGATTGTATAAGCAATTGCATCCAGGGCAGCCAACTTACAAGGTGCTGAAAATAGTAGTTGCCTTGTCAACACCGGACATTAAGCCGTACTTGCGCGCTGCCAACCGGCAAAGTGTAGAACTGTTAACGTGGGAAGCACGTGTGTATGAGAGATATATACAGGTGGGGCAGAGATACCAATTGCAGGGAAAAAATCACAGAATGTCAACACCCATGGTACTTATAGATGTCATGCGACAGCCACCGCAGTTAACAAAGATAACACAATCACCACCGGCGTGGGGAAGTCCGCCCGCTGCGAGCGCAAACGTGTACCAAGTCAGTGACAGTATTGTGCTTGTGTTACATGTCAATATTGAACTTGAGGGAAAAAATGTAAATGCAGTTGTAGACACTGCTGTAAGTCACAGTTTTGTACATGAGGGACTAATAAAGGCCATTATTACCAGAGTACAACCGCATCGCTTAAAATTTGCCACCACAAACCAGCAGGAGGAAGCTACAAGTGTAATGCACATGACTGTGGGAATTCGCGACTTACGTACAAAGTGTGACGTGTATATTGTGCCGAACCTATGTGGAGACGATTCTCGGGTTACCGTGGTTGATTGACAACCAAGCCCTCATTGAGCCACACCTTGACCGTCTTCACGTGGGGACACATGGGAGGTGGACGCTATATGCCGTGGGAGCAACGCTGCAGACAACAACTGCTGTGCTGCTAGTGCAGTTCTCTGTGCCAAAACAGTACCAGGGAAGGCTGCAACATCTGCTGGACCAGTACACTGGTGTGTTTCACAAAGAGGGGAAGCTGCAGCATACTGACATCACCTAGCATGCAATCATCACGATGCATGAGGACAGTGTACTCCAAGCTACGAGATCCAGGTATCTTCTTCAGAAGGGTGATAAACCAGCAGGTATGTGAAATGTTGAGTGACAATGTTATTGAACCTATGTAAAGTCTCTATAATTCAGGCATATACTAGCTCCTAAAATGGAGGGTGAATGGAGGTTTTGTGTACACTTTCGCCCGTTGAATAAAATCACTGTAAATATGCTACCACCTGTAATCAATATCAAGGACACTTTGTCAACACTAGGGCCCGCTGCAGTAATTACATCCTTAGATTTTAAGTCTGGATGTTGGCAAGTGCCTATCTGCCTCCAAGACCATAAGAAAACTGCCTTCACTACACCTGGCGTCAATGTAATGAGTACAATAATTTTAGAGGTATCTGGTACTGCACCACAAAAAAGGGTACTGACCAACCTAAATGTATGGTAACATGGTTTACTTTGTGTACTTCTGTATTTTAGGGTGGATTGTAACCCCACCCTTTCAATACTTCTCTATTTTATAAAAAATGTTTGTTAACTGGAATATTTTTAATTTTTTAATTTTTTTTTCTGTTTGTTGGAAGTAATTTTACACATTTGCAGGTGCGTGTGTATGTGTGTGTGTGTGTGTTTACACACGTTCATACAAAATAAAAAAATTTAAGAAACCTGTGGAAAGATGCTGCAAATTGGATGTACATTGGCAAACATGCATACCATCACCGGATGTGTAAATAACATGAAATGCACTGATTTGTAATGTGTAATGGCCATCAGAGTGCATTACTGGTTCCATCATGATAAAGTTGGGGGTGCGTGGGATTAGCATGCCGACTTTCTACCACTGTGATCCGGGTTGGATTTTTGGCAGGGTAGCCCTGGATTTTCACATGTGGGAGACGTGGCAGATATTGCCGGTGGTCGGCGGATTTTCTCGGGAACTCCTGTTTCTCCCACCCTGGATTCCACCACTGCTCCATCTCCACCTTATTCCACCCTCATCACAGTTTAGGACCTTCACTGTTAAGTGCCTCCCAAAGATGTTATTCATAAAGTCAGGACACATATGCTGAACAGGACATGGTTTCTTTGAGCAAAATATTGTTTTTACTAATATTATTATAGAATTTCGTAAGTGACTGTATTGAGAGGCTAAATTACGATGATTGGACTGTTGACAACATCATGTAACTTTACATACCGCATTGAACAGTGTATTGACAATAATGGGCAGCACATTGAACATCTTGTAATGACATTTTATGGCCACACTGGTGTGTGTTCAGTACTTCAACACATCGTAGCACACTATTTCCATGTAATCTTCTATATATATATGCTTGAGCATGTGAGTGTAGATTTTAAGGACACTTTGACACATTAAAACATTGTATATCACTTGAATTTTCTAATATTTAGAGACACTCCAATTTTCTCAAAAATAAATCAATGCAGGATACATTTCAATTTCTTGTGTGTGCACCTAAGTTTTGCATTAGCTATTGATCGCTTGCTTGGATGAGAAAACGTTATTTATTTGTCTAGACCAATCAGTATCGGGTTACTCCGATACTGCATGTTAGTGATTCGCGGGCAGAGACCTAAAACATGCAGCAATGAAAATCATCCAATCATGAAAGTGATTCAAAGTTAGTGTATTAAATTCCAAGTCAGGAATTCTTTTCATGAAAATCAGGACACCGTAGACGTCACTCTTGGTGACCCAAGTGGCAAGCCAACTTTCAATTTCATTTATAAAAACTTCTCTGCTAAAATCTAAATTCATAACTATAAAAAACAGATGGTCAATACAATTGAAAAACATGCACACTACTCTGTCTACAGCAACTATGTACTGCGTGGTCAGCAACGCAAGGAAAAGTGATCATCACCGATGCCCTGATGTGAACAATCCAATACAAACCTGTGCAACTCAAGCAAGCACTCGACTGAGCGAGGGTGTTAGGTGTCACAGTGACGCTAAGTTATGGCACATGTTAACAATCTGTGTTGCTGTACTGATGCTTCCGTGTAAGGCTGTTGGTTCAGGTTTATTCTCAGTGTTTGTGCTTTAAATTACTGTGCATACACCAACAGACCAGCACAAAATTACAGTTTGAAAACCGGGTTTAACCTAAAGCGGGTGTAAATTTTAATTTTCAAAAAAAATGTGCTCAGTAAGGAAAGCATCCAAACAATACACAATCGGAGCAGAGGAGTCATCAGGAATGTAATTCCCTTCTGTGATATTAAAAATGTACCTTCATATAAATATGTCATGCTACAACATGCTGCACCGAGAAAATCTGGACAAATTATGTAAAAAAATATAAAAGGAAGAAAAACTGAGGGTGAGAAACTGCACGTCTGGAAAGAAAAGGAAACACAGTTGTAAAAAATCTGATTTTGATGATAGTATTATTCAGTGCACTGTAGTAATTTTACATAGTTAAAGGAAAGTTCCACGCTAAAGAAACTTCTAATAGTTTCAATTCACATTGACAGGTGTACACGGATAATGCAGATAGCTAACAGTATAGAATTTCCTGTACACTACATTGTTCTGCCCCACTCACCTAGACTAGCGCTTGATGGCGGAATCACATAACCCAGACAAGCACGGCATGGCTCCCACAACACTAAAAAAACTGAACAGCCTATTAAATACAAGATAGATCTGACGTAAGCCCAACAATTCCGTCTGATTAGAAATTATTTCTAATCTTCGTTGTGTCATGCAGCACGACACATTGAGTGTACAATCTATTCATTTATTTGTTTTTTGTACGATAAGCTTTCCCAACAGTGGGAAATACATAGCTTAAAAGAAAACAAATTATAAAAATTATTATAAATTATTTTACTCTTTAAAATTATAATTTTATCTTTGTACGTATTAGCTATAAAACTTTGTCACAATCATGTATTCCAAATTTCCCTTCTGCCCACCGCCTTTGAAACAAGCATAATTAATCATAGCCTTCTAAATGGATCCAAAAGTTCTACTTGTGTCGCAAAAGTAAACTGTCAGGCTGTAAATTCGAGCCGTCACATAGAAAATGGCCATGGTTATTGTTTTTGTCATGTGCTGTGCTTGTCAGGGGCTATGTGAGTCCGGCTCAAGTCTTGTCCCTCCCAGCCGCACATTTGGCTTGACCGAGTAGAACCTACTAACTGTGTACAAGCTAGCGCAGCATCTGTGTACAAATATGTCCGTGATTTCTTTACTGTCAATAAGCAGTATACTGTGCACCAAGCTACCAACACTACAAAAGATACAGGCAACAACAAATATTCAGGAACAATGGATGTGAATTTTGTAAAATAATTATAAATTGCAGTCAACTTATGAAAACATATTTCAATGTGAAATGTAATTATTCTGGAAGTTATAATGTTTTTCAAATTAAGCCCTGATGAAATTGTGATGCATTTGAATTCATAAAGCACATTTCTTTGTGTTATTTATTTCATACTATTGACTTTTTGTATAATCTTCCCTTTTGCACCTTCAGTGTCTTGTTTCTCGCACAACTACATGCAAAATATTAAAAATTTGTACGAAACTGTTTAACAATAATTACGAGGCTTTCCAAACATTACAATACAAAGCTTGTCGAGACAGAAAAATACTATCGTCGTTGTTCTCTAATTTATTTTGTTTCATTTCTAGTTTGTAAGATACCTTCATACGCACGTGTACTTAAAAAAACACAACAAATTAAATCAACTAAACAAAACAATATTTACTTCATCATCGCAAGTAATAAACATAAAGCAACGATGGCAAACAAAAAAACACTTGTTTAATAAGTACGTAAAGTTTTTTAAAAAATTTAACAAAAGCCAGTAACGCACATAAAACATTCTTCAAACAAAACCTTCCAAAACTCACCATCGTCAGTCGCCATTTCCATGACAAAGGATTAATACGTTATTTATTCCCATAAACCCATAATGTTTATCAGCATCAATTCACACAGTTTATTCCAATGCCAATTACCAGGCAGAATCAGGTACGGAATAACACCGCTGTATAATAAACAGCATTGCTCTTCCCTTCCACTCAGACACACACTCACCCACGACACCACTCTGCTTTGCTTACAAACGAAACCTCCCTGCAACCCTGCAACGATACACAAATTCCATAAAAATGTGAATACATATAAAAGAAAAATCAGTAGGTACCGATAAACTTTAAATAACTAGCATATAAGAGATAAAATTGACATTCGGGAATAAAAATAATTCATTATAAGAATTTAATGGCAATGGCGGGAAAATAAATTAAAATTTGAAACTTTTAGTTAAAGTGATTAATTTTTGTTTTGGCTAAGTACGCCAGTCAGTTAACAATCAACAGCAAAAAGAAAACAAAATTCCAAACTTAAAAACGCGCGTATTTGAAAATTCATCAATGAATACACCAGTGATTGTAACTCAGGTGTTGACAGGTAGTGGATTAAAAAAAAAAATTAATCGCCCATTTTTAAAACTGAACGTCGTAATTATTTTGGCTTCTTTTGCAATGCTTAAAAATTACGATTTGCGGGTCTTTTTAACTTTTATTTTTCAGAGACAGTGTTTCAAAAATCATCGCGAATAAACCGGTTCAACCAGACTTACTAAACGATTAATGTTGGAACATCCAGTGTACATCGGTGGATGTAGCAGTGAATTTTCGAATATCTATGGGGAATGTAACTGTGCATTATCGTATAAGGTTATTAGGTTTTGTACGAGGTAAACCTATGGTAAATTTTACTAAACATCAAGTAACAACGATTGTTTTGAGACTTGTTTGACCACAGCAACACGAATGAATTAACTTTACTAATTAAAATAATTGATAAGCACATCTGAACTTGATCCATGCATCATTTCATTAATCAGCTCAATTAGTATATTCTTGCTCTTTAGCAACATTTCCAGAATAATGAAATTACGATGTAAGGAGTAAACTATTGTAATATAAAGATAATAAAATTCTATTTTTACCTGCTACTGTTGTTAAGAATAATTTTTAAAGATTTGACACACAAAATATTTAATTGGTTAAGTAGAAGACTATTGCAGATATTGACGCAACTCAATAATTTAACCAAAATTATCGCAAATTTCTCATTTTCAAGCAACAATTTTTCACTCTTCTGAAAACACGATTCGTCTCTTCAATTTCACCCCCAAAATCAAGATACTTTGACCCGAATCTTCATTCTAAATTAAGCACACTTTTTTAAAAACATACTTTGTTCACTCTTTAATCAATGGTCCATTTTTAGGGTGAATGAGGCTAAAATTAGGTTAAAAAAGGGTACATATTTACTTTAAATTTGAAAGCCAAATCAATTAGTCAGAAATAATATCACAAGATAAGTATGAAAATTCTTTGAATTTCATTTAAAATATGATGATTTAGCTTGAAAATGAGTCTTTAAAGAACATCACAGAAAGAGTGAACACAAGTTGAAAACTGATTTTGATTTTGACACCAGATATCATTGATTTTGAGTTGCAATTTGAAAAATTTGATGAGGAATTAGAAATCTGTTTCAATATAGCTTGAATTTTAGTTAAATTATTCATTTGCACCAATATCTGCAATAGTCTCCTACTGATTTATGAAAAATTTATTCATATAAACACAAGTGCTACTTTTTTTTTAACACAACGGTTTATGAGCAAGCTAGTGCCTCACCAGGCACATTACGTTTTTTAAATTTACAGACATCTCTATTGTGCCAAGGACTCATATCTCTATAGGGCCAGTGACTCCATATTTTTTTCTGGCCATACTTAGCACCAACAAAACTCCAATTGGAGAAACCCATCACCTCATCCACCGGCCGACTTAATTTTTAATTAATTTTTTTATTGGAGAGCTGATGGATAGTTTTTTTTCTTGTGCTCTCTCATATGCTGTAGGCACCTTGCACCATATGACAAATACACTCATTTTTTTTACATCAATGCTCATATACAGAATATATGAGCAAGAGCAATGAAATTGTTTTTGGCTCGAATTTTGAATGGTTTGGTGATAATTTAATAGTACTGGGGATCGAACCCCATATCTAGAGTTACAAACCAAGCACCCAACCACTGAGCCAAAATGGCTGGGCGAGCGAGGCACTGATAAAAGTGCTGCATGTGGTGAGCTACAATCTTAATAATGGCAGTGTTCGATGCTTGATGAGGAAATAATTTTATTCACTCTTGCAGCAGTGAATCGTAGTATGTTCTCTCCAAGGAGAAAACTTATCTAGAGAAAACTATACCTCGTGGTAGTACTCGCAGAGAGCAGCACCACAGATATCAACACAGTCTGATAACATGTTTCCTGTTGTGGACAGAGCTCACTGCAAGCTCGACAAGGAAAATTTGCATCGCCAAGGCCAGATACTCACTGTAAAATTACTTCTTCTTATAGCAGTCAGAGTGCCCTGAAGTTCAGTGCTGCCTCCTAGCGCAAATATGCTTTTTAATTTCCACTACAAGAGTATAGTGAAGTTTAGATGTGGTAGAGAGATAAGCTAATTTGTAAAACATATTGCAAGTCACAGCTGTGCAACTACACAAATATTGAATTCACAAGACAGAGTTAAAATATAAAAAGTTTTATTTTATTTATATATTTACCACTGGCCATTTTTCTACTCAAATCTAATGCTAAAAAAACATTATTTTCGTCCTAGCACTTGGTACATATCTCTTTAAATTTCTCAAAACTCGTCTTTTCACTATATATATATATATATATATATATATATATATATATATATATATATATATATATATATATATATATATATATATATATCTTGAATTTGTTTCATATTGTCGAAATCTACACAGAAAATTCGTGTTATCTCATACTAATAGCTTGACGACTCTGAAATATGTCTGCGCAAGATAAAAAAAAAAAAAAAAAAACAATATTTTTATGCTGACATCTAGTAAAATATTCGTGGACTACAACTTGATCATCAAATATTACACCATCAAAATTACTAGAGATTCATTTGTACATTCATCTAGTGAAGCCATTTCACAATTGCTACTTAAAAAAATAACCCATTTTTTCATTATTTTTTTTTAATATTACTTCACAATAATCATGTAATTGAATATATTTTGGTTCATTGAAACTTCTAGAGCAAACATAGAGTTTATTAAAATTTAGCCATCCTGTCTTATAAATAAAATTAATCAATAAATTTATATTTCCACCGTTGCGGGGCCCCACAAATATTATTGGGCAGTAACACACAGTTTTTTTATTCTTGGAAGTTTCCTCACAAATTAAAAAAACCAACACCCCTGTCAATTTTTTTTCATTTAATTACAATAATTTTGTAATAAATAGATAATAATAGTTTTCTAGTTAACAAACAATAGTTCTATTCTAAAGAAGAAACTTCACTGTGGTATAATTAATAAAGATAATACCATAGAATTAATTAGTTTTCATGCAAAATTTTTAACTCCAAATGTAAAGAACAATACTATAACTGCAACAGAAAAAAAAAGTTCTGTTGTTGATAATAATTACATTATAAATATTCCCGGAGGCCAATATGATGTTGACTCTTTGAAAGAGGCTATAAATTCCACTGAACCATTTTTTAAATCAACATTGAAATAATAACAGACAATGTGAAAAAATAGAATAACAATTAACACCAAGTTTGGTATTAAACTTGATGATCCTCTGTCTAATATTCTCGGTTTTGAAAAAAAAAATTAACTATTGAAAAAGATAAAGTTTTTGTAGGCACTAAATTGCCTAAGTTTTTTCCATATAAAACAATTGATGTTCTATGTAATTTGGCTTATGGCATGTTAAAAAAATATGATTAATCTAACGACTTGGGGACTAATATAATTGCTAGTTTTCCACCAAAAACTATGTTTCGTTTTAGAGATTGTATAATTTTTGAGCCCCATATCCAAAATTTTATAAAATTTATAATGAGCAATATAATGACATTGTTTTATAAATTAGAAACGAAAATGGAAATTTAATTGATTTTGATGGTTCTGATATCGACATTTTTTTGGAAATTAAATATGTTTAAAATGTTGCTATTTGAATAGATAACATAAACTGCATATGGCGTTTAATGTTTTTTCTTACTCATCGCACCACTCATTAATACAATTAGAAGCACTTAGTAGACACGGCAAATACCGAGTCTAACACGTGGAAAATAAAAAATTTAATTAAACATATATATATATATGTATATGGCAATGTATATATTTTATTTTCCAGTATAGTTCTTTTGTTATCACAAGGACTCTGCGCTATTTTATTAACCTCTACTGTATATATATGTTTTGTGTTTCTTACTCCTTATCAAATTCATTGCCCTATATTGAATTTTCTAATCTAACACACATTTCTTATGATCCTCAAACTTAATTCTATTGTTGACTACCCATTTTTTTACTCCTTTTGCTCTTTTGTTTTCTTTATCCTCAACTCTATATGCATACATATTTGCTCGTAAACCAACAAATACATTAATTATATTGTCATTACACTCGCCTTTCATTTGGCCTAAAAAAAATTTTTAATTAATTTGTGGCATGTTATAAATATTGTCTTTTGGATAATCACTTGTGTCAAATTTATCTAACATCGACTTCTTGTTTTCATTAAAATCTTCTGTTTTAATGCTATAACACTAAGAGTCAGTTACTTGAAAACACAATTCAATTTTATCATCATATTTTGGTTACATAATTTTATAATGAAAATCATACATTAATTCTTTCGAAATATCCGAAATGGACATGCCCACAAATATTGGATTATTACATTTTACATTAGATTCATTCATGTGAACAGCAGTTAAGATTCTCATTAAATATAGCACTTTACTTAGAATTTTGTTCTACAAATAATTTTTTGCTAATTCTTTACTTGAAACTAGTTTTAATTCATTTATATTTCTTATATTCTACATTGTTTTACCAAACCCAGAGCTATTCATAAGTTTATATCAAACTTTTCCAAAATCATTTTTGCATTAGTCCTCAGCAATATATTAAAATCCATGAATTTTTCAACCCATCATATTGATTAAATGTCAGTATTCTATGCATTTTTATAAGCTTCAGTATATTATTAAGATACTGTTTAAAATTATGATAATGTAGTATATATTTTAATTTTTATATATAGTTTTTTATAATTTTTAATTCATTGTTACCTGGAACTAACTTATTTTCTGGACAAAATGGAAGATCTTTGTGTAAATTACATAGTTCTTGTGGGTATTCCAAATCAACTTCTAATATATAACCATGGATGTGAATCATCATTCAAATTTAATATTTTTTTCACTCCAATGCTCTACATCATTTAAATCATAGTAAGCCCACTCGAAACCACCATATGGTAAATGTTGCGACATTGCAAAACCATATAAATTATTCGCATCGAGATATGCTAAATAACTTACCTTTTTGATTTGAGTTAAAATAATCCAAATACTTGTTATTTGCTTTAACATATCGCTTACAACATTGTGATATACCACCACATATTCCATTTTCAAACATTAATATCATATCATAATCATGTAATAATTCTAGTGATTGTTTTGTCATTTTTAACATTGCATCCCACAATAAACCTGATGCTGTAAAATACCATGCAGGGTCTAGGCCATAAGAATTTATACATGTGTTCTAAAATTTTCGAATATTTCTGCTAACAAAAGTACATCAGTTTTAAATATAAATCATTGTATTCACCAAGAATTTTTATATTAAATTACTTCCATATATTTTGACATGTGCTCCTGTGATCCCTTCCCCTTAGCCCGTTTGCCCGTCACACCAGTTTCCGTAATGCAGTGTGTGTGTGTGTGCTCTCTACGAGAGCAGGTGCAGTGTAGCGTGGCAAGGAATGACATAGGTGCAGAGCAGAATGCAGGTGACCATGTGTGCGTGGCGCAGGAATCAGAAAATAGACCCTGTGAAATTTATGTTATTTAATTTGTGCAATAAAATGGCAAGGAAAGTTTGCGCAAACTAACTCAACTAATTAAGACACCTGCCTTCGCAAACCTAAAGCCCTCAATGTTTTCGAAGTGTCTATTTGCAATTTTCTGTAATGGTCATTCACGTGTCTTTCCACACAGAACAATGTTTTGGTATAATTAATCATATTTACAGGGTTAATTTTAGGAGCAATATGTAACAACCGGCATGCAGGGTATGTGTCCGGTTTCTAAATGTTGTGTGCAAGGAAGTAGTGGAACATGGGGTGCCTGCCCACCAAACTAGCCGGCATGCCACACGGAGAAAGTCAGTAGTCGTTCGTTTTTGTGAGGAATGTGCAGCGTCTCTTTGGGGCTAGTATTTCGCGCACTCGGGCAGCCATCACCATATTGGACTAATCATTTCAAAGCAATAGTTACTTTGGTATACCGGAACCCATTTCCGTATTTCAGCTGCCCGTGATTCCATGGGTTACCTTAAAATGTACATAAATTATTTCATGTGACCACATATCTTCTGTACATTATTGCCATATATGATGAGTTCATAAGGAGCACCCAATACTCGCAAAAATGAAGAAATTAGAGATATTGTCCCTCATGTCGTTCAGCAAACAAAAGGTCAAAATTTAAATACAACTTGTATTCCTCTAGAACTAATCAATATGAATATTATGTGATTAGAACTCAAAGAAGAAAACTTCGAAAACAGTTGCAAAGAATCGAAGATATACATAAAAATTGTGATATATTATTGATATTTGAAAATATTCCAATTTCTATAAATTTATATAAAAAAATGAAAGAAACCATGAATAGCAACATTAAGTGTTTTTGCAACTATTTTAACATTGTTGGAAATAATTATACTGAACGATAATTAATTAATGATATAAATATTCTTGGTCGAACTGATTAAGAAACTAATTTTAATACAATATTCATTATTGTGTTTCAGAGATTACAAAGCTAATCCCTGGAAATTTAAAACAGATTAAAATTAAATTACTGAACTCAGAACTGTCCCTAAAATAGGGACGATATCAAATGTGAAACCATGCACAATATTTATTAATGAATTTGGGCTATATTCTTTTAGATTATATTCTTTATTTTTGTTATATATATATATAACATATTTCCCCCTGTACAATATGGCAGATTCACTGGAAAAACAACTAGAGAACTTACAACTAGAAGATAACAATGAATTGCTTACATTATTTTATTTAAATAATTTATATTTTCAATAAAAAAAAATTAAATGTTGTATTAGATGAGAATAATGAAACTTGGTTTAAAGCAAAAGGCACTTGTGAAGTTTTATAATATTCCAACTCTAGAAAAGCAATTTTAAACCATGTTTAAGCAAAACCATAAAAATGTTTACAAAAACTTCGAACAGAATGAATATGTTGGCAATATTGGTAATACAATATATATAAATTAAATCGGATCCACACATATTGACAAAGTCTAGAATTTCCAATAAAACATTGGTGAAACAAATTTCTAAGCAACTTATTTTAATCAAGTTTCAAATTATAAACAGTAATTTAAAATAGACAATGATAACATTGATTTATATTTTCCAACTATAAAATTAGTTAGTGAGTGTAATGAATTTCTCAGAGATAGAAATATTAATTATGAAATAGAGAGGCAAAAGTATATAGAGAAAAATTAAATTGTAAATATATAAGTTTTAATACTGATGAAATAAATTTTGATATAGCTGAACAAGTTAGTCGTATTTTTGTTCATATAATTAAAAATATTTGAATTTACACTATATCTGTTTTATTGAACCATGAATTATGTGAATTATCAAAACCCAACAACTTTACATAAATTTTATTGCCTTTAGTTTTAAATCCTATTTCGACCAAATATTCATCAGGATTGTTGGTTTTGTTTATTTTGTATTCATAAAAACTAAACATTATATCTTCTCCTTTTGTATCTTATAATTTTTATGTTGGTATATCAAAATTTAAAACTTTACAAATAGTAAACAATTCTATTGACCAATTAGCAGCACAAACTTTTCCAAAAATTCTTTTAAGTTTGCTCACACAAACATCATCTCCAAATTTATATTTTTGTTTAGTAAATACAAAATTTGTTTGCAATGAATTTTTTTTCAGTTTTTCAGTTCAATTGGTTTCATACCAATAGTTATTGGAAGAGTGAACAAATCAGACGTCCATTGCATAATAAAGATGAATTCTAAACATTCCACTGTCTTAAGCGCAGTGGTGTTGGTGGTGGTGGTGGTAGCAATAGCCAGTAGTTAGTGACAGGTGCTGAACTACGTACATTGCTGCAAAAAAAATAAAAGAAAAAATATGTTTACACAATTAGAACTGTATTAAAACACTAGCTAATTAATATTATGTTTTAGCTTTTAAAAGAATCTCCTTCTGCTCAGATTAGTCCAAAACAACAAATAGCTTGTTTTTTTTTTTTTATACCAATCGCATTCTAGAAAGTCGCATCACTAGATGTGTTTTATCTCTTTTCGCTGCTTTGTCTCCCCAAATACATACCTTCCCTTCTGTTCCAACCTGTGATGTGATAATGTAAGCCTAATTCGATATTTTTAAAATAAATATATTTTACTGTAGGCTTCACAACACATAAACAATACATTAGTCTTCCACTAATTCATCCAATATATTTGTCCATATATAATTGCCATTCAAAGCAACAATGCTAGCTTTTAATTCGGAAATTAAGAAATATGATTTTTATTATTCTTTTTCATTTGTTCTTTAAATATTTCCTTATGAAATTCGGAGCCAGTGTCACTTTGTAAATAATTTGGTTTTCTTTTCATCGGAATATTTTCTAAAGCATTTGCACATTTTTTGCTGTGTTATATTTGACTGGTAAAACCAAATGAAAATATTGAAAAAAAAACATCGATAATTGTCTTAATAAATTTATAGCTATTAATTAAGCGAGATGTACCTTACAAATTTCCAGTATCCATTTCTACAAGATCAATTTGCCACAAATCATCAATGCCATACGATATACCTTTTCTTCTTTGGAGATTTTTTCGTGCTGGTTTATATAATTTATTAATTATTACTTCTCTCACATTGAGGAAATTTTTTTTATAAGAATGCTGATTTTCTAGTATTCCACAATTAGTATATACATTTGTGGACTAATCGCCCATTTGTTGTATTAACATTTTTATATTATATTCTTTAGTGACTTTCTTGCACTTCAAATGCCAAGTATTCTTCATTTAATGTTTATATATCTTTGAATTTCAAGAATATTCCTATTGTGGTCAACATTCCATCAACAAAATAATTAGATAATTTTTTATTTTATTTTAAATGTTAAAAACTCAACTCCGTTAACATCAAAAGACTTACTATAATCTATTTTTGTAGTTCTTACAGAAACAGTTAGAGTATCATCAGATAAATTATCAGAAATGATTTTATACTAAGTACAATCGATACAAAAATAAAAAATTAATCATCGTCTATGCGAAAAACATTATTAGTTTTATTCCACTTTCCATGCAAACAAAATATGTGAGACGTTTTTTCCTTAAATTTTTCAATTGATTGAATTAAATTTTGTAATTTGAAAATAATTCTTTATCAAGAGCTTCTTTGCTTTTTTCAGCTTTGTGTTAACGAGTGTGTCGCATTATCTCTCCACTGATTTGTTTAAATCTTGCAATTTATTTGTTATTTCTTTATCGATATATCTTTTATTCACAGCATAATCGCCATGCAAAGGATCAGCCATATTACTAATTCTATGATTTTGAATAGAAACATAGTCTGATGTGAAAACAAAAACTTTATTTATTTGATTTCGTAAAGCAGAAACAATGGTATCATATTTTGAATCTACATAAGTTTATAAATTAGAAACACTAGTGTTGTATTTTTATTCAACATCATTTTAATGTATTATCAGCAAAAATAATTTTATTTTTTGAATCTGCATCTTTTTTTAACGTTTGTTTTGCATTATATATTCGTTTTATATAATCAGCATTAGTGTTATTGAATTGTAAATTTATGTCTTCTTTTAGACCCTAATCAGAAACAATAGGTTTGTATTATGAATCAACATCTTTTTTTAATACAAAATATTATATATATATATATATATATATATATATATATATATATATATATATATATATATATATATATATATATATATATATTCTTTTTGTACGACATTGACGACATTGACTTAAACAACATGTTCATAATCTCCAATATAATACAGACTATAGATAAACAACAACTTGAATCAAGATCATTTCCTTTGAACAATGGGGTCTGGCGATTCATGTACAATTAAAAAAACGAACTTGGTTCAAGGTGTGATATGTGTTGGTGCAACACTTCATATACACTGATCTTAGTTCAAACACACAATGAACCCGGATAACTGTTGTGAACTTGAATGGTGCAACTGAGCATAAGTGAGTCTCTAGAACACTGCTACAACAGGATTTTGTCTGTATCTATAGAAAGCCAGTAATTTTTTAGTTCTAAAGCTGTGAGTTTTTGTGGGATTCAGTAATGGTCCCATAAATGGACGATAAAAGGAAAACCATGCACACATTCTGTGTGTACTATAAAGTATACGTCCTATTTTTTTGCTTTGCAGTTTAGTTCCGTATTGCGTAACAGGCATAGTTCCGTATAGCGTATCCTAATTCGGCACCAATTGTTGTGTATCACTTATCCATGAATTTTTTTCTAAATGGTTGACAAAATTTTTCTCTCACGAATCACAAGATGGTGTGTGCAGGATGTAAAATCACAATGTTGAGTGCCAGGTAAGTTATTCATTCTTAGCCAGACATAAACATGTTTATATTCGCGCACGAATTCCTCAAGTCGATGATACGGTGCAGGAATGATGAAGCAAAACTGGTGTATAATAGGGGTTCTTTTACTGGAGCCGATGGCGAATGGAGGACAGAACTAAATGCAACATTAAAGCATCTGTGAGGTGGGGCAGATTCGCAGGAGATTCAAACTGACACAAACTGCAGTGCCTCCATGACATGGAGAAATTAAAAGGAGCTTTTCAGTGGAAAATGTCGTGAAGATGTTAGGTATTGTCTGGCACCAGGCATCGTCAGAGGTGGTGGTGAAGTTGGAGAGTTGACAATTTGGAGCTCTTGGTTATGCTGCCAAAGACCAATGCCTGCCTTTCCTGCTCCTTTTAGATTTATTAATAAAAACACTTACGGAAAACTTCATGGACTCTTAGGGCAGACCACACACCACCTGGATTAAATGTGTTGACTTGTAAACATTGCATACAGAACACTCTTGAAATTGACACATACAATAAACACTTCAGAAATGGCGGGATTTGAGGGTCCCATGCCCTTATGCACCCAAAGGAGTAGATGGAATTAAACACGCACGGTTCCAGTGACATTATTTATTTGTCAAGACTCTATATGCTTTTCAATGAAAGTAACTTTACATTTTACACCGAATTTCACCAGTCGATAGCGATAATACAGATAAAAGCCACATGGGATACACAATAGTAATGTGAATATTAAACTCCCCATGGCAATGCTATACCAGCCGGGGTGGAGAGGTGAAGTCCCGGGTGGTTAAAACGAAAAAGGTTTCAAAATATTACAGTCTATTGCAGTCAGTATGATTGGTAACAAAGATTGAATTATACCTGGGCACGTGCTGCGCGAAACACGACGACGCTCTCACCCATCCAGTTGCTGTGCGATGAGTGACTTAGCACGAGGGCGATTGAGCCGGCGTTGGTGGGCCCGCATACCACAGTGCAATACTTTCTGATACACAGAACAATAAAACTTAATTTGGGTCAAACCCAGGGAAAGGAGTCACACAATAAATTCAAGTAAGCTGCAAGTAACACAACAAATACTTAAAACATGTTAATGGATGCCATGTCAGTGATACACGTATGCATCAAGACTGGCTTTGATCTGTACGTCTCTCTTAGTCTCGCAATATGCTTGCGAATTGCGTGAACACTTTAATAATTTATATTACATGTTCCAAAACAAGCTGGGGCTAATTACATATCACTCGACAATGCTGAGTCAGAGACTGGATGAACATACATACACACAAGTTACATTTAACTACCCCCCTGTTACCCTGGCTTACCCTACTCTACCCTTCACTGCCATACACTCGTCACAAACACTGCACGCTGAGGCGCTCTGCATAGAGAGTGCGTCTTGTGGGCACAAGACCCTTGATGCGGCGGGCAAACAGTCTAGAGAGGAGGCAGTGGACGCCATCAAATGCCCCCTTTGGTGACAGTTTGCAGCCATTGCATCATCACAGCAGTGACCCGCAGGTCGCTGCTGTGATCTCGGATGCAGCATGTATGTGCTCTTCTATTACCCCACATATCTCGTAGACTGCAGGTGCTGCTGTAGTTCTTGGCATCTGCTGGGGCGTCGTGGTGCCGTGGCATCCCCACACACTCCACATGCCGCCAGCCTGATCCAGCAGTTCCAGTGTGCCGCTGACGCTGTCCTCGCCACATTGCACGTAGCAACTGCGTACATCACGGGCGAAGGGGGTATTGACATCCACCGATTATCTCCATGCCTATGAAAAAATGGCATATTGTGCGGAGGGGAGTTATGAGCCCACCGAATAACTCGATGTGCACAATTGTGGCGATGATATCACTTGCAGAGGAGGAACGGACGACCCACCAACTATCTCTACTTTCATGACGATGAAGCAAGTGGTAAGTCGGACGAATGATGCTGATGATGGGACGAGTAAGGAGCACAATGTTACCAAAACAAACGAAGTGACGAGTAATATATATTTGCTGAAATGAAATGACGGAACTTGACATGAATTTGCCTAATATTTGTAGTGATGTTCGTAATGTGTTGGTAGAATGTTTACAGTTAGGCGCAATGTCGTTAACCACACAAAACTATCTTCTTGCGTGCCAAATAACAATGAAAAAAAAAAACTAAATTTTGTCGTGACTATTTAGCATCTCTACACATATTGCATTTGAAAAAACTCTGTTTCCATTATTCACACTTTGGTTCGGTCGGCTTGCTTCTGAGCACATATTATATATTCGTACATTAGTCCTGAAAGAGTTGCAGTTTCTGCTGTTTTTAAACAGTCGTGGTGTTTCTGTACTCAGCTCTCCGTGCACATGAGAATTGTGGTGCTCTACCCTGTACAGGTGATGCTGGCATACCAATTTGGTCGGTTGTGAATTGTGAAATTTTGTATTCGTTAACCGAAATGTTTATTTAGTTCCTGAGTTTCAAATTTCAACAACTGCAGTTCAATGTTCATCATGCGGTCGTCCACTGAACAACAGATTGTTGGGGAGGACTCACATGAATAATCGCACAACTGATCGTTTACTTCTGAATTCACACCTGTACCATGTTGCATGTATCTTTAGCATATCGGACACCATAGCACCATTTTGCTAGCAGGTGATCGGCCAGTCATAGTACGTTTTGTTTGCAAACTCACGAGCACAGAAGTGCAGAGCACGGAAGAACGCTGCGGAAGCATATCTGTCCTGCAGTGTGCGGGCAGGGGTAATCAAACGTCGGGCGCTCAGCTTAACAACCGGCGGACATGGAGTAGCTGGCGCTGGAGAGGGGAGACGTTGGTGTTTCTCCCTCCTACAGTTCGTTCCTCCTCCCCTACTGTGTGCATCGAGTGCAGAGGGGGTTGACGGTGCATGTGCAGCCCCCTTTGTCCTCCTGGCATGCTGGGGCGGTGCGGCTGAAATCACGCTGGGCAAAAGATGGCTGCCTTCCTTAGAATCTTCTCCCTTACACTGTACCTTGCCCACAATGGCCCCTACTCCCTTGATTTGGTGCGATTTCAGACTAGCGCACCTGGTGGTTGTTGTTGAACGCTCTGCGTTCTCGTACTGAAGTTCGCACAATGTTGGTAACAGGTTAGCAGTTAGGAAAATTTTATGGAATTGAATAAATGTGGAATTTTGAGGTTTAGGAGAGTTAACAGTTAATGTTTGTCGAAAGTAGGCAGAAAGGAATAGCAAATAAGTGGGCGCCATTTTGACACCTGTCAAAATGTCTGTAAGGTGGAAGGAATTAGCCCCAAGTGCTGGCAAGCAATTTTGACACCAGGGGAGTGCCTCCATTGCATGAGGAAATGAAAGAAGCTCTTTAGTGGAAAATATGGTAAATAGGTTAGGTATCGTCCGGCGCCAGGTATCGCCAGTGGAGGTGCTGACGTTGGAGAGCTGACTCGTTGAAGCTCTGTGTTTTGCCGCCGATAACCTTAGCCTACCTTTTCTGCTCCTTGTAGATTAATTAGTAAAAACACTTACGGAAATCTTTGTGGACTCTAGGGCAGAAAACATACCGCCTGGATTAAATACATTGACTTGAAAACATTGCATACAAAACACTCTTGGAATTGACACGTAAAAAACTATTCAGAAATGGCGGGATTTGATGCTCCTGTGCCCTTATGCACCCGAAGGCATAGATGGAATTAAACGCGAACAGTTCCAGTGACGTTATTTACTCGTCATTACTCTACACACTTTTCAATGAAAGTAACTTTCCATTTGACACCAAACGTCACCGTTCGGTGGCGATAATACAGATAAAAGCTATGTGGGCAACACAATTACTACATGAGAATTAAGCTCCTAATGGCAATGCTAAACCAAGTGGTAGACTTCACTCCTTATGATTTACGCCGCCGTCAGGCGGTGAAGGCTATCATACGTTTGACAGGTATCATTAATTGTAATTTTAATTTGCAGACACGAGTGAGATTGAGTTCCAATTGCAGTTGCAGTTGCAGTTGCAGTTGCCATTTAAATATAAAGTATAACTGAGTTGGAATTTGATATAATTTACAGGTGCGAGTGAGACTGCATAGCTGGTTGATTAAGTTAAAATTTAATGTAAAATTGAATTTCTGTTTGATCAGTTTAAAAAACTATTTTTAATGATTTGCTAATTGTTTCAGTTGACGGCTGTTCGGTGATCAGAAAGATAGTAATAAGGTTGAGAAAAGCAGTTAAGTGGGAAATTTGGAGTGAAAATACACGGGGTGCCAGACATCGCCATGGTGGCGACAAGTGAAGTTCTGGTAGAGCACGAAGAGAAGTCCTCTCAGGCTGTGATGGGCCGATCTCCCAGGCACACCATTCACACCATGATGAATCTGCATGCTGTAGGGCACTTCAGTGCCAAGATGACCTATGAAGTTGCTGTATTTATGAAACTCCCTATGCTGTCGAATATTAGGGTCAACCTCACACCCATAAAATATATACTTCACACGATGCACACAAAAGTTAAACTTAAAATCAGCTCAAAAGAGTGATAATAATTTTGGCGGGTTTTATGATTCTGTGCCCTGAAGTGCTTTGTGGCAGTCGAATATACATGACATATGTCGCTCTTCATCCTAGGTTGTTTAACATGCCAGCTTCTCTCAAGTTCAGCTCAAACACGCTCTCGATGACTGATCACCGACGAGCAGTTTAGTGTAGTGTGAGTGCAAGAGTAAACAAGACTGGGCAAGTGCAGTGCAGGACAGAGAGTGTAGAGCCACGTATGCCTACCAGCCCAGAAGAGTAGGTGTAGTAAAACACATGTTCTTCTATTACATTAAAAAGGGTTGTAGCATTTCCTGATGCAAGTGTAATGTTAATTTAAGGGTAAATATTAATTTGTATGTGTGCTGCAACCTAACCAATGTACGACGAGTAGAATTTATGATTGTATGGTTTGGCCCTGTCAATCCACGCGTATGGAGTTCTGTTTCTATTACATGAACTGCATATTAACTGGCAATACCAAAAGGTGATTGGGCCGACCAAAGAGCTCCTAGTTTTGATAACACATAGGCCTCCACATCAGGTGAACTAATGAAAGATCTATGGGTAGAATGTGGTCCAGGTGATCGGCCCACAGAACCCCGTGGGCACGAGGACTCAGCTCTAACGCAACAACGTTGTGAAGCCACAGCAATGTCTGGCGCCTACTGGTTACACAATTACTAACACATTTTTCCAAATAAATTTCGCAGTCTTTGTAAATCCCATTTAACCCCATATTGTCCAGTCAAACCACATCAATTAGTTCTCATTGTGAAGACAAAAATGCCCGCCAAAATCCTTGTATGAACTTTCGACCAACCTTTCAAAAATTTTCCCACATCAAGTTGTTTATCTACGCCATCCTAACCCTGGTAAACCACCTACACAAAATGAGAGGAAGCAAAGGAAAACATCAACGGCACCGTGAGGCATTCCAGAAGCCTGGGAGAAGCCAGAAAAGGGGCTATGTGATCTGCAGTGAAAATGGCATGCAAATGCTAGCTCATCGCCATTATGGGGTAATCAGAGAAGAAGGGCGAGAAAGGAAGCCATCTTGGTGCAGCCCATGACATCAGAACTCATGCCACCAGGCAGGACCCAGGACAAAATAAAAGGAAGAAGCACATGCCCATGCCACCACCTCCGACACCAGCAGCAGCGCCCAGCAGGACATGAAGGAGGAATAAAGGGAGGAGATGTCCCCTCTCCACTAAGCTCATAGATAGCACCGCATGCCGGTGGTCAGCTGAGTGGGAACCGATTTGTTGACCCCCACACCCGCGCATGTGCTCGAGCGTGGCTGCCGCATTGTGACCACCGTGCAGCTCACATGGACTGGAATTTTCATCAGAGCCGCACACTTGACTGTGAACTGTCCACATGGTCAGCTACACCATATCCACCACAACGTACACACCATTGTGCTTGCTGTACCTCAAAGCACTCCTAGTGGGCTTTGTCAACAAATTTTGGTGAGGCAAGCAATATTGTTATTGCGACCGCTGACCAAACTCGGTGACAAACAGCCACATCGCGACCATCCCCGAACATATGCGCACAGTGGAAACAGTGGTGTCTTGGGAAAATTTGCGTACAGCATCAGTGCATCCAAAAGTGACAGTGTAAGTTCCACGAACAATGAACATTTCAGGTCCAAGATAAATCGAAACACCAATTTCTCAAAATTTTAATGAAAAAAATTATGAACAATAAATTATGTCCAGCAATATATTGTGTACAGACCTTGGTGCACCACAACTCCATTCCATCATATGTCGACAAGTATATCACCCAGTGTACCTAAAGAGAGCCGAATCAGCAAACATTTGTGGACAGACATTTCTATGTTTTGAGTGCAACAATAACAACAAGTAAAGAAACATTCCTATGGAGAACAATAATCAGTAATTTCCGCAACGGGCACAGTCACCAGTGCGCCACCCACCAAAATAAGCTGTTCACGATCCGAAGCAAGCATTGGAACGTGTTATGGCAGCCACAGCTCAATTGAAGAGCGGGAGGAGGCTGTCATGGTTCAACAGGCTGCAAGTCTTTGTCACTCCCATCTGGATGGTAGTAAATGAAGTGCCACGTGACCAGACAGCCAGATCGATACCGGCCACAGTAGACGCGCATGAGCACATCAGTGGTCCAACTCACACTGCACAGAACAGGTACTGCAGCAGACGAGAGGGCGCCAGACAAAATGTCACACTCACCCCATTCTTGCAGGTACTGCATAACCAAATGGTACCAATGGCACAGTGGATGCCATAACGAGCCTAACACAGTTCGACAGACCATCGAGAAACCAAGGATATGGTGACAGGTGAGTGAAAGTGTGACGGAGGAAATTCCAGTGTGTTTGGTCCCCAAGGACCAAGTGTTAATTTGTCAAGTACGAGTCACACCACCACCCACCACGTGTCACACCATTTCAGAATTGCATGTGAACAGTACGGTAAAACTGACGTACAATTCAGTAACTGGTTGCGCACAATGTTCCAAATCACCTTCACACCTTTACCGAAGTAAACGTTCAGTGCACAGTAACAAGCAAAGGATAGATTTATGATTGCGAGTGCTAGTTCGCCAAATTATCGCTGCAATTTTGGAGCTAAGTGAATCATTACTCATTTGCCAACACTGCTCATGTAACCTTACGCGGCAGCAGCTCATTTGTCCGTGTATGAAGTTTAAGCAAATGTTCCAGCCATTGGGCCATCCAAAGTACAGAAATATTGCATGTGTATACATTCATTTTTTTTTTTTGTTGTTGCGAATGTAAATATTGGGAGATTGCAAATGTAAACATTGTGACATTTATTGCCGGCTAGACGTTTTCAAATCTTGGCAAAGACAGTCATTTGAAAGTCAATCACGTCTGTTTGATCGGAGTTGGCAGTGTAAGCATTACTAGCCGCGAATGTTTGTGGACTTTTCGCCTACTCATCAATCGACCATGCAGTAGGATGAGGGCAGCGAGTCACATCTCTCTCCCCCTTCCCCCGGATACCCATGTCAACCACGGAAGTTCAATTCGCCCAGGACCATGGTTCGGGCCCCACATCACTCAACCACGCCATCTGATGCAATTCAGTGCACAGGGATCGTCACAACACTCAAGACAGCAAAGTGTAAATCATCTTTTTTCAGTTCATCAAATTAGCAAGAACCAGCAATTTGGAGGAGTTTTATATTTAAGTCACATGAAGTTGGAGGAGTTTGTATATTTAAGTCGCAATCAAGAGGAGAAGAATTTAGTGATCAAGCAAGTGGGGGGAGGAGAATCAATGTCAACGGATGTAAGTGAGTAGAAAACACCACCTGTACATTGCAAGCAGCGCAATTTGTATGAACACCTCTGGTGAACAGGAGTAAGGAGACTGCCCGGGTCGCGCCCATTAATGGCAGCACGACGCTAGAAGATGAGGAACCAGCGAGAAGGGGAGGAACGACAGGAGCACCGGGAGGATGTATGCCCCACCATGAATGGTCTACAACCTATGCCCTCGGAGGGGCCCAAGGACACCCGATTGGTTCAGGTAGCGGCGTCAGCCCACAAACTACCTCAAAAAAGGTGAGGCATCTGATGTGTGTCGCTCCTCGCCCTAGGCCGTTTGTCACACAGGCCACTCACGACTGTTGGTACCACTGCTCGATGCCTCGCTGCTGATAACTGCATGTGGGCAGTTCCATTCTCCTGGCAATCACAAGTTTCTTCCCTCGAGTACTTCAGCTGGTGTTTTGCCGGTGGCTGCATTTACATGTCGGTGGAGGGTGTACATCATGGTTGGTAGGTGTTGTGTCCATGTTGCATGCTGGTCATCCACACGTAGGCGCAGCTGCACTTTCAGTTCCTGAGTGTGCCTCTCCATGAAGGTTTCCCCTGGGATTGTACACACCTGTTGTAAGTTGGCATACTCCCCAGCGAGTACATAGCTCTCACCATTTCTTCCTTGTGAACTGGCTCCCATTGTCTGTTAGTAGGTTTTTGGGTAAACCCCATCGCAGAAAAAAGTTATCACTCAAAACTTTTGCTATGTTCGTCGAGTGTGCCCTGCTGATAGGATATGCTTCGACCCATTAAAAAAAACTGTCGGTCATGACAACAATGAATCTCTTGCAAGCTGTTGTCCCGGGGCATGGTCCCAAGAGGGCGAGACACACTGCCTCTAACGGTTTCTGCAGCATGAGTGGCTGTTGTTGTTGCTGCCCGTGGGCTCAGTGTGCCTTTAAAAAGTTACATTTCTGGCATTTCTGCACTAGTTTGCATAAATTTAATTTTCAATGGTCAATCATATACTGCTCTGAACTATATTGTCATACATCATATGAAGAAGAAAACCATATAACACGAATTTGTCTTAAAATAATATAAGGTTCTTTATTATTATTTTTAGGTTTTTAGTAGATTCGTGTGCATGTTGAAATGCATATATATATATATAATATATATATATATACATACAGTATATAGATTCGTCTTGAAGCAACATTTTGGTATCAGAAAAAGGTTTTTTTTTTTTCCGCCTCACACATGAGTGTTTGTCTCTAACATGTCCCAAATAATTTAAAACTTCAACGATACATCTCACTCAGATCAAGCCGGCAGCTACATTCTTTTATGAATGTTTTTATTTGACTGAAAACAGCAATTGAAACATATTGTGCTTCGATATTTGTAAAGCCAAAGAAACTAAATCCAAGACGTGTTATCAGGTTTTCCTGTGCCAAGTTTAAAATCTATTTTGAGTTCAGTACCAGACGTGAAGCTGTTTTAATTTTTGGCTCAATCACTGTCGCCAACAATTCTACCGGATCCTCAAAATCCAGAGTGAAAGAACTCATGTAACTATTGTGTATGCCGAAATGACGTGTAAGTAGTTTCTTCCAGTTCTACAGCGGTATTTACAGTCGTCAGAAATTCCTGGTATTTCGAATCCTTGTTCGTAAACTGTGTGGTTAGGAAAAGATTATCACCACATAGTTCGTGAATAAGCGATATGTCGTTGGATTTGTTTGTCCTAAACTGCTTTAGTTGATTACAGAGCGCTGCAAAATATAATCATTAATTTACTAAAAGGGGGTTACACTGTTTGGAAAATTTCAACTTTAAATTTTGTTATACAAGCGCCGATCATACTGTACTACTATAGATATTTTGTCAAAATCAATCAGTTGTAAGAGCTGCATGAATTCCAAATATTAGTAGTAACTGAATTTAGTCAACCGAATTAGGTGACTTGATAACGTCTGTCAATTTGCTGGTTTCATCTGTCGACAATTATTTCGCAATAGATTTTTTGTGGGGTCATGTAAAAAAACCTGTATTTCTTTTCTTCGAGAAAAATATTTAATAATTTAGATTTCCCACTGCCAGCATGACCATTTAATGTTATGCATCTAAGTGTAGCTAACTCACTATCATTCCCGTCGAGCCATTTAAATAAAGTTGTTTTAACAAATTCTTGTTCCTTTGAGAGAGTTAACTTTGCCGATTTAGAATTTGTTGTTGTTTCCACAGCTTTTGGAACGTAATTTGGTGACTAAACAAGGGTAAATAATTTGTCCTCGAAATTTTCGTACGGAATTTTTTGCACTCTTAAACACATTTCATTACTACTCTAAAATTTAAACTCCAGTCTCGTTTAGCCGAAAGGCTATTGTTAGCTCGTAATTTATACTTGACAATTTTTTCAAAGGTGTTGATCCGTCAAATGTTTTTTTTTAAATGTTTTCTGAGGATATATATAAGCAACAATAAAAAAAATAAAAAATTAAAATTAAATAAAGGGTCCATTGTGGTATTTTAAACCTTTCACCACCGTTGTGGACGGTATAATAAATTAAGCTACTTACAAAGTAAATCTTTTCTAGTAGATGTTTTGTCCATAAAAAAAATATATATATTTTTTTAGTTCGATATAGTGTAAACAAACAGGTTAAGAAATTAAAAAAAATGTATTATTAAATTTATTTATTTTATATATAATAATCTAAATTAAAATTTGTGATGTTCGCAGAGTTTTCAAAACAATAACAAGTTAGGTAGTGACAATTGAAAAAAACTTCCTTTTGAAATTTCTAAAGGTCTAAACATGACACAATTAAATTAATTATAAAAACTTTATTTACAGTTTACAATTTTTACCATAATTTATTGACTATACACTTTTTCTAAACTTTAATTAAAAATTTCCAGATTATTTATATCAATTAGGCAGGAAGAGAGGAATAAAAGTTTAAATGCATTAAAAAAAAAATTATAATATATCACAATGTTTACACAATTTTGAAACAAATTATGCTATTTTTAAACATTTGCACATTTGCCTATTGGCAGACTATTAACACCATATTATTTGTGCATTAAACCAGGATTGCATTCAACCATTTGATTTTTTTTATTTATGTGGTTACAATTTCTTTCCAGAATATTATCGACTTTGCGGAAATCGAATCAGAATATAGATAAATAATTCTAAATCTACACGATGTCAAGTTACTAAGTTTATTCAATAATACCAATATATAGGATAAATACAAGAACTGAATAGTGTTCGCCGAATAAAATTCGTTTAAAAACACTGCCAAAATAATTAATAGTTTTGTCAAAGTACTGATACCACCAAAACTGGATTCGTGATATTTGTGAAAAACTTACGATCTCGCGAAACCAGATATTTAGCCAAGTAGATGCAGGATGTTGGCTTTATATCGGGTAATTTAGTAAAATATTTACAATTATTGATGTCCACCAGCAACAAATTCGATATTGATTTTATCTATTGGTTGGGTGGTCAAAATACAGCAGTTAGGTCGTATATCAAGGGTAAAATAAGCGCACCAAATATCATAAAATTTACTAACAAAGCAATTGTGGCAAAAAGTTTCAGTACACGGATTAAGATATTCGTTTACGACCCAATACTGAATTGGAAAACTGTCAATTTCCAGTCTCGGTCCAGGCCATCACTGCTTGGTAGCCAAAAACATTATTAATTTACAATACCAATCGATCAATCTCTTGTTTTCAAATGCTCGTCTTAGTTGTATAATTCCGATACTAATATGAATGTGTCACATGTGTCTGTGTGCCTTCGCATGACACGACCATGCCTTTTAAGCGCTTATAAAAAATATTTATTTAAATGTAGGATCTATTAAAATGTTCATGCATCTGGTGTATACATGGCAGCTTACCCATTGATTCTGAATTTATGTTACTCTTGGGTTACTCTTCTTATGCACTGCACTAGGCTTGGCATTCTGGTGCACTACACTCACACTCACATCGCCGGGTGTTGTAGAGTTCACATATGTAATGCACTGCTAGAGCACTGTGGCTGTCAAACGAACTATGGAAGCGGGTACGTGGCACATATCAAACACCCCTCTCCGACGAGGCTGTTTGCAGCTGTAAATGTCACTGATGGCAGAAGCACTTCCTGATGGCTGTCCGACGTGTACATAATCATAGGGTCTTTTTGCCACCTCTCACACTCAGAAAACATTGGCTGCTGCTGGTGTTCTACACAGTTCTTGCATCTTTCGTGATATTTGTGCAATCAGGCACATAATGCATCCTGCTGGCAATCGTTTCCTCCATCATGACTGCCGAAGGTAGTATAAGTCATTTGACCCACCCTCTCCATTGTCGATGTTGCTGTCTTCATGTTTGGTCTGAGGCCTTTGATGTCCCTGTGCAGTCCAGTCCAACATACAGTGATGCTGGTGCAGAATTTCTGGCAGGCTACTGACTGTGTATGTGCTCTTAAGTACATGATTTGGAGAAAATGTTCTTTGGGTTATGAGAAGAATTTTCAAAAATTTTAACAGAGAGGATATCTACGCTGGCTGAAAATCAATACACTATTTACAAATTGTGGGTGCACTTGGAAAAAAATTGGCAATTTTCATACGTACTCTGCTATCGAAAAATAATCTCAAACATTTAACATCCCAGTTAAAAAAAATTGTTTCTGGGTTACGCTCGCAATTAGGCTACCGCCCGGTGACGTGCTCTCTCAACTCTCCATCACCCAACCAACTCCTTTTCCACTCTCTTCCTGAATTTACCAACCCCTCTCACAGATACCAATTCCTCCCTCAACACTTTCCACTCCCTCACAGAACTCACAAGCATGGACTGCCTACCCCGCTCCGTTCTCCTCCACATCCTCTGAAGCTTCTCACTGTTGTTTCCTATTCTCTTAAACACCCCCTTACTTAGCTTGCAGTGTAGCCCTCCCCATCCTCCCTCTTCATTCACCACCCTGTACATTTTGACTAACCGTTCAATGTTCCTCCTGTCCTTTAATGAGCTCCACCCCATTTCTTTCATCATCACTTATGACCTATAGTTCCCTTCTTCCTCATCATCCTGCCCTTGCCTTCTCCACCTACCCTTCACTCATCTTGCTGCCTTTCTCTGCACCTTTTCCAGTTCTTGCACCTCCACCTCCACATACGTGTCCCATACTGCTGCAGCATATTCTAACATTGGCCGTACCATTGTGCCATACGCCTTCTCCTTCACCTCACAGCTGACTCCATTCAGCACCCTTCCCAGCATACCCAGAGCCCTTCTACCCTTTGCTACCACCCTCTTTACCTGTTTTTTCCACCTGAGGTCTCCCTGCAGTACAATCCCTAGATACTTATATTTTGCTGCTTCTTCTATCTCTTGTCCCTCCCACCTGTACATGTCCGTGCTTATCATCTTCTTCCTTGTGAACCTCACTACCTTAGTTTTTCTTACATTTATATTAATTTCATTTTTTCTGGTCCACAACCATATCTTATCAATGTCCACCTGCAACTTTCCGCCCCCCTCTCCCACCACAGCATATACAACACAATCATCTGCAAATAATCTGATTTGCCTCTAATCCCCAAACCCATGTCATTTACCATTATGGTAAATAACAAAGGACCCAGCACACTTCCCTGTGGTACCCCTGATGTAACTTCCTCTTCCTCCGATATTGCCTCCCCCACTTTCACCCTCTGCCTTCGCCCACTGAGGAAGTTCCCTATCCATTCCACTACCCTCCTGTCTGGTATCAGCGGCTCCACTTTCCTTATCAATGTTCCATGGGGTACCTTATCGAATGCCTTCTCAAAATCTATGAAGCAGGCATCCACCTGCTTCCCCTCATCAACTACCTGCACCAGATCCTCTAATAACCCAGCCAGCTGAGTCTCACATGAGTAACCCCTCCTGAAACCTAGCAGGGACTCCTCCAACCAATCCGTATTGTTAATTACCCTCACCACATACTGCACCACCAGCCTCTCCATTACTTTTCCTGTACTTGATGTGAGACTCACCGGTCTGTAGCTGCCAGGCCTCCCCCTATCCTCTCCCTGCTTGTGTATAGGTACCACCATAGCATCCTTCCAATCTTGTGGTAACTTACTCTTTCCTACTGACATTTTAATCAGCACTTGTAAATATTTCGCCAACTCCTTGCCACCAAACTTAAGTGCTGCATTTCCTATCCCAACTGGCCCCCCTGCCTTACTGCTCTCCAAACCCCTAATTACCTTTTCTATCTCCCACTCCCTCATCTTAAACTCACTATACACCCCCCGAGCCCTGTTTGTCCCTCTATTCCAACCCTCCTTTGCCTCAAACATTGAAAAGCACTGTCCTTGCAGCATCTCCGATTTTTTTGTCATTTGTCGCATGCCTACCATCCCTTCCTCTTAGCAGAGGGATCCCTTCCTCTCCTCCCCTTAACCACCTAACATACCTTAACAATTTCTTCCATTACTTGCCTTTTCATTCTTCTACCATGTTCTCCAGAAATAGATTCATTGCCTGTTTGATCTTCCTTTCAATCTCTCTACCCATGTGTTTCTACAATTCTTTAGATATTATCATCCCTTCATTTCTCCACTTGGCATGTAATTTTCTGCACTTCTTCTTTATTTTCAAAATCTCCTGTCCATAACATGGAGCATCTCCCCCAGTCCGTAACCTTTTCATTTTGGACAAATTTCTCCAATATAACCTCCATTAATCTTCTAAACTCCCTCCACAACCCCTCTACACACTCCTCCATAGACCACTTTTTAAACCTGCCTCTCAGGAAAATTTCTGCCCCCTTCTTGTCTCCTCTTCCATACTGCCACACCCACCTTTCTGCCATTTGCACTTCTCTCATCCTGGCAATCGGAATTTCTACAATTGGAATATGATGGTCGCTTATACCATCCAATTCTATTGCACCAACTACAGCATTCCTAGGTCTGACCAACATTACATCCAGCACTGACCCAACACTCTCCTCATTCCGTCTCATAGGTGTTTCTACTATCAGGACTAATCCTCTTTTGATTTACTGTGCTGCCATTCTCAGAATTTTGCTACCCATTCCATTTGCACCATCTATCCACTTCACCCGTGGCATATTCAAATCCCCTTCTACAACAACCCACTGCCTGTCCTTTAGTCTATCGTTCCTCTCCCTTGATCATCTCAATTGCCCGCCATCCCTGTCCTGGTGGTCTATACACTGCCAGCAAAGTAATACTCCTATTACTACTACCACTTAATTTAATTTCCATTACCTCGACATCCTCTCTAACCCATTATACCACCCCTTTTAGCAATTTCCTTATACACACCATTATTTCTCCTCCTCTCCAATCCCTGTCTCTTCTGAAGTTGATGAACTCATCCTGCCTACATTCTATGTCCAGTACTTCCTCAGTCAACCAAGTCTCCACAGCTACCACTATATCCGCCCCATATCCTTCAACCTTTCCCCAGAAGCCCGCCAGCTTGTTGTACACATTTCTACAGTTCACCACCATTATCTTTATACTAGTAATCTGCTTTACCATCCTACATTGCTTACCTCCTATCTCCACCCCTGCGGCCTCATCAATTCTATCCTCTCCATCAATCTCCCCTTCCGTTTCCTTGCTTCTAACTGATTGCTATTTCAACAACTGCTGCTCTGCCCTGACTCTCTCCATGCAGCCTGCTACTTCTTTACCTAGCAGGTCATCTAGAATCCTCTTTCCCTGTTCGGTCAGGTGAACCTCGTCCCTCTCTACACTTTCCCAGCCTACCCATTTCCTACTATCTATAAATGTAGCCCCCAAATCCCTACACACCCTCTCATATACCTCACTCGTAGCCACTGCCTAATGTCTACTATCTTCAAAGTAGCACCAAGTAATGTTCGTGAACTTACAATCACCTAACTTAGAAGCTAAATATTAATATTATGGTTATGCTGTCATATCTTAGATTTACACATCTTAGAAAATACCCCGGTAAACTTATTTCTATATTGTTTTATACAGTGGAGAACTTTAGAACACAACAGACTTAATGTTTATATTAAGCACCTAAAAGATCACAATTTATTATTATTATTTAATCTTTTCTGGTTTTGCATGGGTGTAGCTATATATTAACACTAAAATTTAAATGTATAATTTTAGTGCTTTCTATTGGGTGTCTAGAAAACTTTTTGTAACCAAAATAATTCTGCCTCAAATGTTTCATATCTGATCTACATATTCTTTGGGTGTTTAATTTTCATAATATTTATGTTTTTGAATGTTTGTTCTGCCTATGGAAGTGAGGTTAGAAAATTTTTTTGTTCGTGCGTTTTATTGTGACGAGAAGACTTCTGAGCAAAACTAAATTTAGTGTGTCATCCATAAACCTTGTTAGAAATGGCGAATATAAACAACGAGAAACTGAAGCTAATGGAAGATGAAATGAACAGGTGAGAGTTAAATGGCTATAAAGTGTAATTTGTGGGATTTTACGTAACTGGCAAATTTTTTATGAAAGTTTAACTTTTCCAGCAGTTAACGTTATTAATATTTGTTAAAACTTTGACGCTGTATTAGGGGCATAGTCTCGGGTATATAAATTTCCCAAATTTTACTCTATGCTTTTATATAACAGGCTGTAACGCTTCACTGCGTTGCTGGCAGGGAGATATTTCAATATGTGATGCTGATGTAAGCAGTTCACGGTAAAGTGAGCACTTTTGAAATCCCTGCTAAGGATTTAGTTTCCTCCCCCCCCCCCCCCCAATTTATATTCTTTATCAAAATGCAAAATTTGCATTGCCATGGACCACATGACTATTCATGAAATAGTCGGGCGCAACTGTAAACTATTATGGTTATTCTTGCACTTATGTAGTGGCTCTCAGGACTTTGCTATTAAGAGCCGCCTAAATCTATTCATTGACTTGCTTGCTGGCTCACTCAGTCACTACATTTATGCACATTAAAAAAACAGAATATTATCGAATCAGATTCACTGTTTACAAATTTGGTCATTACACTTCTAAAACGATGCTAACAAATGGAACTATTTTCAAGCCTCATTGCTAACTTAACAGACAGCTTGCCAGTTGTTTTAATTGAAATACACATAGTAATGTATAGTAATTTTTTTCAAAGGGTTATTTCAAAATGTTAACGTTATCTGAACAGTCTGTAGGCAATTTGTTACTTGTGCATATAACATAATATAAATAACACCATCTGGGGTTTATGACTATGCCAGTGTGGTACTCACAGTCACTAAGAGATGCCGTGTAAGTGGCTGTGGGTTCGTGGGTGCCAGCTAGCAACTGGGTTAACATGGATAAGAGCATGAATGAGGGCAGAGTTTTACTTGTCTGCCTGACAGCAGTGAGCACTGGAGACTGGTCTGACCATGTGGTAGCTAGGCCCGTGCTCTGCTGAGTTATGACACTTCACACTGCCGGGGTTTGACTCAGTTGCTCCTGCCACTGCCATTAAGACCAGACTAAAGGCCGGGGCCCTCTGATGAGATAATTATCCCTCTCCCCCCCTTCCTGGTGAGCCCTGTCTTAATGGTCCATCTGCCTCTGGTGCTTCTGTCTACTCGAGGCAGGGATGCAGGACGCCCAGACTACCCTGGTCTAGATAGGCAAAGTTGTTATGAAAGCTGAGCTTACCTCTGAGTCCTTGGTTGGGTTCTGCTGGTTGTCCACCTTGACTGCTCTCTCGGGTCATGGCTGCGGTTGTACCTTGATGGTGGCCTCTCTACAGCAGGCTGCTAATCTGCTTTCAGCTTGCTGCTGGAGGTTGTCGCGGGTGTGCAGTACCTTGTCAGATGGCAGAAGCGCCGTCTGTACCTCCGCCATGGTAGTGGGTCGTTGTCTGGCTCCTTGACCCAGATGCTGAAGGTGGCATCTGCCAGAGAGGAGTCATGACGCCAACTGTCCTGGGTTGTTGGTGAGGCTGCCTCCTGTCTTCTTCAAGCTGTCTACTCAAGGGATGGGTGTCTCCCCAGGCTGCTCATCCTTCTCCCGTGCTGCATTTTCTGGGTCGAGCTCGATGACTGAAGCATCACTGAACAGGCGCCTCCATGCCGCCGAGGCACTGCTGGCTGTCGCCTGGAAGCCTCTGAAAGGTGTGCTTTGTTATTCTGCGGCCTCCACGTCTGAAAAGCCCTTGGGTGTGTTGGCCATTGTGGCTGCTTCGTGGTCTTCCTGGTGCTGTGCTCCCTGTTCTTCGGGCATGTAGTGTTGCTCTTCTCAGGTGGTCCCAGTGGTACTTGCTCAACTTACCTTTTGCGTCTCATACCAGGTATTCTGTTCTACCTTCTTGCTTGTGTACCACTCACAGTTCGGACCACCATGGTTGTAGACCTGTGCAGTAGTGTTTAAATGCGGACAACACTGCAGGGTTAGCAAAATGCAACTAATTTTCAGTAAATTCCATGCTACTGGAAAATACGTGGTTTTCACCGTAAAATTTTTGACTACTCTGTCACATTGTGTTATGTGATTTTGGAGGCTAATAAATATTTATAATAAAATAATGGTTTTTACTAGTAAATACTGGCTTTTATTGGAAAACATGTATGTAATGTTAGAAGTTTTGTTTCCGATAACGAAGCAAAGTCAAAGCTCATGAGGAAACATCTTAAATATGAATTTAGGAAGATTACTTTGTATCATATGGTTGCATGTTACACAATCTGAATTTACTGGGCGAAGACATATTCAGAAATGTCACTACGTTGTGAAACACGTTATAAGATCCAAAAAATACTTCCAAAACCATCACCGCCCAGCAGCATGGTTAAAGGAAGCTGAAAATTCATGCAAGCTTCAGCTTCCTCGGGATATTCACTGAAACAGTCAACTTGTATGCCTTGAAACTTTCTTCAGAAATTGACCATGTAGTATGTTAAAATATCTGTGAAGATCACGAAGATGGTATTGATGCAAACATTGTAAGAATAATTAACAATGCTGGAATCTACAAAGAAGTAAAAAATTTATGTGCCAAGCTTAAATCTATCTCGACAACTTTGGACAAAATAAGTGTTTACTTATGTTTTTGTGTAAAATTAAATTTTATAAAATCATTAATTTCTCATTTCTGCTCCTCAGCTGCAGAATACAGTGGAAACTCATGTATTGAACCTGGATAGATTGAAAATCCACATCCATGGATTAATTTTCTGTGGGTCAATTTTGGTTGATTTGCACTTAAAGTCCACATCCATTGAAAGTCCATGTGTATTGACATTTTTGTCAATCCCCTGAAAAATTACGGATATGATTTCTACTGAATAAGAGTGTTGTGGGATAAAGAAATCGGGGCTTGGATTTTGAAGACTCTTTTTGCTACTTGGTAAGGATGATATTTATTACAACTATAAAAATAATCTTCAGAATCTAGCCAAAGCAAAATAAGGATAGATATAATATAATTTTATGTTTTTTAATTAGCCTATATTAACCCTTTATCACTCATAAGCCACGTTCCCCAGGTGGCTAGTTGGTGTACTATGGGTGGCCCAGCATTACTAACTTTTGAATGAGGAGGGGGAGGCCGTGTGTCCTGCCCCTCTCTTCTCCCATTTCCCAGTGTGTTGAAATGTGTCTGTTGGTTTGGGTGGATGCGCCAGAATAGCTGGACCTTCCTCGCAACAAACCCTTCCACGACCTCCTGTTCCCTTTGCATCTCCCCATAAAATTGTGTACGCATTGTGTTTTTGCGTTGTCTGAAAATCTGCATTCCAATTGTGTTGTGAACTTTCAAAACATCTCCACAAGCACCACCACTTGCACGTTGCCCCCCTTAACTGTTTGCTTGTCCTGCCTGTCCACTCGTCTGGTGGCACACTGCCTCGCCAATCTCACTTCGCACTGTTGTGTAAACACTGTTTGCCAGTTTGCCCCTCAATTCCTCAATACTGCCCTGTGTTCATACACTAGGTGGTTGGAATTTATGCCCTGTAAGACTGTACACCCAGCCGGTGGCGGTGCCTCGTTCACTTCCCTTTTTCACTGATTCATTTACCTGTCTCTGTATCCTGCCTATTCCTAGTTTCCTTCGGTGGCATGTGTGGTTCGTATGGGTGGTGTGCACATGCATTTGGTTCCCCACATCTTTTCCTCTGTCAGTATGTTGGGGTCCTTGGGCTGTTGACACTGTCAGCTTACACACGTTTGGGTCCACATGTTGTTTGGATCCGCTTTACTTGGCTGTTCACGGGATCAGTTCCCCGGCCACACAGCTCACTTTAGCCTGTGCCTGTGGGTGGTCACACACCCGCCATCATCCTGGCAAGCACACTTTGTCGGGGTCATACAATTTGCTAACCGGTTATGTTTGACACTTGTAACTTGGCAAAGGCTAGTTAATTGCAGTTATAGTCCGGGTTCACTCAGTCAGTCAAGCATGAGACACAAGGGTGCCAATTTTAAATAACAAAAAATGAAATTCCTGTCTCAGAAAAGTTACTCAGATCTATTGAACTTTAAAAACCAAAACTTTCATAATCTTCAAACAATTCACATTAAAGAGCAGTATCGTTGAGACAAAATTTGAAACAGCACCGCAGTAGTAATTAGTTCATGTTCTTACCACACAGAGACAACTCGCTTCGCAAGAGTATGAGGAGCACGTCTTGCTCACATCATGTTTGGTTATAATCTGTTACAAGGACAAAGACCCTTGATACTTTGCTTGGCACGTGCCGCTATCCCCTCTCCTAGTTACAAATGTTAAATTAGACATTCCGGTCTCAAATCCTTTACTATTGACCAAACCCTAGTGCATCGCAGGGAACTTCCCCGCCTTCCAAAATCAATACTGCTTACTATCTGGAAACTACAAAAGAAGTTGGAATAAACTTGTCTCAAACCTGACGCAACCTGAACTGCGAAACACGCAAACGCACTACTGATAAACACTTGAATACTGCCACAAATTAAAACTGATAAACTGTTCCTGCTCCACGTGGCACCAAAGGAAATTTAGAATACTATGCTCACTAACAAAAGAAACAGGAATTAAACCAACATCCAATTTAAAAGTAATTATAAAAACTGTTACAAAATACATAACCTGCAATGCTACATACTTCACACTGTCTGCAATGTCCGTACACAGTTCTTTACTACGTGTCTGTTCTCTATCCATTCTTCACCCTTGCCACACATCATTTGTATATGCTGTACACATTGTGTTTATTGTTTGCCAAGGCACTAAGAGAGGCCTTCTAAGTAACAGCATGTTCATGGGCTCCAGCTAGCCGCAGGGCTAACACTGATGAGAGCATGAATCTGGATGGTGCTCTACTTATGTGCCTGGCAGCGTTGAGCACCGGCGACCACAGTCTGACTACGTGGAGCCTAGTCCTGCGCACTGCTGAGTTAGGGTTGGAAATACACTGTACGTCCTCTTATTATGTGGGTGAAAATTGGGTAGTACAAACATCTCTTGAAATCATTTTCAATTAACATGGTTTTTATTACCTGACAATTGCATGTTACACTGGAACACGTGGCACAATGAAAACAGTCTGGTCACCAGCTGCTTCTCGACCAATATAGCATTGCGGCAACGTCTCGTTCATGTATCCACGAACAGCTAGGTGCCAATGGGATGGCACACTATCCTGCTGGAAAATGAAGTCCCCCACCACCTCTTCTAACTGCGGAAACAACCACACTGTAAGCATGTTCAAATAAGGGATTTATAGTCACAGTTGGCTCGTGAAAAAAGAAAGGGCCGAAAGCAGTGTCTTTGGATACAGTACAAAACACGTTCACTTTAAGGGAAGAGCGCTTGTGTTCGGTGGTTTCATGTGGATGCTCCTGACCCCACATCTGCACGTTTTGCCGGTTCACCTTACCATTTGATGGAATGTCGCTTCATTGCTAAAAACTTGAGCTTAGACATGAAGACCTCGTTCTGGGCAAGACCGAACACGCAGAAATCACGTCTCAGTTCTTTATCCCTTTCGGTAATAGCCTGTACAAGTTGTAACCTGTATGGTTTGTACAGCAATCGCTTTCGCAATAATGTCCATACTGTTGATTGAGGGATTTTCATTTCCCGGCTAGCTTGTCGAGTTGAATTTCTTGGACTGTGAACGAATGCTTGCTAAAGCCATTGCACACATGCAGCCGTCCAGAACTTTGGCCTTTGCAAAGGCACCCTGTGTCACAGAACTGATGAAACAAACGTGCGATACTCCACCTATCGGTAGGATGACGTCCGTATTTGCGATGGAATTCACGTTGAACAGTTGTAACCGATTCACATTTAGCAAACTGAATAACACAGAACGCCTTCTGTTGTTCCGTTGCCATCTATTGTGATGCGGACTAACACACAGCACACACTCCCAGTGTCATATCTCGGCACACAACGCAAACATCAGACCGTCCCCTTCACATTGACGTGTCGAATGCGAGCACGTTTCCCCCTCACCACCTCAAACTGAGAGTAACGGACGCCATCCAAACCATAACATTGGACATGCTGATAAGTACGTGGAATGAGTTTGAATATCATGTAGATGTTGTTCGGACCGCTCATGGTGGTCACATTAAACATTTATGAAGATATGATAAACAAACTTCACGTTATCACGGTTCATTTGATTGGTCAACCATGTAGTAGGTTGTTTGGTTTTGATATTATAGACCTTCAAAGTTGGGGTATTCTTTTATAGGTACTCACACTGTATTTTGATATTTGATTATCTCTGTGTAATAATATCAATATAAAAATTTATTTAGTTTAAGTTCTGGCCAACAGCCTAGGTTCAGTTATAGGCTTATACATTGATGAATAGGGAATTTAGGAGGTAATATTAAGTTCTGGTTACATATATCAGGCCTGGGCCTGCACCGGAAGTTGTTTGGCATCTTCTCAACTCTTTCAATGTGACGTTTGACTATTCGTGAATGCCGAAAACATAGCTTACTTGTGGCATTAGACTTTAGTCGAATAGGATAATTTCCTAAGATTGCGATATGTCTGGCATGTAATTGTTTACTAACAAGTGCACATCTAATAACCTGTAAATACAAGTCTGCACATGTAGTATCCTGTATATACTTTGTAAATAGTTTCTGTGTTGGAAATAAGTTAATTATAAAATTATTTGTATGTAAAAAAATTTTTGCATTTTTTTTCACACTTTTTGGGTAGAAATTATGAAATACTTTTCTCACGGCAAAAGAGTTAAGTCAGAAGTGGAGTGGATTTTGATGGAGCATGTCATCCAATTGTACAACATGCAGAGTTCACCAAAACGTAGTATACATACTACCAAAATTGTCAGGAAAGAAGCTTACAGTTAAAGTGGCGTAGGAAAGAAAAAAAGTGTATACTTTGTAACACTGAAAAATATTTTGCTAGAATTTTCTTTTTTTAAATATTTGTTAATAAGTGTGTATTTTGAAATTAAAACTGAGCATATTTACATTCTAGTTTTTTAGAATGCATACTTTAGCAAAAGAACCCCTATCAAGCAATATTATTATAGTAATTACTTTAATTGTATGTAATAAACAATGTTTGTGTTTACAAATATTTAAAATGATTAATTTATTTCAGCAACTGTTATGTTACTTGCCTGAATGCCGTCTTTACACTGGCTCACGCTGCCAACTGCAGCACTACATATTCTCTATACTATATACACTACACTTCTCCTTCCTAAATTTAGTCTTTGCCATAGTTGTGCTGATCCAAGCCAACACAAAAAAAAACACACTTCCTGTGTACCACTCTCACCACCTTGGGGGATGCCTCAACCTTCTACTGCTGCTTTTAGTTCCCAGTCCAGGTGAAACTGTGTCTTCCCCACCAAATCCAAGGGAAGCCTTCTTCCCCTGTGCCTGTTGCTCTCCATAGCCTTCCAGCTGCCTGGCCCTCCGGTTGTTCAGTCACTAGTTTTATTGTGCCGATGGCGCTGCCGTCTTCATTAGCTGCTTGGAAGCTGATGCTGCCTGCATCCATCACTGGCTGTTGTGGTGCAAATGCTGCTCCTGCTTCCCCTGAAGACACCAGACTCCTCCCCGCTTGTTGTTTAGGTGCTATCCCGGGTGAATTCCTCTGTTCACGCAAGCTTACTTCCTCTTGCAGGTGGCTCTTGCATAAGTGATCTTGATGACAAAATCTTACTGCTTCTCCTTCCTTGACCCTGTACGTTACTGGGCTCACCATTTCTACAATACATCCTGGTAGCCATCTGGGTTGTCCCCTCTGACACTTTTCATGAACACAGGATCCTCACTTTGAATCTGGCATCTTGAATCCTTCTTGGTTTGCTCCCTTTGTCTTGATATTCTTATAGGTTTGGCTTCACCAACCACCACCTTGTACGTGAGTACATGGTGCTGGTTGGTGTCATCTGCGGTGTATTGCAGTAAGCAACAACCCCTTGTCAATTGTATGCTGCAAGGATATTGCCCCCCAGTTAGACCATTCACCAAGACCTGCTTCAAGAGTGCTGTCTTGACAGACTGCACTGTTTGCTCTGCTGCTCCGTTGGATTTTGGGTGGAAAGGTGGTGTTAGCTGCAGTGTAATAGAATTTGCCTTACAAAATTGCCCAAATTACTCTGAACGAAACTGATGCCCATTATTGGCCACCAGCATTTCTGGAAAGCCATATGCTGCAAAGGCAGTTTGCAGCTTCTCAATTGTTTTTCTCCACTGTGGTGCTCTGCATTAGCCATACCTCTACCCATTTAGAATAGTCGTCTACCAAAATCAATAACCTTTTACCTTCTTTTTCCGCAAAGTCAACATGTACTCATTCCCTCACTCAAGAAGTCGCTGGCCAAGATACCTTTGACCTTTGAGGCGTGTTATGTCTAGACAGCTGACAAGCCGGGCACCTCTTCACCATGTCCTCAATCTTATCCTCCATTCCCGGTCACGACACATAACTTGTCCCCAGCATTTTCATCTGCACCACCCCAGGATGATCTACATGCAACATCTTCAACACACCCTTTCTAAGCCCTTGTGGAATTACTATCCTGTCTGCCCTCATTACACAATTGTCTTCCACAGCCAACTCATCTCTCTTGCTTGTGTAAGGTTTGATGTTTGGATCACAGACTTGATTTGGCGACCCATACATAGCATAGTTTTTTACTGTTATCAGTACTTTGTCCTGTTCCGTCTTCTGTGTTATCTCTTCCACCTTTATCTGCAAGCTCTGAAAGTACTGAATTAGGGATACTGGTTGCTCTATGGTCTGTGCATAAGATAATGGTAACCTTGACAGCGCATTTTGCATTACACATGTCCTGCCCTTTTCTATACTCAAGTGAATAGTCATATGTTGATAGGAGAAGACCCCACCACTGCAACCGTGCTGCTACTAGAGGTGGAACTGCCTTCTTAGGTCCGAAGATGGTGGTCAAGGGCCTATGATCTGTGTGCAGTGTGAAGTGGTTGCCATGTAGGTATTTGTGGAATTTCTGCACTGCAAATACAATGCTCAAAGCCTCCCGCTGTAACTGGCAATAACCCTACTCTGCTTTGGACAGAGTTTTCTATGCAAAGCAAATGGGCAGTTCTGGGCCATCTGGCATCATGTGTGACAACACCGCTCCTACCCCATATTGAAATGCATCACTTGCTACAATTAATGGTTTGAGCATGTTAAACTGTACTAGCACTGGAGCCTGGAGAATCGATTCTTTACTCTCTTCAAACAACTGCTGATACTGTACAATCCGTATTCATAGAGCTCCTTACGCCAACAAATTGTACAGTGGTTTCAACTTGGTCAACATACCTGGGACAAATCTGACATAGAAATTTATCATCCCCAAATAAACCTTTAACTGTGTGATTTTGGTTGGTGCTGGAGCCTCCTTTATAGCCTCTTGTAGATCATTAGCCGGCCTAATGCCATCACCTCTGATTATATACACCAGAAATTAGACCTCCCTTTCAAGGAAATGACACTTCTCTTTTCTGGCCCTAACCCCATGTTCTTGTAACCTCTGCAGCACTTCTTCTAATCTTCTTGCACACTCTTGTACTGAACACCCTGTTATAAGGAATGACACTACCCCTAGTATGCCCTGCAAAATCTGCTCTATCACAGCTTAAAAAATGCCTGGAGCACTTGACAACCCAAAAGGCATTCTCAGAAACCAAACTAACCCTTCTGAGTATTTACTGTCACCACCTCTTGTGACTCTTTCTCCATCACCAACTGCTGGTAAGCGTTCGACAAGGCCAGCACACAAAACACCTGACCATTTGTCAAAGATGCAAAATATCATCAATACATGAAAGTAGATGATGCACTTGTTCACTCCTAGGATTTACCGTAATCTTAAAATCCGCACGCAACCTTATCTATCCATTTACCTTTGTTACCATCACCGGGGGACTAGCACAGTTACTGTAGCTTACCTTTTCCAAAATTCGTTATTGCTCGAAGTACTGTAGCTCCTGCTCCACTTTCTCTTTCAGATCATACGGTACCGTTCTTGCCTTGAGAAAGACTGGCGAAACCCCATCCTTGAGAGTAAAGTTGTTTGATTTCCCCGAAGGCTCCATTAAATATTTTCTTATAGCTTCTTGAGCACTTTCTCCTTTACCACATCCCCCACAATATTTACTCCCTTCTGTCCTTGATCCACCAAAACTGCACTGATACTCCCCCAGTCTAACTGGATATGTCCAAGCTAATCCTGTACAAGAAAAGAGATTAGTCGCTGGTGACCCCCCAGTAGTGGCAGTTACTTTTTCTGTTCCTTTACAGCACTTCCACCATAATTCCCCCTTTCACAGGTAAGAAGTCCCCAAAATATGTTCACAGCTTGATGTCTGATTTCCATAACTGCCTGTCCGGCCAATTCACTTGATAGGTTTCATTTGACACCAAAGTAACCGCAGATCCCATATCTATGTGCATCACAAACGGTCTACCGTCGACCATAACCGACACCTAGTAACCAACATTAGCTACAATTTGCAGTTACTGCACAACAAACAAATCCAAAATTCCTTTTCAGCTATTGTTATCACTCCCTATGTAACCCCCACCCAGCTCACGTGTTTTGTGTTCCCTTACTCTACACACGGCTGCCAATTTCTGTAGATGACATATCCTGGCCAAATGTCTAACTTTAGAACAGTTATGGCACTTATATTGTGAGTAGGGATATGTCGCTGCCAAGTGTTCCTTATTGCCACAACAAAAACTTTCCCTCTGACCCCCACTATTCCGAGAAGATTCTGCTCCTTGTGGCTGTTACATTTGTACCTGCATTTTACACACATCTTCAGATACCGAATGAGGAACCTGAAACAGCTTCTGTGTTTTTTTTGGCTGTTATAACATTGTTGCCAAAGCATACACCTGCTCCAAATTATATTCAGCTTCAATGATTTTTTGTTGGATGTTTTGACTGCCGAGACCACTGACAAAATGATCATGCAATGCTTCCGGCAAAAACGCACCAAAATTGCACGTTTGTACCAAAAATTTGCAACCGAAAATTTGGTATGGAATCATTTTCTTTTTGCATACGCCCATGAAATTTCCATCGCTCCACAATCACCAGTGTCTCTGTACTATAATGAGTGTTAAGTATCGCTTTCAGCTCTTCAAACGATTTCTTATCTGGTTCCTCAGGCAATACCAAATTGCATAAGATGCCAAATGTTTGTTTCCGTATTAACAACACACACACTTGTTTTTTTTCTCCTGTACAGAGTCTGCATCAAAATAATGCTACAACTGCCTCAAATATGATACAATATTATCTGAATGTTTGTCGAACTCGTCCATCCTTCTAAAGGATGACATTGTAACCTCAATTTGTGCGCTACTTAATAAAAAAAAACCTCATCGCCAATGTTCCTTGCCTGGATGCCATTTTTACACTTGATTCGTGCTGCCAACTGCAGCACTACAAATTCTCTATACTATATACACTACAGCAACGAAGTAGTAATTTTTATTACTAATATAGATTTACTTATTTATTATTTTTATTTACTTATAAAATCCCATAGACCCTGCTTTTGAGCTCAGTAAGCTTCAGGATGTAGAATACACGTCAAAGCAAAAAATTACAAAAACAATAACAAATACATAAAAATCATGATATACAAATACAAAACAGTAACAGGAATGTATTAACATAATGTCATATCACTAATAAAACAAAATAATTTTGGTTACATAAATAATCATGAGATACATTGCAATACAAAAAATAATTCACATTAAAAATATAACATACTGTACACATTAATGTTGAAAATATAAAGTGTTTTAATTCACCAACATGTATCATCCTTCATATAATTTTCATCCCACATATTCAAGTTTTTATAAAACATTTGTAAGGGTGGTGGCATTCCCGTGACGTCATTACAAAGCCAATTAATTTAACATTTAGAGCCACTGGAATGTCGCCAATATGTTTAGCGTAAGAATTAAGAGGGCATGTGTAAGTAGTATTTAAGCTTTGTTTGAGAATAAGGGCAAAATTATAATTAGCTGAGCACCATTCTGAACGCATCCTCAGCTTTTGCCAGCGCGAAGCTGAGCGTCGTTTGGAGTCTGTCCTCCGCCATCAGCCTGCACGCTGCTCAAGAAATGTGCTCCTCAGTGTGTCCCCTCGGTATATCAACTTTGGGTGATAATAATGTAATTCTGCAATAGTGTTAACTTCTGGAACCTTTTCTTTCAAATAATACTGAGGGGCCGACCAGCAGTTAATTTACTGTAAGCACTTCATTGCAGCATGCACAATTTTAAAGCAGAATAAGGTATCGGCAGGCCATAGTGCTGAGCCTGCATATCGTTTTTATAGTGTACAAGGTCAGTGTTGTATACAGTTAGCAGCAATATGAGTGTGTGTTTAATTCTCGCCTTTTATTGCGCTTACCTCAGGTAATTTAGTGCACAGCGTCCGTAAGGCTGAGGTATAATATCAGTGTTTGTGTAAGTACTATGGGACCTGCCCTCCATGGACAAAGTAGCTGCAGTGTTTTGTAAACGGCGATGTAAGAGGGCCTTCACCCTTGCACTGACATAGTGGTAAAAACCACTATTGTAATAGCAGTGCCGGTAAGTGTACGACGAACACAGCAGTCTGCACGACAGCCCCGTTGGCCGTCGGCCTACGACCCCACATCATTGCTTTATCGAGCTGGCACCGGGCACACATCACTTTGCCCCTGCCTTGAGTAAGAGGCAGGGTGATCCACATCATTCGTAGGAGGGGCACACGTCAGACTGTATTTAAATGGCTTTTAATGTATGCTTGCTTCTGCTCTTTTTTGCATAATGCATGAGGGCTAAGAAAAAGAAAAAAATGAAAATTAATTAAGATTGAGCCAATGAAATTAAACGTCTTAGTTGTGTACACTAGTTCAATTGAGTTTACAGCGTGCAATCTAATCCTGGTATTCCGCATCTGGCCAAGCGAGGGGCAGTGGATGGAATTATCTGCCATTGCCAGCAGTGAAACAGAGCTTCGGATTTTACATGTTGTTTACTTCAAACAGATCTAGGTGAGTTTTTCTACTGTGAGTCCAGTGACGACAATTGCTCTCTGTTCCAGGCTGTTCTCCAGCTCAGAGTAAGGGAATATTCAAGACACTCGATTCCACAAGTAGTAAAAGTGTTCCTAAAGTTTTTGTTTTGGGGGCTCCGAAAGATTTGTCAGCACGATAACTTAATATATTACCTACAGATCGCAGTTTGCCACTTAAGTTGGGGTGTACCGGCCTTAGTGGCTGTGATACACACAATTGACTCTCTTACTGTAAAATTGAGCACTTCGAACTACTGATGAAATACTTTAAAGAAAGTCTTAAATGTTTAATATATTGGGTTTGCAAAAACTAGAATAATTAAAATTAATGTCCACAGGAAATTCATATGCACAGTTCATGTTTTACTGAACGTAAAAAGAAAACTTGTGATCCCCACACTTTCCTAATTTAAAATTAAATAATTGTATTAATTTTATCTCTTACATTGAAATTACGTTAAGCAAGGCGAAAGGCGACCTGGAAAACAATAAGATCGTAAATGTGTTTGACAAGGCAAAAGTGAATTAATTTTGAACGAGCCAAAATTAATTTAATCCTAAATGAAATTAATGGTACATATCCTGAAGGGACTTAGTGAACCAATGAAAGACTCTTTACCAGAAGGGCAAAGAAAACAGCCTGACTAGGGCCTTAGGGGTTCCCAGATGGGGATGTCGCTGTGACCAACAATACCTAGAGGGGAAGAGTGGTAGGAAGAGGATGAGGAAGGTTGGGCAGACGACATCGGCAGGACCCTTGGGATGATGTTGATGACCCTCCAGAGCTGCTGGCAGAGGCCTGAAGAGGTGGAAGGCCTCTGAATGTGGAGGTTCTCCGGGACGTTGTTGGCGGCTGCCGAAAAGGTTGTGGGCCTCTGTAATGTGGTTGGTTCTCCGGAGCTGACGGGGGTGTCTCGACGGTCACTGGTTCTTCTGCGGTCACCAGCACGGGTAAGGGGCTCAGCCCTCGTGCTAGCATGCTCGCCCCTTCATCATAGCGGTATGAGATGTGCAGCAGACTGCTCTGAGTCTACCTGGGATTACTTTTATACTAAATTTCCCAGTTTGAGGCACTTGGAAGGGTGCGGGAATTTAGCCCCGCCTCTTGGGGGTGGAGCGTCTAATGATACACAAATCCTGATATTAGTAGCGCTTGGCGCAAAGGCGATTACATATCTTGCCCTAGTGCAATTGGAGAGGCAGTGACTCTCCGCTGGAATGCATGTTACCCTTACAGTGGTGCGATGTGTGAATATTGCAGCTGTCCTGCAGGTGCGGCAAATTTGAACGAGGCTCTCTTGGGCGAAGGGCGTTGAAGGGATGACTTCTTGGAGTGATGCAGGCTAAGAGTAAAAGCTAGGAGCACATGTTTTGAAAGTTCTATTTAGGCTCTGCCAACTCTCGTTTGACCACGTGCCCTGCCTCCATTATTGTTTTATTTGAGTTGTGACTCGCCCATAAGAATTTGCTTTATTTAAGATGGGGTTAATCACTGGTAGAGTGCACTATTCAGTAGAGCAGGAATGTGTCACGTGTCAATTGCCCCCCCCCCCCCTTCCCCACCGTGTGATCCGATGAAGACCCACCTTGTGGGTTTTGGAAGTAAATTCCAGCTGGCGATATATGTCAGGCCCATGTGTGCATATATGACTTCACTTCTGTAAAGGCTTCTGTTCTGTGCGTGCACAGGCCCAGAGTGCAAAGAGGAGCGGTACTATCTCCAGCCACGTGACAGGGAGGTGTCTGGTCTGTGGCTACCGCTTGGCAGATCTATCTCTGTCTTTCTCCGTTCACGTGCTCCTTCTCTTGTTCTGCTTCCCCCTTGCTTCCCCTCGCCTTCATCCTTTCACAGCGGTCGGTGTCTCTATGTCACCTGTTTGGCTCGGGTCCATTACACTTTGCTGCGTGGAGATAGGGAAGTTTGGGGTAAGGAAAGGAAGGCAAGGTCACAGCACGTGAAAGAATAAGCGGTTGACTTGTGTGAGCTTGGATTCCTACTGTTACGAAAGGATCACGTGCCTTTCTTTATTTGTCACTGTGCCAGTTCACAAGTCTTTGCAAAAGGGGTTTGGTTATTCACAATTCATTAACTTCATTCCTGAAAAAGGGAAGAAAAGTGAAGTCACATCCTGGCACGACTCAGCACTAAAACGGTGCACAAGTCCACCTCGTACTAAAAAGAAAGGACGGAAAAACAAAAGCTGTGGTTTCTCGCAAGGAGAAGAAGTTTTAAAGGGCATCGCCGGTTCCAGTGTACTACAAGGTAAACAAGTGTAGGTGAGTAGACATATTTAGTCTGTACTAATCTCAGCTCTCTTTATCGCGGGTTAAGTACGAGGTAATGTATGAATTTATAATCTTTTACAGTTACATTCGGCTAACCTAATGGTTGTGTGGGACTCACTCAAAATACAAGATTTACAATAATGATACAAGAGTGCAACATTTCTCCAATTTCGATTAAATAAAATTGTTTACACACTGATACCTCACCTCAGATTAATACCTCGTGAAATTATATAGTAATTCTTAGAATAGTCTTTGATTGAGGTATTATTTGGATATTATTAATAATAGTATTTGAATTTAATTTTATATAACGCAAAGTACCTCAAAGGTATTGAGTGTTGATGATTATAGAAATTACAAGGTATGGAATTAATTTTACATAATTCAAGTACCTCAAAGCAAGAACACTTTAATAAATAAAAACATCTTAGATATACTGTTTTCAACTTTCACTACAACTACACAAGAATATTACTGGATTACTTAAAAAAAATACAAACTCATTACTAAGAAAACATTTTCAGTACACTTTATCTAAGTTTGTCTTTGTTTAACAATGAACATTTTTGAGTCAGTTGGAACAATTCCATTAAAGATTACACACATAGATCAACTTCCTTCATTTATACCCTAGTGGCTCATTATGTATAACCTAACACAATATTTCTAATCATTAATAAACACTTTTACATAAGTAGCAGTATTCCTAATCCTAACTGTATACACTAATTATTCATGGTTGAAACTCTCTATACAAACTTATATTGACAGAACTCTAACCCTAATCGTACATACAATTTCCACTATTTACTACCCAACATTGGTACCAATTGTTAACCTGTTGGATCAATATTGACCCCTATATTACATACAATAGTAAACTTAATTAAATTTAGATATACCCTTCATCTTAACCTATGGCTCACTGGGATAGGCGTTCTGAATTATTTGTATCTTGAATATAACAGTTCTTTATAGTGGCCCAGAGGCTAATCCTTGCCTTCCAGTGTTTAACTCTATATCTATATCCTACTAAATAAAATAGAAATCTCTGTCTGTGACTTTCGAATTTTTCCCTTTTAATTATTTTTTCATATAGCATAATTGATCTAAGCCATATCTAATGTTAATTTTTTTTTGTGTCTGCATGTCTGTCCGAATGGATTTAACTCAAAAACCACTTAACGTATTGACATCAAATTTGTACAGTATATATAGATAATAACCCCAGGACAGACTTAGTCTTTGTTTCATCAAGATACCTCAAACAATTACGGAAAAAATGATGATCAGGGATACAAATAGGTACTGGATTAAGCTTTTCTTATGATTACTGCATAAAAAAAAGCATTGTTAAAAAAATTTTCATAATTTATCCTTTCTTTCTTATCAATGGGCTGTAAACCTTTCCTTTAAATAGCTGTGGTGGCCCAGTGGCTAGAGTTATTCAAAGTGGGGCCGCAGTGATCCAGTGGATATATATATATATATATATATATGTATATATATATGTATATATATATATGTGTATATATATATATATATATATATATATATATATATATATATATATATATATATATATATATATATATATATATATATATATATATATATATATATATATATATCAAGTGGGGCTGCAGTAGCTCAGTGGCTAGAACACCCAATAAGGGGGCAGCAGAAGCTCAGTGGCTAGAGAACCCAATAGTGGGGCCACAGCTGGTCAGGGGCTAGAGCACCCAATAGGGGGGCCACAGTAGCTCAATGGCTAGAGTGCCTAATAAGGGGGCTGCAGTAGCTCAGTGGCTTGAGAACCCAATAGTGGGGCCGCAGCTGGTCAGGGGCTAGATAATCCAATAGTGGGGCTGCAGCTGGTCAGGGGCTAGAGCACCCAATAGTGGGGCCACAGTAGCTCAGTAGCTAGAGCACCCAATAAGGGGGCTGCAGCCGTGCAGTGGGTAGAGAACCCAGTAGTGGGGCCGCAGAAACTCATTGGCTAGAGCACCCAATAGTGGGGCCACAGTAGCTCAGTAGCTAGAGCACCCAATAAGGGGGCCGCAGCAGTGCAGTGGGTAGAGAACCCAGTAGTGGGGCCGCAGAAACTCATTGGCTAGAGTACCCAATAGAGGAACCACAGCTGGTCAAGGGCTAGAGCACCAAATAGAGGGGCCGCAGTATCTCAGTGGCTAGAGCACCCAAAAAGGGGGCCGCAAGTAACTCAGTGGCTGGAGAACCCAATAAAAAAAGTGGTTAGATCAATTCAAAGTCCTAAATATCATGCTAACATAAAACATGTGCGAAGCGATGGCAGGGTGTAATTTAATAATTCCATTAAACCTGAAAGAAGAAATATTAGTATTTTAAAGATATCAACTTTATTAAACTTAAGTGGGCTTAATTTTAATAACTTTACAAAAATATAGTGCGAACAAAGTTGCACGGGTTAGCTAGTATATAATAAAATTACACTAATATATACAACTGAACAAGACAGACTCTTACAAGGACTGGTAATTAGTATAGTAAAATTGCTTTAACTCAGTGGCAGTTGTCAGCACACTTTCCAGCAAAGTGTAATTATATTCCAGGTCTTCGATGTGTGTGACACACGTTGTTTTAAGAGACAGGAATCTCTTTCTATCTGAGTGCCGCATATAGAAAAGTAAACTATATGATTAATAAGCCATGTACTAGACCTCTGTTCATTCTAATCCTAACTTTAACCTGTTCTATACCTAACAATGAATATAATTTACTCTTGCCCTAGTTGCCGCCCTACTGTATCTGTACTACAATACACACATTTTATGCTAAATACCTTATACACTACTGACATATTGTAACCCGTTTTATTTTTAACTAGCAGCCCACCATCGCTTTGCTCAGGTTTTATGGAGTTATTGATATATATATATATATATATATATATATATATATATATATATATATGCGATTACTCGTAACTACTTGCGATTACCTGTGATTACCTGCAACTATCCACGACTATGGGAAATTCGGCATGCGCTCGCTCGCACATCCTGACTTTGTCTTGAAACTTTAGGGGTGTGCTCGCTCACTCCTATCGGCATTCATTCACACATCCCGACAGTCTACCCATGACTTTGTCTGGGAACTTCAGCACGTGCTTGCTTGCACCTATCGGTGCTCACTTGCACATCCCATCCTGCAGTTGCATTCGGAACATAAAAATTTAAAAATTAATATGTAATGCATATGATGTAAGATTTAAATCATAAGACTTATGAAGTAAGATATAAGACATAACACTTAAGACATAAGACTTAATACTTAAGACATAAGACTTAACACTAAACACTTAAGACTTGGTCCAAAGGGCCTAACTTCCTATTGGGGGGGGGGGGGGGGTCATAAATAGGCAACCTTTTCTCAAATCTCAAGAAAATCAGTTGAAAAATGCACCTTCCGTGCTGAAAAGAAGGCAAAAAACACAGCTCTGGTCTCTGCAACTCCTCCCAGGAGAGGGTGAGAAGATATGGTTGGAAAAAGGGGAGGAGGGTACTATAGCCAAAGGTCCAAGGGTGTGCAGAGTAAAGCCACCACCCTCTACAATTTCTTCTAACATTGTTTCAGTTTATCTTTAATAGTGGTTTTGTTAGTGCATGCTTAGAAAGCATTCAAGTAACTCATTTTTCTTCGACTTTATTTACAAATTTTGAAATTTCTCAAGGGATTTTTTTTTTTAGATAGAATTAAACAAAGCAGATGTCCATCTGGAAGAATGTAGCTTTCTAATAGTAAAAGAATTGTGAGAATCTACCGTGTAGTTTCCAAGATTACCCGAGACATATAATAAAAATTTACCTTACCTCTTTATAATATTATCGCTCTAGCCACTTTATTACTGTGGCCCCACTTGGCATTACTCTACCCACTGGGTCTCTATGGTTCTACTTGATATATGCCTATGTCCATCTGGAAGAATGTAGCTTTCTAACAGTGAAAGAATTATAAAAATTATGGGCCACTGCTGCCCTACTTAGCATTACTTTACCCACTGGGCCTCTGTGGCCCCACTTGATATATTTCTATCCACTGAGCCACTGTGGCCCCATTTGAGAATGCTATTGCCACGAGCCACTGCATCCCCACTTGGGATAGCTCTACCCACTGGGCCACTACGGCAGCACTTGGCATTACTCTACCCACTGAGCCTCTGTGGCCCCACTTGATGTATGCCATCTGGAAGATCTAGCTTTCTAACAGTGAAAGAATTATAAGAATCGGCTGTGCAGTTTTGGTAGAGCATTCTTAAAAAGCAGCCAAGCAGCTCATTTTTCTCTGACTGGCAATTCAAATGATGAACAGATGTCTTGGCGTAACTCACTATTCTCCCTTGTTACTGCTGTCAGCTTGCTGACAGTTTTTGAGTGCTTTGTTTTCCAGTGTTATATTTTACCATTCATTCTTTCTAGTTTTCTCTCTTTCTGTTCCACTTGTTCCTGAAGCACTGCAGCAAGCTGTTTTGCTTTGTCTAGCTTTCCCTCAACATTACAATGAAAACATTTCCAGTCACCCTCAGGGACAACATTGGCATTTACTCTGGCACAGGATAGTGAAACCATCTGTTACGCTAATCACAAGCAATGCCTTCTTCAACAACTGACCCACAATATTTACATCCATTTATTTATAGAAATTGCTGCAATTTCATCTGCTCTCTTTCAACATCTGCTAGCATGTTTAAACCGTCTCTGTTCCTTATGATGTGGAAAACATTTCCGAAGCCATTGCCAGGTAATATATTTGGAATAAGTAAGGGCCTAAATACGTATGTTATTAAAAGTTGTTACATAAAGAAACTAATGTAAACAAGCAATAAAACAGAACAATCACATAAAATTATTCTCTACTAAATATCAGAAATGCTGATGATAACGTGAAATGTTAGTTGTCTATTTTATGACTTTGTTTTAAGGTGGCTTGGTTGCTGTTGAGGGGCTGAGTATGCCAGATTTGAGAGAAACCCGGGTTCATGACTGCAAAAATTTAAGAAAGATATTAAAATGTCCATAGTGCGCCAGCTCATCTATGCATGGGTGAGCACGTGTACTCTTGTTCTCAGGGCGGTAGCATGTCGACAGGTACATGGTGGTCCCCTCACAAGCACACGTCAACAAAAGAAAATTAAGAAAATAGTGTGGGTTGGACAGCTAGACAGTTCATGTAATTAAGTACATGGTTTCTGAAGAGTGCCAGATCCCAAAGTTGAAATGTACAATATAGACAAAGAGTCTAGGATCACCAATAGCTATATTGAGCTCACACACAATAAGCTACCCTGGCTTTAAGCGAGCATGGCATTTGGGCCTGCCATAGGCCAAAGTGGCAAAAGTACTGTTAAGCATGCGGTGAACTTTAAAAGCAATAAACTCTCAGGGACCTCGAGTTAGAGAGATGAAAAATAATTTAAAATGTTCCGGCACACTAAATCTTATTATTGCAGCTACATGGTTGATTAAAACAGATGGAGGTTCCCGCAGTGCGCGACACATGTGTATCTTCGAGGGCCGCTGATCAAAACTGAAGATGGTGGCTGAGACATCCAGCTACCTTGTCGAGATTTCCCGCCAACTCCGAGAGAGAAATTACATTGTATATACACTTGAACAAATGTACATAGGAAAACACTCCAAAAGACACTAATCGCACTGGAAGAATTTAGTAGAACAGTTCCGACATGTATAATTAATTACTTACTATACAGAGTTCTTACGTATTTCCATTTGTGTTGGAAAAATAATAATGACATGAACAGGCCAGAATGGGCCGGCAAAGCATGCAGCAATGAATTAGGAAATATTAGAAGCATTTTACATGAACACTTGCACTTCAGAAGACAATATTAAATTATAACAATAATTTAATATTACTTGAAATAATTTAAGTTTGGGCACGTGGCATGGCGGACACTGGAAATGCCAGTACCATTTACATTACAAGGTAACAGAACTCAAGAAACAGATGCCCTTTCAAAACAAAACAAATATGATGCAACCACTGTAAAAATATTTTATTAATTATGAATGTCCCAAGTTTGTGTTTAGAATAGAAACGTAACCCATGTGGCTTTGCACTATAATTCTTATTATACCTCTCTTAGGAGAAGCAAGAGGGAGATAACACTTTCCCTTTTATAAATTAGACTCTTCTTTTAGGTGCACAGATTATTTTAGCACTGATCTGAGTTTACTCTTCGTGTCACAGGTCAAACGGGTCATGACTTGGTTCAAGGACTCGTTACTCCATGAATGAGTGTAATGACCCATACACTGAACGCACTAAGCACACTGCTGATACACGAGTAGAGCAGCAGTGGGCTGCCTCCAGAGCGGGACAGTGAGATCGGTGTAATTTTTAGACTAGGTTAAATTTGAACTGTATTTGTTTACATGCACAAGTTGAAAGAAAAAAAACTGCCGTTTGCCTGCAAGCAAGCAACAAGGCAACTTTTTAAAATCAAACTATTAATTAAAGCTCAAGTAAAATATTTAATGTTCAAAGGGTAATAAAGAAAATCTTAACATGCAAAATAAAGTAAAGTGCAGTAAGTTTTATAAGATTAATCTAAAAATCGATGCAGGAGCAATCCAACTGTCGACTTTAGGTGGTGACCATCTTGATAATTTTATAATAATTATTTGTAACTGCTTTTGGATGTTAAATATTAAAGCTAACATTTGAAAAAATTAAGAATTGTAAAGGAGTGAAGATATGCCTTCACTAGGCCTTCCTTATTACTGTCTCGAATCATGACCTTTGACTGACGCTGAAGTTTAGGTTTTGTACTATTTATGATTATTCACCACAGATAGGTCAAAGTACAGTTTAAATCATGTGGGTACCAACTCTCTGGTCACGAGTTATTAGTCTTGTGCTCACCAATTATTCGTCCTGTTGAATATTCAAACATTCACCATTTTAGTGAACTGGCACACGAACGTGTGACATCTTGGTGATCTTTGGCTACCAAAACGTCCTCCTTCTATAGGTATTTTATTGTAATATTTAAGTTGATCATGAATCAACCAGCTCTTATTAAGAAAGTTTAAGGCTTTGTAAAAGCCCTAGGTTCATGTAGGAGAGATGTTTGAAAAATGACAAGAGTATAGTGCCTGTTCACAGTTATGGCCGTCATGTTACATAAATCTTGTGTTGTTGCAGGTTTGAGGCAGAGATTGCCTTGCCTGTTCTCGCCGCACCACCACCTCCACCACCTGCGCCTATTCCACCTTCAAGACCAGTGATTGGGGCCAACACATACAGCCAGGTGCAGCGGCAACTGGAGGAGCAGCAGTCGGGTCCCATGATTCCAGAGCTGCCCCCGCACATGCAGTTTGTTCCAGCCATTCAGGAAGTTCCCCCTTTCCAAACGATGCCACCGCCGCCGCCTCCCCCACCCCCACCTATTCTTGTACCGCACCAGGTGCAGCGAGGTCAGCCAGTGCGACAACGTGAGTAACAGTGGCATTGGAACAATTTCAAATTGTGGGGGTACAGGTTTAGACCAGAATAAAAAAAAACTGCAGACCATGATTTTAAAAGGCTGCTGGAAATTGGTGGGAAAAAGGTATTTGTGAATATTTGCTTACAGGCACACCCACGCTCCATTTTATAAGCCTAACTCTATTTGGAAAATCTGAAAATAAATATATTTTTGTAAGCATACTTCCACCACAATTTGTGGATGTTCACCGGAAACCTGTTGAGATTCTGTGACTTGTAAAAAAAATGCATTTATTATTTGCTGTTCAACAACACTACATAGTTATTTAGGTTACAGTTACTAAAGGAAAGGCAAACTGGGTATAATTCCTGGTGGGGTCAGTTCGGATTTTTGCATTTCTCAGTACCTTAAAAATTATACATGGTACAATAAATTAGCTGTTTATTTCTTATAAAATCTCAGAATCTATTTTGATCATAATTACTAGTAACAGTTACAAATACCTGTGTTGGAAATATGTTTATTGTAGTAATATGACACAACAGCAGAAAAAACTCCATATAAGACATGAACAAACAATTAACACTACACAAACATAGACAAAAAGGACAATCACAACTTTATAAATTGCTCAATTAATTATATTAGTTGAACACTCTTTGTTCAAACTGAGAAAAGAAGTTTTGGTTTACCGCTATTAGCACTCCACCGCCTCTATTAAGATTAGTTAACTTGGCATCACGATCGTTACGGAAAATATTATAATAGTCTGGAAAATAGTGTGAATTAATACTCGACTTGTTAAACCATGATAAGCAAATTAGTGGAAAATCAGTGCCAATTAGATTTTGAGAAAAAACAAGCGATTTTGTCCTGAGACCCCTGACATTCTGGTAATATAGTTCAAAATCCCTAACTGGCATAGGCATAGTTTAAAAGCACCTCTGTTAGCCTAAACTTTACGTTAATTGAGTTACAGCTCCTACAGCTGCTTCCTCTGTGTTTATAGGGGAAGTATCACTGTCCGGTACAAATAATTGTTCATTTAAAATCTTCTATAAAAGGGACTAATTAAACATCCTGAAGGCCAAAAAACCGTATTTTAAAAATATGGTCAAAGTCTTCTGCCACTGCCACATAAAAAGATGCATAAGAATTATATTTTGTTTTCAATCTGGCCACCTTCAGGTTTGAAACTTTAATTTCGGCATTTACATAAGAGACAATATCATTGTCTTTAACTTCAGGAGCGAAGCAAGAGACAAACAGTGCCGTCATACGTGGACGTGTTGTTTTCGGAATCGTTTTAATGCTCACATTATTGCGAACACCCACTGGGACTTGGTTCCTCAGTCTGACTGCTGACGATCCGCTCGTAGTCAAGGCCTTTGTGCCGCATCGGGGCTGACAACGGTAAACCCGTCATCGTCAGCAGCTGGCTGCTTCGGTGAAACAAGCTGATCCGTAGTTTTTACATCCTTGGACTGTGGCAGTGTTGCCAAGATGGTGTTCTTGCTTTTCTTATTGCTGGTGCCTATGATGTCCACTTTTTTGCCAATTTCCTCACTGTAAGTTTTTTTTACTGCATTTTGACTGGCCTCTGAAACCTTGCTTGGGTCTAAAGTTTTCCCACATGGAATACAAAGCCTATTGTTAGCCACTTGCTGGCTCTCAAACATTGCATGCAAAAGTGCATTATCTTCTTTGAGACTTTTTACCTCTAAAGAAAGCTCGTCAATCTGACCACATAAAGTTTGGAACATGGATTTAATTGTATTGGTCATTGATTCTGCTATTTTAGCAGACATCGCTGGCTCCGATGAGTTAGATGAATCATTGTCGTCCACTGAAATAATTAGTTCAGCCGCATTGGAGTTTGATTTGCTCTCACTTTTTTGTTTTTTCTTTAGAGAAAACCCAAACATGTTCGTATCAATGTTGCACTTAGCACATTGTTTACAAAAATATTCCTATTCACTTGTGGTGCTGGCAAAGTTGCAGTGGAACCTATTCTCGCATGGGCTGGCACAGTTCACAAATTTTTGTTTACCATAGAATGACGTATCACACAATAAACATAAGTCTGCACTCTGGGGCATATAGAACCCCTTAAAATCCAATTTTAGCGGTGTTTCCATCACTTTAAGAAACAAAAACCACCAAAAATTCAGAAAGTCATAGGAGCGATCATCCTCCTCTGATAAGCGCCCGGACATTAATTAATTAATATATTTACCTGAGTTTTATGTGCCATCCAACAGTGTTAACCATTAACTGGGTGACACAAGATTCAAAAACAACCATCACCTATGATTGTACAACACAGACAACACAACAAAGGGTACAAACAAAACAAAGAAACACTAAAAACATGAAGAAAAAAAGACTTAATTGAACAATTATGAATGGTTAAATTGACATTTTAATCAACAAGAGCTTACTGACTAATGTGATATTCATAAATATCATAAAAAATTATTTTTCTACCCCTAAAGGGATCAAATTAAAAAAAAAATATTATTAAAAATTGAGACACATCTATACTCAAGATATTTTCTAGTTCTTACAGTCCAGAAAGTACGAGAGATTCTAAAAATAAAATTTGGAATCTTAAGTTCTACTAAATTAGAAATGGCAGAACAATAATAATAATGATAGTTGATTTTATTGATTTGCTGAACAAAGCTTAAAGTGCCGACCAACAGTACACAACCCATGATAGGTGGGCACATGAACATAGAACGACAATACATTACACTCTACCTGACAAGTACAAACAAACAAGACAGACAAGACAAACATATAGGACAAACAAAGAAACAGTTTATACGTGGAGAAAAGAAAGAAACTAATGATTAACCAATTTACACTATGATGTGCATATAGAAATTTAATATTAAATTACAAAATTTATCTTGTATAATTGTTTTGACTCACTTGCATAGAAAAGAGATTAGTCACTTTTTCACAGGTCGTTACACACCCGATGCATGTACATGTCTCCTCACAAACTCATTAGGAATTCACAGCATCAATGCACAAAACAACTAGCGCAAATGTCCAAGGTAGTCCACACTTGGTTGATGTAGCATTTGCAATATCCTGAACACCCTATTTTCCCGATTTTAACGACCAGACACAACCATTCCCGACTTTAATAAGCAAGGTACTAACATGGCGGACACAAGCACGCTGCCCCTGACATCACCAACATGGCTGCCACCACCTTGAATAAAACTGAAGCGTCCCAACATTCTGCCCACCAAATTTGGTACAAATTTAAGAATTGTCAACATTTATTTACACAATGTACAACATTGAGGAAGAAGTTACTGAGTGGAGAGGGGGCACAGCCTCACAACTGCCCTCTTGATACTTGCCACACGACTAACCCCATCTTTGCCTGGATGAAGTGTGTCAATGCGACCAAGCTGCCACTGAAGAGGAGGAAGGTGGTCTTCTCGTACCAATACCAGCTCTCCTACCTTTACTGTAGACCCTTGCTGAGACCATTTACCTTTTTGTTGGAGTGTGTGTAGATATTCCTTTACCATCGTTGCCAGAAATGCTGTGTAGATTGTTGTAGTAGCTGCCACCTGTTGAGGCGCTTTGTGGGCAGTTCCGTGAAGTCAGTAGGTGGTGGAGCTACTAATGCACAGCCAATGAGAAAATGTAGTGTAGTCAGGGCACTGAGCTCATGAGGATCTGTGGAAAGAGCACATGATGGTCTTGAATTCAACACTGCCTCTACTTGAGTGAACAGTGTGGTCAATTCCTCAAAGGTCAATACTTGCTACCCTATTACACATTTTACATGACCTTTTGCTGATTTGATGCCAGCTTCCCAAAGCCCACCAAAATGAGGGGCCGACGGTGGATTGAAGTGCTGCTGGATACCATTTTCTGCCAGACTACTTGCTACTTGGGTTGAATTGGATTTATTTCTCAAGTATGTTTCCTGTTCAGTAAAATGCTTGTGAGCACCAACAAAGTTAGTGCCGCAATCACTATAAACATCTTTACATAATCCTCTACGAGCAGTGAAACTTTGTGGTCAGTGCAGAGACGACCTCCAAATGCACAGTCTTTGTAACAAAACATACAATCAAACATAGGTATGCCTTCAATACATGTGCATTCCGAAGATGAGATTGTTTGATATGGAATGGACCTCCATAATCCACTCCCACAGTCTGGAATGCCCTCATGCTCTGAACCCTGCTGGTTGGCAAAATGTCCAATATCGGCTGTACAGGTGACTTCTTAACATGTAAGCACTTCACACATTTTGATATTCTTGATCGTATCATGCCTTTACCTGCCAAAATCCAATACCTGTATCTGATGATAGAATGCACAGTGCTGACACCTGCATGTAGGGACCAGGCATGGTAGCAATCAATGACCAGATTAATGAGGTGACACTTCTTGAGTAACAGGATTGGATGTTTTTCATTGAATGACTACCTTGAATTTTGAATTTTTCCACCAACTCTAATTAGGCCTTGAGGATCGAGGAAAGGGTTGAGGTTTCTGACCTGTAGTGAGCATTCTCTTCCCTTCTGCAACCGATCTATCTCCATCTTGAAAAAACCTTTTTGCACTTGGTGTACACAACGAACTTCTGCTGCTGTAAGCTCTGTTGATGTTAAGGGGCCACAACAGCGGCTTGACGGATGCCTGACATTTGAAATGAAGTGCAACACTAACACTAATACTTGTCGTAGTTGTGATAAGGAACTAAATCTCTCTATTCACTCAGAGAAGAAAATTGTGGTCTGCGCAGCTAGGGCTCTTAGGTTCGAAAGCTTCCATTCTTCTTGATACTTTGGGAAACTAGAGTCTGAGTAACCTTCTGGCCAGGCATCTTCTGATTTAACAAGCATTGATGGACCACTCCACCAAAGGTGATGACTGACAAGCTGGCTTGGCATCAAGCCTCTCGAGGCACAGTCTGCGGGGTTTTCCTTGTGATGGTACATGTTACCACTGACGCACTACTTTGCTTTCCTGTATTTGAGATACTCTATTTGCAATAAAGGTCTTGAGACAATATGGTTCAATATGGATCCATGCAATGAAGGTTGTTGAATCACACCAGGCTATCACCTTCTTGATAATTATCCTTTTTGACAAAATGGATATGATTAAGTTCACCAGTTTCACAAGCAAATGAGCAGCCAGCAGCTCTAGGCGAGGTAGATTTACAGTGTTCAATGGTGCGAACACGAGACTTGGCCACCAATAAATGGACTTCAAGTTTGGACTGATTTGCATTCTGCAGTCATACAACTGCTGCATAACCTTGGGTTGAAGCATCACAAAATCCATGAATTTGGTACACTTCACCCTCAAATTGTTGACATGAGGAATAGCAACTTCGTGTAAACTGTCAAGTTGCGCAATGAATATGAGCCACTTAACTTTGATATCACGTGGTGGAGGTTCATCCCAATCAATTCCAAGAAGCCATAAATTCTGAAGACAACTGGGCCAATCCAACCTAATGGGTCAACATCTTAGCTATATCAGACAATATCACACGTTTAGTAATATTATTAGAACTGGCACTGTGAGTATGATATGAGAACACATCTCCCTTGGACTGCCATTCTAGTCCTGGAATTCTTATGACTTCATCCCCATTATCTTCAAATGTCAGAGGGCACACTCTGTGGTCATCTGGAACGGTATCCAGCACAGCAGGATGATTGCTGGCCCATTTCCTTAGTTCAAAACCACCACTCTTGAGTAGCGCTATCAACTCATCCTGAAGTGAGAGAGCAGCTGTAACTGATGATGCACCTGCAATCACATCATCCACAAACACATCTTCCCTGAGCACCTTTGCTGCATTGGGATAGTTAATTTGCTCGTCAATAGCTAGTTGATGCAGGGCCCTCATAGCTAAGAACGGAGCTGAAGATACATCATATGTTACAGTGTCCAACTGATACTCTTGAATAGGGTGATCATAACACTCGCGCCACAAGGTTACCTTGAATGGCTGATCATCTTGATGCATGCGAATCTGCTGATACATTTTGCAAATGTCCGTCATCATTTCAATGAGATGTATGCGGAACTGGGTGATGATTTCAATTACATCCTTTTGCATTTTCGGTCCCTTGTAAAGTGCATCGTTTAAAGACTGACCTGTTGATGTTACTGCAGACGCATCAAACACCACATGCAATTTAGTCGTCAAGCTGGTTTCTTTGCGGACACAGTGGTGAGGAATGTAGTACCGAGCCTGGTGCGTCTGAGCTTCACTCAGATGATGCATGTGACCAAGGGATTCATATACCTTGAGAAATTCGGAATACTGTGCTTTCAGTTGTGGCTGACATGCCAGTCTTTTTTCAGCTTGCAAACGTGTTTCACCCAGGTTGGGTTCCACATCTTTGAAGGGCAATCTTACCATGTATCATCCATCTGGACTATGTGTATAGGTCTCTTTGAAATGAGCTTTACAGAGATCCCCTTCAGGATCAGTATGTTTGGTTGTCGGCAAATCTTCATGTTCCCAGAATTGCTGCAGCACGTCTGAGAGGTTTGGTGAAGTAACAAATAGCAAAACAAGGACACCTGGGTTACTTATGGCTTCCTCGCTCAACCTTCCCATTAAGATCCAACCAAGTTTACTGCGAAAAGCTCCTGGATAAACTGTAGGGTCTGGATACCGCCCACCATCAAAAATCTCAGGACAAACATCAACACCCAACAGAATGTCAATGGGCCCTGGAGTATGGAAGCCTGTGTTAGCAAGATCTTAACTCTCATAGTGGGATTTTACATGTTGAGGCAATGCAACAGATGGCAAATTTGAGGTTATGTTATTCAGGATTAATGTATCCACAATTACCTGAAACCCTTATAAAGGAACAAAGCACACAAGTTACTGCACTTGTATTGGTTTGAATGACTGACTGGCCGAGGCCACTAATTGGTACATGTGACTATCTCCAATGCAAACCCAATCTCTTCACACATTCCTCAGATATGAAGGAAGCTTATGATCCAGTATCGAGTAGAACACGAGCCCTCTGAAGAGTACCACAGGAATCCTTCACTCTCACAACTGCTGTACCTAAAATCACAGTGGCAGCACTAATGCTGGAACTAGTAAGTGAAACTTCTTGTGTAGATTCCTCACATGTAGTGGTATGTCCTGCGAAGCTATCAATATTTTCTGTCTCATCAACTGATTGTGGTAGCACTTTTTTACTAGCCTTGTTGACATCTGATGTGGAATCAGGATGGATTAATGTGTGGTGGCATTCATTGCAATATGCACATGAAAGTTTTGAAGTACATACATTAACATGATGGGGTTTTTGGCAATTGAAACACAGACAGTATTGGTGCACCACATCTCGCCTCTCCAGAAGTGTGTGACCAAGAAACACAGGACATTTATAAATTTCATGACCCTGATTACATATGATACATACCCGTTCTGAACTGGCAAAGAAGGATTTTCAATAATTAATTGTAGTCACAGGTTCAACCTTCCTTGTTGTGCTGTGTGAAGTAGACATCACTGAAGCAGCAGCAGACATCAATACTTTGCACAGAAATTCCAAAAACTGTAATAGCTGTACAAATTTAGGCATCTTCACTTCTTTATGCTCTAGTTCAAAATCACGTAGCGTTTCCGCATCAAGTTTACATAACACAATGTTCAACATCACAAAGCACCACTGGTCCACTGGAAACTTCAACACTTTAAGAGCACTTAGGTTTTCCTTCAATACATCAACTAGGCATCTTAGTTTATGCAGACAACCTTCTGTTACCATTGGCACGTTCATGATGTTCTCCCAATGCATTGTAGCTATTTGACACACATCTTGGTATCGCTCAGTTAACATCTGACATGCTAATTCAGAATTTCTTTTGGACAATGGTACAGATTTGATGAGGTTAAGTGGCTATCCAGTGAGAGATGTGAGAAGATACTGTTGCTTCTCAAAATCTGAAAGCTGACTGTTGGTATGTACTAACATCCTATATAGCTCACAGAAACTCGTCCACTGTGTCAGTTGCCCGCTGAATGTCGTTAGCTGCAATTTCGGAAGCTTCACAGATTTAGATTTGATATGAACATTTGATTTCCCTTCACCATTATCATTTTTTTTTTTTTAAATCAAAGATAGTGGTGTGAACTTCTAAAATTCGATAGTAGGCTGAGTCAAAGTGTTCCATATCTGTGTTTATAAACTCTGCTCGGTCTGGTTTGCTAGCTGCTAACTGAACAATGATGTCTTCAAAATCTGTTTTCTGTTGTGCTAAATCACGGCAATGGGCTTTAAACAAATCTAATCGCGACGTATCCTTTTCAAGTTCATTAGGTAGAGGAACAAGTAGCTTTAGCCTGCATCTTGTTAACTGAAGTCTCATTTTCAACATTTTTAGCGACATCATTGCTACGGACGTAAACAATAACACTGGCAGCAACAGGTATACCAACACAATATACAGCGATGCAGTACTTGACATAGCAGTTTGATATCTCGAAGAGCAATATTGATTAACACTTGTTTGTCGACTGCACGAAAGGGTACGTCTGGCGACAGTTACAAACGTAAACAAAGGATAGTAACAAACGTTAGTTTGATGTTGAAACACACTTCCAAGTCCGTAGTTTGCAGATGTCCAACAAATCTGGCCCGGAGCCAAAATGTTTTGACTCACTTGCATTGAAAAGAGATTAGTCACTTTTACACAGGTCGTTACACACCTGATGCATGTACAAGTCTTCTCACAAACTCATTAGGAATTCACAGCATCAATGCATGAAACAACTAGCGGAAATGTCCAAGGTAGTCCACACTCGGTTGATGTAGCATTTGCAATATCCTGAACTTACTATTTTCCTGACTTTGATGACCGGACACAACCATTCCCGACTGGAGTAAGCAAGGTACTAACATGGCAGACACAAGCACACTGCCCCTGACGTCATCAACATGGCTGCCACCACCTTGAATAAAACTGACGTGTCCCAACAATAATGTTTATAAAGATCTTTAAAAGTAATTTTTCTAGCCAAAAAGGGATCGAAACCAGGGAAAACGTTGTTGTAAATATTAGTACATCTATTGATGTAGTCCTTTTTATGTGTTACAGAAGAGAACATGGGAAAGGTTCTATGAGTATATACAGGAGTTTTTAAACCTACTTTATACTGTACAGCTTGACAAATTGTAAAAGCTAAAAAGGAATTAATTAAAAAAAGAGCATCATTAATATTACGACGTTTGTATAAAGTGAGAGTATTAAATATGGCATGTTCAAGGTTGTAGTTAAATTTAGGTTGCAGGGGAAATCTACTATGAATTAGTTTAAATACATTTTTTTGGATGTTCTCTAATCTATTTGAGTCTGCAAGAGTAATATAGTTCCAGATGATGGATGAATATTCTAATTTGGATCTAACTAAAGAATAATATAGAACTAATAGAAAATCAGGGGAATTAGCGGAGAAAGTTATAAATTTAATCAAACCTAACGTACGACTAATACTATTAATTATACTATCTACATGAATATGAAAATATAGTTTGAAGTAAAGAAAGACTCCAAGGTCGCCAACATAATCCTCACTTTTAATTATAGGAGTGTTTACATGGTAAGTATACAGCACAGGGTTGGTCTTCCTTGTAAATGAAATAGAAAAAATCTTTTTTATATTTATTTCCATTACATTTGTAATATACCAATTATTAATGGCTGTGATGTCCTCTTGTAGCAACGAACAATCCGAGACATCTATACTTCTATAAATTTTAAGATCATCAGCATAAATAAGTGCATTTGAATGCCCTATTATACTGACGATATCGTTCATAAAAATATTGAAGAGTAACTGTGCTAATGTGCTTCCTTGAGGAACACCAGAAAAGATTGGACACGAACTAGAAAAGGAATGATCTAATTTAACAAAGAAAGTTCTGTTTAAAAAGTAATTGGAAAACCATTTGACATAAAAGTGATCTAGTCCTAAAATTTTCAATTTTTGTAGAATAATTTCATGTTGGCAAGAATCAAAGGTTTTCTGTAAATCAAAACTATAACATCAACTTGCTTTCTAGCAGTTATATAAAAATATAGATTGTCTACAAAATTATATAAATTGGAGGTTGTCGTTCTACCTATCTGGAAGCCGTGCTGACATTCTGAAATTAAATTTTTAGTAAAGAAAGAAAGATGTTTAAATATAACTTTTATCAAAAACTTTTGACAGGCTGCATAGCAAAGAAATAGGCCTATAATTATTAACATCCAGTTTATTTCCCTTTTTAAAAATTGGAACAACTACTGTGCTCTTCCAAATGTTGGGATATATACCACTAGTAATGCTAAAGTTAAATATATAAGTTAATATAGGGGTGAGAATGTCAGCGCAACGTTTAATTATAAAATTTGGTATATCATCACAGTCTGTAGCCTTAATACTTTTTACCTTTTTAATAGCCCATAATACAGATCTTTGGGTAATGGTAGGAGAAGCAATATTTAAGTAATTTTTGTGAACATTAGAGCTTAAATTATTGCCGGAAGGTACAAGTACAAACCCTTTTACAAAGTGTTTGGCAAAAATATTTATGAGGAGACCGGGATCTTGGACAATATTATTGTCGACAGATAACTTAAAGGAGTCTTTGTAACCTGTTTTCATTAGCTTAACATAGTTCCAACATTTTTTAGGTTTACTTTTCAAATTGTTATTTATTTCTGAAAAATGAGAGTAATTAACTTGTGATTAGTTTTTTTTATGCAATCGATGAAAATGTTCTTTCTGTTTTAGTAATTTGATTATATCTGAAGTAAACCAGACAGGATATTTATTATTAATACCTTTATATTTTGGAATATAAGAAATGATTAATAGTTGTAAATTACTAGTTACAAAGTCAACCATTAAGTTAACGTCTGCCATCTGATATATGGGGGACCAATCAAAATCATTAATAGCATAATATAAAGCCAAATAGTCACCCTTATGATAATTCCTGAAATAGGTATGTCTATCCTGTTTGGATTCTCAAAATCAACAGATAATTGACAACATAATGCTGGATGATATTTATTTTCCAACACCAATGGATCGCTTAATTTTTCTATTTTTTGAAAAAAAATTAGCTAAAACTAAATCTAGTAATTCGGAATCAGGTTTTGAAAAATTAAATTGATCAAGGTTCAATGACCTTTTTGTTTGTAAAAGAAATCTACCCTTAATTTTATTCTAGTAATAAGAAATATTTTGAGTGTGAAGTGTTTTCCAGTCAATACCGGGAATATTAAAATCTTCTACAATAACTATTTGGTGATTGTTAATTAATTTTGATTCCAAAAAGGAAAAATAATTATTGAATTCATCAACTGTTAATTGGGGGGAAGATAAATATTACCAATTAGGAATTTGCTAACATTACTAATAATGATTTAAATCCAAACAGATTCAATTTCTTCCTGAGTTAGATGAAATTTTTCTTCAACATGCAAAAAATAAACTTGATTAACTGCAGTCAAAACACCACGTCCTCTATTGAGGTTTGTTAAATTTGCATCACGATCATTTCGAAATATTAAATAATGATCAGGAAAATAATGGGATAGTATAGTAGAGTTATTAAACCACGTTTCTGTGAGACAAATAACTGAATAGTTAGTACTATTTATGTTGAGAGAAAAAGTGAGGGATTTTGTTCTGAGACCCCTTACATTTTGATAGTATAAATCAAGTTCCCTCAAGGGCATAATGGTTATAAGTAGGCACCTCCGGTTGCCAATACATAATTAAGAAGTTACATCTGCGGCTCTCTCGACCACTTCATTATTATCTTTTACAGGAGAAGACTCAGTAGCATTTACAAAAAGTTGTTCATTTTGTAGTCTGCCGTAGAAGGGGCTGATAAGGCAGCCTGCCGGCCAGAACACAATATTGAAAACCGGCCAGAACACAATATTGAAAATCCATTTTAAATCAGACTCAACCACAGCAACATAAAAAGAAGAATAGGTATCATATTTAGTTTTTAATTTTGCAACTTTAATAATAATAATAATAATAATAATAATAATAATATATTTTATTTATTTATTTGCTTGCGTAAAGTGCCACCCAACAATAGTAAAACCAGTTACAGGGTGACGCTACATTAAGGACAATGGACAAACAAAGACAAAACAGACACAAACAATACAAAACACACGACAAGAAAACATACAAAAATGATTAAATAAAAAACTAGAGATTATAACAGTTAATAACCTTACACCAGTAAAAACAAAACATTATAAATATCCCACTATTAAAGAAAAAGGACATAAAAATCCATCACCACATAATATTATAAAAAGATAATGTAATAATAAAATATATTATAATATACAAATTAATGAGTATTTATAATTTTCACTTCTGACTACTGTAATGCTTTAAAGACCTACCAAATTTTTAATAGTTGTGCAATTAATATGAGACACATAAGCATTAGCCAAATATAAGATATATAGATCCCATGGTAATTTAAGTGTTTGTGTATTGAATCTATTAAGTTCACTAGTGTAAACAAATTTTGAACTAATTGGAAATCTAGTATGAATTAGTTTAAAGTTGTTTTTTAGAAGATTTCCAATTCTGATGGAATCAGTGTAAGTAATAAAATTCCAATTTACAGAACAGTAATCTAATCTAGCTCTTACTAAAGTATAATATAGGCACAATAAAGAATCAGGTGATGTTGCAGAATATGTAATGAATTTAATTAAACCTACTGTACAACTAGTATTACACATTAAACTATCTATATGATGGTGCAAATACAATTTAGAGTCAAGAATTACTCATGTATCACTAATAAATTCAACTCTGTTGATTAACAAGTTGTTAATAGTATGTATTTTTAAAAACAATAGGATTAGTTTTCCTACAAAAGGTAACACAAAGAATTTTTTTTTTAAATTTAGTGACATTGCATTATCTTTACACCATTTTTCAATTGCTATTATGTCATTTTGTAAGTGTAGACAAACCTTAATAACATTAATTTTGTTATGTAATTTAAGATCATCAGCAAAAAGTTATGTTTGAGAGTGACCAATAACACTTACATCATCATTAATAAAAATATTAAATAAGAGTGGAGACAGGGTTCCACCTTGTGGAACCCCTGAAGAAACAAGATATGAAGAAGAGAAAGATGATTCTATTTTGACCACAAAATTTCTATCACTTAAGTAATTTGAAAACCATGATACAAATACATTATCTAATCTTATTTCTTGTATTTTTACAAAATCACAGAATGTTGACAAGTATTGAAGGCTTTTTGCATATCAAAACAAATGATATCAATTTGGTTTCTAGTAGTAACATTGCCATAGAGATCATTGACAAATTTGAACATGTTGGTGGATGTGGTTTTACCAGTTTGAAAACCATGTTGATTTAATGTAATTAAATTTGTAGTATGAAAATCTAGATATCTGTGTATAACCTTTCATAAAACCTCTGTAAAACTGTATAGTAATAAAATAGGTCCTATAATTGTTCAAGTTATTTTTAGTACCTTTTTTGAAGATAGGTACTACTGTAGCTTTTTTTCCACAGATTAGGAAAAACACCTCTACTCAGGCTAAAATAAAAAATGTGTTAAACAGGGATGAAAACATTTGCACAGCCTTTAATAATGAAATTTGAAATGTTGTCTATGTCAGAGGCCTTATTACTCTTCAGCTTTTTGATAGCCCATAGAACCAGACCTTGAGTTATTGTGGGAGGAGATAGATTAAAATTGTTTAAACTATAGTTTATCTGAGGACTCATGTTTAAGGATTTTTGGATATAGACCTATGGTGCAAAATTGGATATTTCACCTGGATCATCAACCATTTTGCCATTAGAAAAAATTGTTATTTTTTCCTTATAACCTTTCTTTATGATTTTAACAAAATTCCAAAATTTACAAGTGTATTTCTTAAGATCATCGTTCATATTCTCTTGCCACTTTAACTTATCAGCTTTAATCATTACTTTTACAGCTTTCTTATAGTCAGAAAATTCCTGGTAATTATAATCAGATTTGGTTTTTTTTTTATACAATTTAAAACAATGTTCTTTCATTTTTAGTAATTTAATAAGGTTAGAAGAAAACCATACTTGATATTTACCTTTCATATTTTTTGTCAGGTATAAACTCATTTATACATTTTTGAGAATGCCTTGTGAGATAATCAACCATTTGATCTATATCCCTCATTTGATAAATAGGACTCCAATCAATAGCATCAATTGCTAAATACAGCAAGTAATAGTCACCTTTTTTTATAATTTGTAGTAAAAAACAAATTTTGATTTCCTTTATAATATTCAAAATCAACATTACAAAAGCAAGTTAAGGCAGGGTGATAATTGTCTTCTTCAACAAGGGCTTCTATAGATTTTTCTACATTAATATGAATATTTGAAAAAAAAAATTATATCTAGTAATTCAGAAGAAGATTTTGTAAAATTAGATTGGTCAAGATTAAGTAAATTCATAAGTTGAAGAAGTAATTGTCCTTTTTGTTTGATGTAATAATGAACTATATTCTGGGTATGCATTGAATACCAGTCAATACCCGATGTATTAAAGTCACCAACAATTATAATTTGATCAGGATACCTAGCTAGTTTTATCTCTAAAAAATTGTAGTAATCAATAATTTCATTAACAGACAAATTTGGTGAACAATAAATATTTCCTTATAGAATTTTTTTGTTGGTGCCACTGGCTATTTCTACCCATACAGACTCAACATTCTCTTCATTAAAATCATTTTTTAAAACCGTATAAGGAAATTTAGATGAGTTTACCGCTGTTAAAACACCACCACCTCTATTGAAGTGAGTAAGTAAAGGATCACGGTCTTTACAAAAAACAAAATAATTATCAGGAAAATAATGAGAATCTAAACAATTACTATTTTACCAAGTTACAGTAAGACAAATTACTGGATAATCTATACTAATTACGTTCTGAGAAAATATCAGAGATTTTGTTGTTAAATCTCTAACATTCTGATAATAAACACTGAAGTTAGCCAACGAACAGTCTTAGCCTAGGCACCTCCGATTGCCATATCATTGACTAGGAAGATAAAACAGCTCCTCCAGCCTTCAGTACATTATCGTAGCTGAGAGGACGACTTCATTAATAGGTTCTGAAGCACTTTCTGCCCCATACAGTTGTTCATTATAAAGTCTACCGTAGAAAGGGCTGATAAGACAGCCTGCTGGCCAGAAGACTGTATTGAAAATATGGTCAAATTCAACTTCATCCATGGAAAAATAGAAGGACGAGTATGAATTATGTCTTGTCTTAAGTTTAGCTACTTTCAGGTTGGACACTTTTAATTCCTGATTTCTGTACGACACTATGTCGTTTTCTTGAACTTCAGGCCTGAAACGGGATACAAATATTGCTTTCATTTTAGGTCTTACTACTTTAGGAACTGTCTTTATGTTGACATTATTTCTAACTCCCAATTGTATTTGCTTTCATCCCACCGCTGGCTTGGAACCCGCTGACTCAGGTGCTGTCTTTGTACCGTGTCGATTCACCGTGATAAAGCCATCAGCATCGGCTGCCAGATGTTTTGACGCCTCTTGCTGGCTCAGAGATTTGTTTGTGCGCAGTGGTGACAACATTTCTAGGAAGTGACTTGTTTTGCCCTTTGTCTATGCCACTGGAACTAGATTCTAGGCCCATCTTTGCCACTTTACTAAAAGATATTTTAGAAATTGAATTATATTTACTAGCAGCACACGAGGCACACATTTTTTTTTTAAATTTGAGGACTGTACACTTTCAAACAAAGTCCTTAAAAGAGAGTTATCTTCCTTGAAATAAAGAACTTCTTTTGATGAGTCATCAATTTTTTTTACACAAAACCTCAAATAAAGATTTAACACTTTCTTCCATAGTGTCTAATGTTTTTTCAACAACTTCTTGACTGTCCTGATTAGCTTGGTTTTCTGTCTCACTATCAACAAGAGTGACTGTTAACTTACAGTTTTTTTGACTTGCAACTTATAGTTTTTTTTGACTTGCATTGGAAATTGTTTTTTCTGCTACACTGTTCTTGCTATTACGTTTAGGCGAGAAGCCGAACATATTTGCCTCAACATTGCAGTGTTCACACTCAAAGTCTTCAGGTTCACTTGTTAAAGACACGCACTGAATGTGGGAATGAGTCCCATAAGTTCCAGAGCACTTAACGAATTTTTGTTTGCCATAAAATGGCTTACCACAAACTTTACAAACGTCCTTGCTAGGGGGCATATAAAAGCCCTTAAAGTCAAAAGATTCAGTAAACTCAGACTCTTTTTACTATAAAAAAAACTAAGATCACACAGGAGTAGGCGAGGAGCACATCTTACTCCTACGAGCGCCGATTGCTGAATGAATTCCGATCGTCGAATGACGCCGATCGCCAAATGATGCCGATCGCCGAATGTTGCAGATCACTGAATGATGATGTTGATGATGATGATGATAATAATAACAATAATAATAATGCATTTATTTGTTTGTATATTAGAAGTTTAATTTGCCATCCAACAGTAATTACTATTAACTGGGTAACACAGACAATTATTACATACTTTTCAGCAACAAATTATACAAACAACGTAAAGGACAAGGACAACATAAAAGAGACAGACAATACAGAAAATATAATTAAATATACATCACGCAATTAGCAAAATAACATATTAGTAATACAAAAGACAAGAATAAAAAATAAATAATTGACAATATTAAATGGTTAAGACTTACAGTATTAATTAAGTATTGGAATCAACAGAACTTACTAACCAGTGTGATGTTCATAAATTTCAAGGAAGTTTATTTTTTTACCCTTAAAAGGATAAAATTTAAAAATAATTTATTGAAATTCAAAACACATCTATTTACAAGATCTTTTCTAAATCTTAAAGTACAGGATGTTTGAGAAATTCTATGAATTTAATTTGGAATCTTAAGACCTACTAAATTAGTAATAGCAGAACAATGATAATAAGATAGAAATACATTAACAAGAAATAAAACATCAGTTGTATCTCGGCGGACTTTCAATGTCTGGGTGTTAAATCTGGTCGGTTCATTACTGTAATCAAAATCTGGAGTTTTTGGAAATCTGTTAAATATAAGTTTAAAAATATTTCTTTGAACCTTTTTCTAGTCTATTTGAATCTGTAGTTGTAATTTAGTTCCATATAACTGAACAATAATCTAATCTAGGCCTATATCTAACAATAGAATAGTACAGACATAAAAGTGATTCAGGCGATGATGCAGAAAATGTAATAAATTTAATTAAACCTACAGTATTACTAATGTTACTAATAAGGCTATAACATGATAATGAAAATACAATTTTGAGTCTAGGAGCACTCCAGATCTCTAGCATACTCCACTCTTTTTATAGCAAGATTTCTAACAGAATAATTATATGAAATTAGATTTGTTTTTCTAGAAAAGGAAATGCATAGGGTTTTATTCAAATTTAATAACATTGCATTCTCAGTACACCAATTTGTAATAGCAAAAATTTTGTCTTGTAATTGTACACAATCATTTGTATTTTTTATGTTTTTGTATATCTTCAAATCATCTGCATATAGAAGAGCTCAAGAATTCACTATTACACTTACAATATCATTAGTAAAAATATTAACAAGTAATTGTGATAATGTACCACCTTGTGGGACACCAGAAGAGACATTATAAGAAAAAGAACGAGAAGTTTCAATTTTAACTACAAAATTTTCTGTCAGAAAAATAACTGGAAAACCATTTAACACATGAGTTATCTAATCCTAAAGCTTGTAATTTTTTCAATTTAATTGAACGTTGACAGGTATCAAAGGCTTTTTGTAAGTCAAAATAAATAGCAACAGTTTGGTTTCTGGTAGTTACATCTCCATATAAATCATTAACAAAATTAAAAAGATTTGTTGTAGTTTTACCTGTTTGAAAACCATGTTGGCTAACTGTTATTAAATTTTTTGTATAAAAATGTAAATGTCTGTGAATTACTTTCTCAAATATCTTTGAAAAACTACATAAAAGTTGATGCCAGCTAACAGCCAGCGTTGCTAGAGCCCATGACAGCGCTCACCACGCACGTGTCATGTGTCCTGCACATGCGCAAAGAGGCCAATAATTTTGAACTTTAGTACAAATGTTATTTTCAGTGTCAAATGTGTTATATTGTCTTTGCAGTGCTTAATATGTCTTAAAATGTTTTAAAGTGTTTGTACTAATTTTAAATTGTTTGGTTAAAAAATTTGACGTGCCCGCTGCACCGAGATTAAGAACACTTAATATTCTGGGATGAACGGCATCATAAAGAAACACTAATATAATATTGGAATTCATAAGAAAATTATAAGAATGTGAAACAATACTTAGTTTAATGTGTGCCATTTTGTTTTCACTAATTAAATATTTTACTCGGCATGCATAGCACTTCCGCTTATGTGAACCCGTAGGCAGCCATGGTAGGTACGTGTGAAGCTTGTCTCTGGACAGTCTGTCAAGGAGAGCTGGCAAGGTAAGACACTGTCACGTGCACACTACAACTAATTTTTTGTCACTGATTTAGGTTTCCATAGTTAACTTAGTTTACCGGTTAACCTTTGCTTGCGTACGTTTTGCCAGACATTTTCCCCAGCATTATGCTTTCGCTTTATTAATTTCTTGCACCCTTGTGGCATTTTTAACTTAATCGAGGAGAAGGAGCAGAAGTATGTTGGAGAGGTCACGCAACCTGCGCAACTTGAATCAGGCGCCATCCGCCTATGTTTATGGCGTTTCATTGTAACTTCTGCATTATTGCTACACACAATTTTAAGAGCTTTATCTTTATGCACATATTTGTTTGAATATTTTACAGCAACATCATGTATAACCACGTGGCCGAACGACGCCAAGTCTTTGTGTACGCCAGCATTGCGTTTTAAGAGCTAATTTATATAAAATTGTATGTGCAATCATTTATTTCAGGGTTCTATGTATTTTTCATTCAGGGTTTAATGTATTTTTTCACGTAAATTGATGCTTTTTGTACTTGACCACGCGGTCACAGTAATGTTTGATTTTACAGCCATCAGGCATGTTACAAGCCTGTAACAATGCTAATCGTAAAGAGAACCATTTGCCAAATACGAATAATATTTTATCTGAATTTAGTTTGCAGTTTCCATGCAGAAATATTGCAATTTCACCTGCACCACGTGGTCTGCTACGAACTTCATCCAGCAGCATCCTAAACGTGTTTATTGTGAATATTCATTTTGTTTCCCATCTTATTTCATGTCTCATTCAAGGGTCTATGTAATTGTGTAATTAGTGTACGGTGCAATTATTCCCATCCTAGCTGGCTCTGTGTATAGGCCATCACGACACTACCCACATGCTGGAGGGTGAGCCCCGACGAGTTTGCATTAGTGATGCCGAGTATTCACACGTAGTAATATGTATTAAGAGTATCATTTGTAATTTGCCATGTCCTGTCTTAAGGGAAAAACCGTCATTCCACCCTAGTAGCTGTCGGCCCTCTTCCCTTGTGAAGGCTGTGCTTTCATGCACCTTGGTGAGCTCATCCATCTAGGCGTGCGCTAGAGTAATTGCAGGCTGGAGAGCACCCGAGCAGAATTGGCTAGTCATGACCGAGATAATCATTTCATTGGTTGACACGTTGATGTGTATGCATAATGACACTGCAAGTCTACAGTGAACTTACATCTTTTATTCAGTAGTGACAGAGTCCTAGCCACATACATTTTATTAAGTGTTTATTTCAAGTGATGTTTAGTAAAAAGTTTAGTATTGCCTACATGTTTGTAAGTATGCACGGGTGAGACGGTCACACAGAACTCACAACATCCCTGAGAACCCTGAGTCTCAATAGTGCGTTGATTGGGAAGCACCGCTGGCACCCAAATTACCAGTAAGTATTTGTGTCATTGTTCGTTTCGTGTCTCGTCCGACAGCGTCAAAGTCATATAGGTCTAAAATTATTTACGTCATATTTGTTCCCTTCCTTAAAAATGGGAACGACAATTCCCTGTTTCTAAATACTAGGATATACACTACAGAATAGAATATAATTATAAATATGGGTTAGTATTGGAGTAAACACTTACGCACATTCTTTTATTATAAAATTACGAATATCATCAATTCCAGTAGGTTTACTGCTTTTGAGGCTTTTTATTGCCCAGAGAACCATGCCTGAAGTAATTATAGGTGGTAACAGATGCAGGTTATTTTCTATAAAATTACATTGTGATCTGTTGTTTTTCATTGACTGTGCATGTACTTCAGCAAAATCTTTAGCAAACATGTTGGCTATGACTCCAGAATCTTGAACCCTGTTACTATTAGTTGATAAAGTAATTTTTTCTTTATAACTTTTTTTCATAATTTTAACATAATTCCAGAATTCAGTAGGATTCGTTTTCTAATTATCATTGATATTAGCTTGACACTTTTTCATATCTATTTTAGTTTTTTCTTTCACAGCTCTCCTATACTCAGAGAAGCGAGATTAATTATACTCACACCTTTTTTTTGTATAATCTGAATAAGTGTTCTTTCATTTTTTGTAATCTTATAAGATCTTTAGAAAACTAAACAGGATACTTACTTTTAAAAATTTTTACCTTGGACATAAACTGATTAATTAATAATCGATAATTACGTCTAAGATAATCTACCATATTTGATCAACTCTTTCCATATCATAAATGAGACTCCAATCAAAATGTTTAAAGGCTAAGTACAAGGATAAATAGTCACCTTTTTTATAATTTCTATAGACAGAAAATTTGCGGAATCAACTTGACAGTGGCAAAGTAAAGCGGGATGATAAACATCTTCCTCTACAATAGGGTCTACAGATTTTTCAACATTAATATGATAGTTAGAAAACACCAAGTCTAGTAATTCCGAATTAGGTTTAGTTAAATTTAACTGTTTGAGATTGAGCGAACTCATTAATTGTAAAAGAAAACTACTTTTTTGTTTATAAAAATAGTGAATAATATTCTGAGTGTGATAGGCATTCCAGTCTATTCCAGGTATATTTAAATCACCTATAATTATTATTTGATTGGGATAATGAACCAATTTTGTTTCTAAAAAATAAAATAATCATTAACTTCATTGACAGACAATTGTGGAGGAAGATATATGTAAAACCGATTAAGATTTTTTTGGCATGGCCTCTGGTAATTTATACCCACACAGACTCAATATTTTCTCTAAGAAACTCAAATTTTTGTACAGAATGAGGATATCTTTAGGAATTGATAGCTATTAAAACTCCAGCACCTCTTGGGAGGTTGGTAAGTTTTGCATCACGATCTTTACGGAATATAAAGTAATTAACAGAGAAATAATGAGAGTCAAGACTATTACTATTGAACCAAGTTTCAATTAAGCAAATGACTGGGTAATCGACACTGTTAATATTTTGTGATAATAATAGGGATTTACTTCGGAGGCCCCTAACATTTTGATAATACATAAATACTGAATTCATCTTTCCTTGGAATCATTCATTATTAAATAATAGCACCTCCGTTTGCCTCATCATAACCTAAGTGGATTTTGTTTCGACTCTTCCAGCTGAGTCACTATTAAATACAGTAGGCTGATCTTCAATTTCTGATGTAGGAGATTTTAATGCGCAAGTTGCGCCAAACAGCTGCTCATGTTGTAACCTGTCATAGAAAGGACTAATTAGGCAGCCAGCCAGCCAAAATACTGTATTAAAAATACGTTCAAAGTCAGAGTCAACCACTGAAACATAAAATGAAGAATATGAATCAAATCTGGTTTGGAGCTTCGCAATTTTCAGACAATATCATTCTCCTGTACTTCAGGGGCAAAACCAGACACAAACATTTCCTTCATACGTGGCTTCACTGCTTTGGAACTGTTTTTATATTTACTTGGTTTCTCGCGCCTAGTTGAATAGGTTTCCGTGCCGCAGGTAGCCTTGTAGCAGGTGACCCACTTTCAGCTGAGGCCTTTGTTCCGTGTCTACAGACAACAACAAAACCATCAACATCAGACGCCTGCTGTGCAGATTGTTCCTGCTGATCTACGGCTTTCTCATACACACATGTTAACGTAGATTTTCCATACGGTACAGTGTTAACGACGGAACTTCAAGCAGATTCAAGATTTTTTTTCCAGTAATTTCTCTGCACGTTTTCTTTTGAAGAGGTCAAGATAAGTTAGCAGCCGAACACTTACAGTAAACATTATTTTCCTTTCTTCCATTTAGGCTTTCAAACATGGCCCAAAGCATCGAGTTGTCTTATTTAAGATGCTTCACATCTTTAGTAAGTTTATCAATCTTCTTCCAGAGCACCTCAAATAAAGATTTCACACTCGAATCCATGTTTTCCATTATTTTCACTGAAGTGTCTTCTTGACTAAAGGCCTCACTGTCTACCAATTTAACTTTATGAGCATAGTTTTTTGTTCAACACTAGCATTAGCATTTGTTTTCTCTACCACTGTGTTTACTTCACTATTACGTTTTGGCGAGAAACCAAACATATTTGATGCATCACTGCAGATTACACACACATAGTCGTCACCTTCACTGGTATCAACACACTGAGTATGCAAACGAGTGCCACAGGAAGCAGAACACTTTACAAACTTTTGTTGCCGTAGAACAGTTTACCGCATATTTTACACAAGTCCGCACTTGGGGGCATATAAATGTCCCGAAAATTCACAGGTTTGAGAGTTTCCTACACTATAATACCTCAAAAACGAAGGTCTCGCAGGAGCAGAAGTGAGACAAATTCTGCTCCTACAAGCACCAATCGCATAATAATAATAATAATAATAATAATAATAATAATAAATATATTTATTTATTTAAATAAATATTAATGTGCCACAAACATATGAACACCAAGTACATAAAGAAATAGACATTTGCACAAAAATGAAATGTACAGGACAATTTATACAAAAAATAAAAATAACTAACTTAAAAATAAAAATAAAATAAACATAAAGATAACATACATAAACAAAGAAAAAACAAAAATACAGAAGTACAACATCCTAAAGAATAAAAATTATAAAAATTATTAAAAGCAGTAATTTAATGATGTGAATAAAGATGAATCTATACAATTAACTAGTGAGATACTTGTATAATTCCAGAAAAGTAAGTTTCCTGTTCAAAAATGGATCAACATTAGAAAAAACTTATTTTAGTTGGTAATACACTTATTAACAAGATCTTTACGAACTTTCAGGGGAGAAAAAGTATGAGGTCCTATGGGTATAAATTGGAATATTGAGACCAACTTTGTTATTGATTGCTGAACATGATAAGTGACTTAGAAAAGCATTAATTAAAAATAGGGCATCATTAATGTCCTGATGGACCTTCAGAGTTTGAGTTTTAAATCTAACAAGTTCATCGCTATAAACAAAATCCTGATTCATTGGAAACCTTAGGAAAAAAGTTTAAAAACACTGTTTTGTCCATTTTCTAGTCTAATAGAGTCAGTAGTTGTGATATACTAATTCCATATGACTGTTTACTTACTGATGATATGGGTGCCAGCGGTGATTCCTACGCACCGCATTTAGAGACTCAGGGATCTCAGGGATGCTGTGGGTTCTATGTGATTCTCTCACCCGTGCATACTTACAAAACACTTTCAATACTAAACATGTCACTTTCAAACACTGATGAAGAGCTGGGTTCTGACACTACAAGAATACATAAGTTTACACTGGTAAGATTGTTTTTATTTAATCAAGTTACGTTTCGTGCCAAAATGAGTTTTACGGTTACCTCGGACGTGACTAGCCAGTTCCGGTGGGTGATTCCCCCAGCACGTTACTCAACTTGCGCACTCTTAGATGGATAGTTTCTCCGCGGTGTTTGAGAACACAGTGTCCACAAGGAAAGGGGTCTATAGCCGCTAGGGTAGACTATAGATTTTTACTGGAGAGAGGACACGGAGTATGAAAATGAACACTACCACGTGCATCTATTCTCATCACTAACGCCTACTCGTTGGGACACATCCCTGAACCACGTGATGTGTGGCGACAGTTAATAAACATAGCAGGTTAGGATGAAAAATAATACCGCCGTACAAAAAAAGAATACATAAATATCACGGGGTGAACATGGGGCACGACATGAAGAGGCAAAATAAACACGCAGATATGCGAAATCAGTATTAGATGGTGCGGATGCCGCTGGGTGAAGTTCTTAGCGGACCACATGTGCAGATGTAATATGCATTATTTCTTGTGAAATTTGGTAAATTGTTACTGGCCAAAATGAGAACTGCGCTGGGAAAATTATTATCTTCAAGATGCGGGCATACGAAAGCTCTTAGCGTGCCTGATGGCAGGAAATTCTAAACATATGAAATGACCGCATTATCATACACAAAAAGGCATCAAATATGAAAAATACATGAACCATGAATGAAAACAATACATATAACCCTGAGATAAATTACGGCACACATGAAATTACAAGAATTAGCCCTCTAAACACGGTGATGGCGCAGGTACGGACTTGGCGGGAGCTAACCACTTGGCCGCGGGTGATGTGGTTGTAAGACAATTAAACATGACAAAAGCCCTGAAATAAGCACATACAAATATTACCCTCATTATTGCTTGTCACAATAATGCAGAAGTTACAGTAAAAAGCCCTTGACGTGGGCGAATGGTGCCTGATACACAAGTTACGCGGGCCACGTAGCATCTCCGACATTATCTCCTCTCATCACGTTTAAGTTTCAAAAAGCCACTAGGGCGATAAATAATTATTTAAGCAGATAGCATTACGCTGGGAATGTCTGGAAAAACGTACGCAAAGCATAGGTTAACTGGTATACTACATGAAACTATGGAAATCTGACTCAGTGTAAAAATATGAAGTGCATACGTGACAGTGTCTTACCTCGCCAGCTCTCCTAGGACGATTTCCCAGAGGCAGGGGTCACAAGGACCTACTATGGCTGCCTACGGGGTTCACACACGCAGAAGTGCTAGGGATACAGAGTAAAAATTATTAATATATGAAATTAAATAGCACACAAAACGTATTTAATACAGAATTATCAAAGTAATTTAAATTTGTAAATATTGTTCTTAATTAACTGTCTTTTGAAGGCATTCATGCCTGAATATCAGTGTCATTTTCTTCGGTGCAGTGCCCACTTGGAATTTGAAAAAAAAAAAAAAAAAGTACAATATTTGGGAAATGAACATATTACACTTTATAACACATTTTACCCTGAAAAGAAATACATAGTACACGTGCAAACAATTTTGGACCCTGAAAATACACACAGAAAATACTTATCCCATAGTGTTCTAACTACTATAATATTTATAGAGGTCAGCGAATGTAATTTTATTTCCTATGATGGATCAAAGTCAGAGAGATATCTATTGTAATTATCTACCCTTTTTACATGGTTGAACAGAAAAAGGATTTGATGATATATGTGTATATACAGAAATATTTAAGCCTTTTTTTTTTGTAACTGCAGAACAAATACATAACCTAAAAATGCATTAATAAAAAATGGTGCATCATTTAAGATACAATGTTCTCTTTACATGAAAGTTTTATAGCTAACAAGTTTATTATTATAGTTAAAATCTATACATGAAGGAAATCTAATAAAATTACTTTAAATACATTCTTTTATATTTTTTAAAGTCTATTAGCATCTGTTGAAGTGATGTGGTTACAAATTACTGAACAATATTCTAATCTAGATCTAATATGTGAATAATATAGACATAAAAAATAATCAGGAGAAGAGGCAGAAGAAGTAATATATTTTATTAAACTTAACGTACTCCTAATATTAATTAAAACATTCACATTAAGTATGTTTAAAAAGAATAGAATTATTTTTTTGGAGGAAAAGAGATACAAAAGATCTTATTTATGTCGCGTTTCATTGCTTTATCAGTACACCATCTATCAATTGCTGAAATATCCTCTTGTAACCCAACACAATCGTTGCTGTCTTTAATATTTTTATAAATCTTTAAATCTTCATCATAAAAAAGTGCACATGAGTGGCTTATTACAACACACAGGTCCGCACTTGGGGGCATATAGAAACCCCTAAAATCCAAAAGTACATGAACATACAACACAGGAGACAAAAACATGAAATATCTAACACAAAAACATTAAATTAACAAAAAATGCACAGAAAGGTTTAACTATTGCACATAGTGTAATTAATATAATTAGTATTTATTATTGTAAACTACCGTAATGTTTGAACAAAATGCTAAATAACATTTTTTTTCCCCGTAAAATGTTCAAAGTTAGAAAAATATTTATTGTAGTTATTAACACATATGTTAATTAAACTTTTTTGACACTTTAAGACTGAAAATATGTGGGATGTTCTATGAGTGTAATAATAATAATAATAATAATAACTTAATTTATTTTATGCATAATGTGCCACCCAACAGTGCTCACCCAATAACAGGGTGGCACAGAAATGCATAGAAAAAACTACAAAGACAAGACAAACGAGAAACAACATATACACAGTACAAAATGAACAACGAACAAGACATTACAAAGACATGACACAAGCACAGTTAAAAAAATATAAATGAAAAAGATAAACAGTAGTCTAATTACTATAATGTTTGCAAAGATCTAAGAAAGAAACTTTTCTCCCTATGAAGGGATCATAATCAAAAAATTTCTTATTGTACATATTAACACACATGTTAACTAAATCCTTTTTACAACCAGAATTAGAAAAAGTATATGTTATTGGAATTTTTAGACCTACTTTTCTATACTAAACATGAAATATATGCTAAAAAGAATTAATTAAAAATAAAACATAATTAATATCATGCCGCCTTTTCAGACTTAAATTTTTATATTTGATTAACATATTCTCATAATTAAAATCTACTTGTTCGGGAAATCTTAGAAAAATTAATTTAAATACATTCTTTTGAATGTTCTCTGTTCTATTTGTATCAGTCGATGTGATGTGATTCCAAACTACTGAACAATATTCTAATCTAGATCTAACTAACAAGTAATATAAACATAATAAAGAATCATAAGAAGTTGCATACTTAGTAATGAACTTGATTAAACCTAGAATATGACTAATGCTACTTAATAAACTATCTATATGATAATGAAAATGTAGTTTAGAATCCAATAAGACTCCTAAATCATGTAAATACTCTACTCTGTTAATAGGCACATTATTTACAAAATATTTATTTAGAATGGAATGTGTTTTTCTGGAAAAGTAATACAAAGTATGTTATTTAAATTTAAAGTCATATAATTTCAAATGCTCCAATTATAAAGATATCATCCTGTAGTTTAACGCAATTGTCGCTATTCTGAATACTTCTATAAATTTTTAAATTGTCTGCATAAAGAAGAGCACTAGTGTGTCTTATTACACAAACAATATCATTTATAAAAATATAAAAAAGTAACGGTCCTAATGTGCTGCCTTGTCAGCAGATGAAACCAAATGGGATTTTGAGAAGATATTTTCAATTTTAATCACAAAGGTTCTACCTAAAAAATAATTCATTAACACCAGTTTATATATATATATATATATATTTTTTTTAAACCAAAATTTTGTAACTTTTGTAATATAATATGATGCTGACAAGCATCAAATGCTTTTTGTAAATCAAAATACATCTCATCAACTTGATTTCTGGTTGTAATTTTTGAATATAAATTATCAATAAAGTTAAAAAGATTAGTCGTAGTTGTTTTTCTGATATGGAAAGCATGCTGACTTTCAGTTATATGATTTTGAATAAAAAATGATAAATGTTTATAAATTACTTTTTCGGTTACTGTACTTTAGACAAACTACAAAGCAATGAAATTGGTTGATAGTTGTTAACATATTTAATACCTTTTTTTAAATAAGGGAACCACGATTGCTTTACATACAGATGGTCAAATGTGTTGTAGCTGATCTCTTAATTCTGAAGACCTTGTTTCATTCCCAGTTTTCTGTGGGTCAAAGGTTTTTCAGCTTTATTTTGTTACGTTGGTAAGAGGGATGAATGGTCTCAGAATTATCTTGTTCCTCTCATCTGTATTCCATCAGAGTACCATCCTCTATCATTGAATGTCATTTACTGCCCAGACTGGCCATGAACTACAATTCTCGCCAATGATTAGAGCCGCACCATTCTCTTCACATTCCATCTGCATTGATTCTGCCTCATGCAAGGACAGTGTATTGATTGTTTTTATTGCTCTTTATTGTTGGTCCAGTTACTTATCAGCTGAAATATGCGACTAGTGAAGTGCATGTGCATGTAAGTACCACAATAAAAAATTAATGAAGGGTGATGTTATTAATAAAATAATTTTTTGCAGTGTAACATTGTAGAAAGAATTACAGTACTGCAGTGCTTTTATAGATTGGTATGGGGTTCTTCTAACTGTGGTTAGAGTTGTGCTGTGTCTGGCAAAATGATTTGTCATATAGGAAAACATTTTATGGGATACTTTTTACTTACAAATTGCACACTTGTACAAATGCTTATTTTTAGAAATGCCGAGACCCATGCAAATGGGGCCACCTCCTGGCCCATCTGTGATGATGCCTGGGCCACCACACTCTCATCCAATGAGATTCATGGCTGCTCACCCAATGAACATGGGCATGAATATGAATATGAGCATGAATAGGCCTGGACCACCGTTCATGGGCCCACCCATGAACTCACCCATGAACTCGCCCATGAACTCACCCATGAACTCGCCCATGAACTCGCCCATGAACTCACGCATGAACATGGATGGTATGGGTCCACCTGGCATGATGCCACCTCAGCCACCAATAATGCAGCTGCCACCTCAAGGTCCACAGCAGTCGCCGGTTGTCAGGTGAGTGTGTGTGTGCATATCCCACATACTTTGCGGAAAAAAAAAAGAGAAGTGCAGCCTAGGGCAAAGCTAACAGTTACTTCAGTTACAGGTGAAGGTTTATATGTGCGTGGTTTTCCTGAAATATGACACAGAGTGAGACACTATGGTGGAGCTCTGACAGATTGCATTGGTGGGAGAAACTGGAGCACCACAAGTAAACCAGTCAGCTATGAATCTCACAGACAAAAATTCAAAATTGGATCTTTTGAGGTGATTTCCGATTCTAAGATGTTGGAGTTCAGCAGAGATATGCTATTTTTGTAAATACGTTATCGTAAAGCAAAATTTAAAAAACTTTGCGATTGAAGTGTTTTAGTGTGCTACAATATAAATTGTAATATATTGCATAAAGGCTGATCATGTAAAGTGAGTACTTTTGAAAGCCCGGCTAAGTATCTACTTTCAGCTCATTGGTTGCATAACTTTCCTCGTACCAATCAAAATAAACACTACCATGTGACTTACAGCTGGTGTTTACAGCAACTGGCTCGTATATCCTGCTTGGTCAATAAATAAGCAACAAAAAGTAATCAATATTGTAATCAGCACTATTAACACATTAATTTCAGTGAATAATATTGGTTTGTGTATAATAACTGATGTTTACTATTATTTTTCTGTTTTACATATAAATTAATGTCTTTAACTGTGGTCAACACTTTTGAGGTCATAAGAAAATATGTTTGTTTCAGGTTGTCAACAAAATAATAGAATAGTTAAATTATTATTTTTCCTGTTGTAAAAACTCTTGTGTAAGCAACACAAGACTCTTTATTAAGGATTATTCATATACAAAGCTCATCTCAAAGCAGCCATTACAACTACCATTATAGTCTCTCCTCCCAGGTAGCAGGGCTGGCAACCCCACTTCTTCAAAAGTCCCTTACAGAACATAAAGTCCCTTACAGAACATCTTTCGTCCCTTGATAATGGGATTCTGGTACCATGCCTAGGCCTACAATTGCCACATGACAGTCTTAAGAAATACACACAAATTCCCCTGGTATACAGACACACCTGAGGCCACACAGTATGTTATGTACACGCACATTCACAAAACAGTACACAAAACCTAATCCTTACCATGTACTTATCTCAGTCACTTGTTACTATGTTTACACAAAGCCCTTCAACCTATTAGGTTTCTTTATACACCTCTTCTGACTGGCTCTCCCTCCTCCACTGTTCACCTTAGCATCATAAAATTTACAAGCGTTTTCAGTATTTTTGTCCAAAAATCCCCTGAAACCCTCCTTTAGGGTGTCTGATTCCGAACCAGAATCTTGCCCTCCACTACTCTTCCTCTTATCATCTTGCTGAATGCTATCATTTCTATCTGGTCCCGTTTCCTGTCTAGTATATATTCCTTCCTCCCTGTATAAAGTAATGCGTGAAGGTAAGTTGGCATTTACATCCTTCCTGGGTGCAATACTACTCGCATCATTAGGGAGTGGTTTAGAGCTGTTGTCGACATAACCTCCATCAAAGCCAACATTGTCATGAAAAAAAAGGTGCAGGTATTAAAAATCATAGATTTCTTCTATATTTACCCTTATGAGTGTCTACGACATAGGAACGCGGTTGTGGACCACTTTGCGCAATGGTCCCATAAAACCGTAAATCTCTGACCCAAACTTTGTGTCCCTGCTGTAAACCAGATAATTGGCTAACTCTGTGCCTTCTGTCATAGTGAACAGCATGTGTCCCCTTTGCAAGAACTTCTCGAGAGTGTGCCAAACTAGGGCGTACGACCTCCAGTGCTGCTGGAAGAAGCAGAAGGGTAGATCGCAGCCTTTGATTCATCAGCATCTCTGCTGTACTGAAACCATAGTCTAAAGGTGTCGTACGATATGACAGAAGGGCCAAAGACACATCCTCATTCATTTTTAATAGATTTTAAGCAATCTTCACTTCTGCCTCAACACAGCTGCGGAAAATGTGGGGATGGTGTAATCACTTGGAAATTGTAGGTATTTGGAAAACTTTGAAAATTACTTGAGACAAATTGGGAACCATTATCAGACTTGGGAACCATTATCAGACCTTACAATTTCAGGTATCCCAAAACACGCAAAAATTTCCTTTAACCCATGAGTGCCGCATCTGTCAAATGTGACAAAGGGCATATTTCAAAATAGTGAGAGTAATAGTCAGTGGCTATCAAGTACCAAGCATCACACTTGAACAGATCTATTGCAACAATTTGCCATGGGTGAGAGGGCCTTTCTGATTGGACAAATGGTTGTGTGGGATTTGGCCTCTCTTGCACACAAGTCGGACAGTTGCGAATCATGTTTTCTAGTTGTGATGATAATCCGAACCACCATACCAACATTTTAGCGTGTTCTCTACACCTTACTATACCCAAGTGACCTGCATGAATACATTTCAGACAATGGAGCTGAAGAGATGCTGAGATGATCAATCTAGTACCTTTGAGTAAGAAAAATTCTGCACAGGTTATGTCAGTTTTATGTTGCCAATAAGGAATCATATGCTCTGGGACCTCACTTTTCTCTGGCCAATCTTGTAAGCAATAGGACTGCAGTAGTTTACAGACTGTGTCTTTTTCTTGCTCAGCCTGAATAGTAAGCAACAGTTAATCACTTGTTGGATAATTGGAGATAATCTGATTTACAAAAGCACCAACTTCTCTTTCCAGTTCCAGATCATTTCTTTCTTGATTACCCACTCCTAAGGGACCCCTCAATAAATAATCTGCCATGGCTAGCTTTTTCTCGGAAACATACCGAACTGTGTAAGAATATTTCATCAACCCTAACTGGAATCTCTGCAAACGAGGTGATAGGTCATCAGCATGCTTGGTCTGCAGGATCTGGATCACTGGTTTGTGATCAGTTTCTAACGTTACTGGCAGGCCTAAAATGTACTACTTGAACAGTTCCGCACACCACGTTAGAGCTAATGCCTCCTTTGTACTTGGGAATAACGTCACTCTGTTTCCGACAGTGTACGAGATGTGTACCCCACAACTTCCCGTTTTCCCTCCTGGTCCTGCATGAGGCACCCTCCTAGGCCTCTTGAACTAGCATTCACACTGACAACTATTGGCTTTGTAGCATCAAAATAGGCCAGTGTGGGAGCCTGACTTAACAACCACTTAATTTGTGAAAATGCTTCTTTTTGAGGTTCCCCCCATACAAATGCAACCTCAGTCTTAAGAAGGGCAAACAAAGTTGTTAACAGTCCAGACTTATCAGGTAAAAATCTGGATGAAAAATTGACAAGGCCTAAAAACCTTTCAACCTCTGCCTTGGTTGTGGAAACTGGAAATTTCTGAATAGCCTCAACATGATCCGGGTCCACTGAAATTTCCCCTGCACTTATTATGTGGTCCAGATATTTCACCTGGGTTACCCCGAAAACACACTTATCAGCGTTAAGGGAGATACCCACAGAGTCAAGTCTGCGGAGTACTTCACGTAATATACGATCATATTCTGCCATACTGGGTGCAAAAATCAAAATATCATCAACATGGAATGTGGTTTGGGCAACTTGAATAAGCTCGAATACACAAAGGATTGTGGTGTCTCACTTGTTACAGAATGAATCGGCGATATTTCCGGGTCTAGCCGATCACAAAGTTTACAGCTCGTTGGTATAGAGACCTGCCTCAATACCCTCTAGCATCATTCCTATTTTGTTTGAAAAATATTCGGGCACACAGGATATGCCAAATGGTAATCTTTTGAAAAAGAACCTTCCAAATGGAGTTATAAATGTGGTAACTGACTTTGTTGATCTAATGGGACTTGATAGAAGCCCGAATTCGCATCTAACTTAGAAAAATATTTTGCCCCTGTTAGCTGCAACAGGGTAACTTTCACACTGTGAATGGGAAAATGAGGCCTTTGAACACACCTGTTCATTTCAGAGTAATCACCTCAAATACGAACTGTTTTCCCTTTTGGAACAACAACGATAGGTGCTACTCATTCCGTGGGTGCAGTGATACGTTCTGTGATCTCCAATTTCCTCAAATGTTCCAATTCAGCCTTAAGTTTACGCAAAAGAGGTATAGCCACTACCCGAGGGACTGGCTGAATGAATGGAGTGTAATTATCGTTCAAGGGTATTTTGATCTCCAATCTTCCCAACTATTTAAAGAGAGCTGGAAATTCTTTCTGCATTTCAACCTGTGACTTTGGTGTTGAGGTTATGTTTACAATTCTTTGTGTGCTCACTTCCTCTGAAACCTTGGCCTCTAACTCTTGTATGAAGACTACCTGGATAGTTTCTGTACCAGTGTCTGGGAGCATTACCTTTTCCCCTTGAAACCCCACAATCTTCAACCTTATTAGCCCTGCTCGACCCAAAAGCGGAGTTTGAAGATTAGATAAAACAAATACTTTGTTGTTCTGGGCAGCACTCCCATATTCTAATTGCAGCTGTAAAAAACCTAACACTCTTAAATCTTTATCGTCTGGTCCTTTCACTCTGACCTTACAGGAGACCACAAAGTCCCTGTACGACACCGGCCCCATACTACCTGGGATACATGTAATGTCTGCCCCTGTCTCAATAAGAAAATTAAATTTTCTCTCAAAGTTTACAATCTTTATTAAGACTCTCCATGGACTATACCTGTCCTCCGTTACCCCTACTGAATTGCAGGTTAGTCCCTCGATGAAGTGATCCTGATAGCAAGGGATTGTACTGTCAATGTATGACTCACCCTGTTCCTCTTGAACTGTAAAAACCATGGATGCACCTGAAGCCTTGCACACCACCGCCCAATGCCCGGGCTTATCACAGCGAAAGCACTTGGCACTTCGTGCAGGGCACCGCGAACTGTCATGCGGCCCCTTACCACAAAACCAGCACTGTTCTCCCTTGGCTGGAGCTGATGTGTTGGGTATCTTGTGGGAACCTGAGAACTTGCCCCTGGCCACGGGTTACTTTGCAGGTGCGCCAGCCACCTTATCCCTGCTGTGAGATGGTCCCCAGCAAGCTCTGTTGAGTTCCAAATACTCGGAACCCCCTTGCTGCAGGAGTCGTAATTGCTGGCTTTGTATCTCCGCTTGTGTGGCTATTAACACTGCTTCCTCCAATGAGAGGGCAGGCTGCAACTGTAGCTGTTCACTGATTTTTTTGTCTTTCATTCAAACTATGATTCTGTCCCTTATAAGTTGGTTTTTTCGTGCTCCATATTCACACGAGTTTGCTAAAGTATGCAGAGAGGTTATGAATGAATCTACTGTTTCAGCCCCCTGCACATGGGAATTAAATTTGAACGTCTCAAATATGATGTTTCTGCATGGCTGGAAATGATTTTCAAATGCGTTTAGAGCTTCCGCGTAACTGTCGTGCTGAGGTGAAAAATTATTCCAGAATTCTTCTGCTTTTTCACGTAATACGTACAGAAGAATATTGATTTACTTGCCATCTGTCTTCTCTGCATAACCTGAGACCGAAATGTATCTGGAGAAACACTGCTTCCGATGCATCCATGATAATGGTGACGTGAAGTCAAAAGCAGCCGGAGGCTTGAGGTTGGAGATACTCTTGTGCGTATCTTGTGGCTGATCTGGCGAATCCGATATATTGGCGCTTGCCGCATTTAAAGACTGGTAAAAAAGTTTACAGCTGCCACCAGTTTGTGTAAGCAACACAAGACTCTTTATTAAGGATTATTCATATACAAAGCTCATCTCACTAAGCAGTCATTACAAGTACCATTATAGTCTCTCCTCCCAGGGATCAGGGCTGGCACCCCACTTCTTCAAAAGTCCTTTACATAGCATAAAGTCCCTTACAGAACGAAAACAATGGGCAAGAAGACATTTCGAACATTCACCTTCAAAACGTGTGAAAAGTTGAAATGCTCTCCCATTATACGTATGTGTTATACTCATAAGAAATGCATGCTTTTAGATTATACTGTGTATTTTATTTACTCCTTCATACAGAAGACAACAAGCCTTAATCATTAAAAGACATAATAATTATGTTTAACATCATTTGCAAATAGAATTACATTGTGTAAATAACTCAGAAATCAATATTTCTTACAAAACTACGCACAAATAAATGGCAGTCATTGCTATTACATTACAAGTAACAAAAACAGTTTTCAGGAAACTGAATGGCTGAGCAGAATTAATCCAAACTTTTGTAACATATTTCCACAATAATATTTGTCACTCAATGAAAGTTTCATAAAAATTTGTCCAGTCACACAGTTTTTAAAGCACATAACACTAATGTTTGCTAAGGCCTACTACTTTGCTTATGAAAAAAAAATCACTCTTGCGTATAAATTTGTAATGTTAGCACTGATATGAGCATAACTTCGCCAAAATATGAAAAACACAATACCTACCGGATGACAATGTATTTCATGAAAATTCATTGACACATTTAATGCAATATCTAACTTTGCCCCAAAAAAGGTTTCCTTGAAGGTTAGCTATGGAAACTATTACCTACTGTTTGATATATTGTCTCGTACAACTTATACCATTCAGACAGGCATTTTATTACTGTTGTAATGTATTCCTAACACTCAAGGCATGTTTTACGTACATTATAATACAGTTTCATGGTGTTATTGTTTCATAATGAATGGTGTATGCCATAAACTGGGAATCATGTAAATATTAAATAACACACACACATTAATGTATGCTTTCAGAATTGCAACACAGATCACAAATATAACAAAGCACACTTATGAAGTTTCTTCAAGTTTATTCTAGGTTCAAAATTTATACAGACTTAAATTGCATGAAGTAACACATTTTCCAGGTCAGAAATGTGAACTGTCAGAAATTTCTGGGACAAGAATCTACTTGGAAATACAGCAGTAAGCAATAACAAACACCACTTCCCTCAGAAAATGTATAGAAATGTTTTATATATTACATTAATGAATACTTTATTTCAGGAGTCACAAACTGACACTTAAAATCACGTTGGCAGTGTACTGCTATTTTGTTGACACCCGAGTGCAGACTAGAAAAGAAACCAAAACAAAACAATGAACCAGCTAATTTGATTGTTGTGTGAGCTGGATGATGTGAAAGAGTTAGATATATAAGTGTGTTACAGTCATGCCAAATTTTATTCTTAAATTCATACAACAAAAAGAAACTTTCTCGTAGTTCGCTGTCAACTGAACTGTGAGTACATATTGTGGTAATTGTTTACGTTGGAAGATATGCAGTCGTGGGAAATGATTTTTTTCTGAGATTAATTTCTAGAGTGCTCAATTTAGTGTGAACCACTGATAGTAATAAAAACTGTGATGTAGGCGTATAGCACTGTGGTAAAATTTGCAATATTTGTTCCAATAAAAATGTCCACATATTGTGCTAAAATAAATATATTAGTATATCACAATACAATAAAATTTGCAACATGTCGACATACTATGAAAATTGTAATATCAATACTGCATAACATTAAAAATAGCAATATATCACTCTGCAATAAAAGATGTGATGTGTCACACTTTATGTATAATCTCTGCATAGTTTGCTTCATTATAAGAAATCTTACAGAACTTACACAAATTTTTGCAACAAAGTTCCAATACTAGTACTAGAGTGCATTGTAATGAAAATAATATTTCAGTGTTGAAATATTTTATATAAAGGTAATCAATAAACTTGGTTCAATTACTTGGTAAAAGTTTTGATATTGCATTAGTGAATACATAATGCTTGGAAGGTTTTATTTTGTTAAACTGTTACAAAACTATATAAATATTACTGAGCATGGTGCAGTGACTGTATATTGTAACCTCTGGAAAAGTTAGAGGGTATAAACTCAATTAAATGAACAAGAGAAAATAAAAATAAACAAGGGTGTCGAACACATTTAGAATTATTCATAACCAAAACAGAGAGGTAGAATAATTCATGACAATTTGACAAAAAAAAAAGAGATAACTTATAATATTTATTTTATGTCAACAATTAGATGGAATTACCAAAGCAGCAGGCAGCCATTGCAGGATCACATGCAAACAGCTACACGACTCAGAGAACGAGAGCCTGAGCAAAAGTGAGCCAAACACTGAGAGAAAATGAGCTCCACCCCCCCCCCCCCCCGGTTCTACAATCTACCACTTAAATATGCACATGTTTACACAAAACAGCATCTTGTAGGCGTTATTCCATCAGATTTTCATCTTTTTCATACTGTGCGGTTGATACACACCCAGCTGCGGCGTGGTCCCGGCCACGCCGTACTCTCTACTTCTACAGTTACCACACCCACCGTCGGATCGTGCCACCCATTCTCATAGCTTTGGCGAGCCTGCCCTTACCCAATTCCCACTAGAGTAGTCCATCCAAAACTTTTGGGAGTGAAACAAGCAAAACATTCTAGCAGCGGGAATTGTGCCGTGATTTTGTAATGATCTTACACAGCACTACAGAGTTCACAACCGGGCCAGGAGTTGCTGAAATATGCTTTATTTTTCCACGTAACACAGAACTGAGACCATTCTAAATTTCAAATTCGAGTATTTGTCATATATATTTTCTACGGGTTCCAAAAGTACTTCTGAGGGTAACTTTTCCCCTCTTATGAAACTCGGATCTTTTGTTGGTACCGAGAAAGTAACGTGATTTCGTCTTTATCCGCGACAAACCAGAAACTGTTAAGTTAAAAATCTTTGTTTTTAACAAGACAGAGTCAATAAATAGGTAGCAAATTTGTGCATCAAGACATAAGCGTTCATATTCAAAATGGTCAGAAATGAAAAACAAAGAAGAGGCATGGCAAACAATGAATAAATAAATAAATGCAAGTCATTTTGTTCAATATTGAGGTTTACGAACTCGTCTTCTTTACTCTCTGATGTATCCTTGTGGGCTACTGTACTTTACTTGGTACAACCATTTTCTGTTCTACGCAATGTTACCACCCTACCAGTTTATCGGGAGAATGGAGTGTTCAACAAGACTTAGGGGTCCTCCCATTCCACTGAAACTCATTTGCTCTTCAAAAAGAGGCAGGAAGTCACATCCTAAAATAATACCACCAATGGGTGCCTCCACAATTCCTACTGGGTGAGAGTACTGATAACTACATAAGTTAAATTCCAGGTAAATCGTGTGTTCTACTGTTTCACTCTGACTAGTAATCCCTGTTAGTACTTTAGTATCAACTTTTGTGCAAAACTTCTCAGGTACCAATCAATTATCTACCAAAGACACAGCGGTGCCGCTGTCCAAGTATATGAGGGTTCCAGTTCCAGAAATTTTGGTTTTCAATGAAGGAACACCATTCCGCAACTGTAAAGGGCACACACTGTTTCCTGGGTAATCCACACCCCACAACTTGATTTACCCTGTTTAGTTTCCGTGTTTCTTCTTCCTACAGTCTCGCTGTATGTGACCTGATTGATGAAAAAAATTACAAATAGGTTTCCCATCAGGAGTTCTAGTAGGTCTGAAAATCCCGCTAGTCCCTTAGGTACTAACGGTTTTTAGAAAATGATCTACCCTTTTTTTTTTTTCCATAATTTCCCTTATTTTGAGGTTCTCCCTGTCCAGAACCCCAATTACAGCGTAAGTCCGATTTTGCCTTACTTCATGACTAATAGAATTTAACTGTCTGCTAAGAGCTTCAACACTCCTCTGTAGACTCAGTAGTGGGTCATTTTTTGTTTCCCTATGCCAAGTGCTTTCCTGGGCTACTTTTACCGTAACTGGATTAGGTTTGTTAGTGTCCCCAAATAACAACAGTCTGTTTTATGCATAGTATGTCCTGCCCCAATTTTGCACAAGTTATTTGGTAATTTCTCTACAGTTTGATTCTCAGCAATAACACTAGTTCCGCCACTTCAGGTCTTTACTCACCACAATCTGAACCTAATTTTCTGTTTGTCCTCCATTGTTTGATTTAATCGGCCACACAACTCATACATGTACTCCTCAATAGTCTCATTTTGATTTTGGATCCTTATCCTAAGTTTTAATTCTAAATTTCTAAGTCCTCCTCATGACCTACCCACTAAAAATCTGTTCTTAAGAGGTAGACAACTCTGCTAATGTTTTTACTTCTGCTAATTATCTCTCTTGACTTTCAAACCAATGCAATGCAGTCCCAATTAAAAATGTTGGGAAATATGCTATATACCTTTGGTCGTCCCACCCATTTGCAGTGGCTGCCCTCTTAAAAATTTCTTAAATATTGGTCAACATCCTCATCTATTTTCCCTGAAAATTTACCTGGATCCACATATACACAAGAGTGTTCCATGTCTGATAAAATAGCTAACTCAATTAAATCAGTAGCTGCGTAGGTATTATCAGCTTTGGTTTCTGGCTTTATCTAAAAAAAAGTCATTAAGTTTTTTCTGCTCGGGTAATAATTCATCCTCCAAAACATCAGAACTGCTATCTAACCCGCCTTCAGTCAAAATAAGTGTTTGTTTTCCTCTAGCTCCTAGTCTCACACTTTTTTGCACACTCTTTACTTAAACATACTACAGTACAAAGTGTCACTAAGTTTATTATTTTAGCGAGAGTTTCGTTGTTGCCCCTAGGTGTCTACTTTCTTACAACATGCAACTACTGTTTGGTAACACTAATAAGTTCTCTATATGCTCCTTAATTCTGCTACTACAAACGTATTATATCACACCAACATAAATATTTCCTTCTACATTTAAAGCTACTGGAAAACTTTCATAACTTCATTACTCAAAGTACCATGCAGTAACTTAACGTGCAATAAGCTGATCTAAACAAACACCAATCATCTTGTAACAGATTACAGTCCGTGCTCTCATTGTAGTCCTCAGTAAACACCAACGAACTAGCTCAGCATGAGTTGGAGACTCTGACTAAGTAATAATTGAAATTTTGTTGATACCAGGGTTGCCAATAAATAAAAGAAGTTAAATGTTTACTGGAGATTTATTGCCGTCTCACCAAAACAAACAATTGATACTTGCACCTGATAAACAATAAAAAAAACCAAGACAGAATGGCAGCCTTCATAAAACGAGACTTTGTGAAGATGGGAGAGAATCGTTACTTTACTCTCTCGGCACTCTGACTCCTTGCACTGACAGAAAATAAATTTTGTAGGTATCTGAAATGTTCGAAATACAAAAGAAGGTTAAAGTCACGGGCGCTGGTCGGTGCGAGTCACATAATCATTCGTTGCAGGCTGTCCGACTGACAGCTGACAAATGATTGTGCTGCGACAAACTGTTGTGATGTGATACCAGAGAAAGGTCGTGCTTCCCTATATATTGAGCAAAAGTTTCCTCACTGAAAAGTGGTCCAATCGTAGCATTGCTGGGTGCTGTATTTTCCTGAATTCGGACGTATTGTTTTCGAGCAGTCGGTCACATCAGCTAAGGGTGACCTCTGTTATTTTCCTTGTTTCACCATATCATGCAATGCGACGGCGACGTGTCTAGTTTACTAACCCAGTGAAAAGGAAAAGATGCGCTATCATCCTATGACGTCTGTTGCTGACGTATGTTACTACTGACGAAATGAGGAAAGTAAAATAATAAATTTGGAAAAATGAAAATGTATAAAATACAAACAAGTTATCATTGCCACAACCTTTTAAATATTAAATGAATTACTATCCTTGGCGGAAATATAGGCAATTGAAATACTTCCCGAACATATAAATTTAAAACACACACACACACATATATATAAATGGCATTTGATTAATTTTATTACTACTTACATTTTTTTCAAATATCAGATAACTATGTCTGCCTCCTTCTTGTATTCCTAAAATTTAAATTTGGAAATTTGTGTGCGTGTGTGTGCGCTTGCATACATGTGCACGTGTGAGACATAGCATGGTTTTTACGGACCAAAATAGAGTAATAGAGCTGTCATATATTTGTGTGTTATCCTACTCAGCATCTAGATACGCCCATTTCTACAAATATTTTAGCTAGCAGTGTTAAAGAAGTACCTCTCAATGTTGTATCATTGCCTACCTTCAGGTTCCTTCATCTTGTTTGTTTTCCATCTCATGCCTACTCCTTGTCTCTAATGTACTTTTACCCACACACCTACACATGCATACACATACATATAAACACACTGTTGTGACCATATTGAACACACTGGGTCCTAAGATGGACAACAACCCTCCCCCGCCTTGTCAGCTCATGTAAGGTGTGCCATAAGGTGGCCTGCACTACCAGGAAAAAAGCATGGCCTGGTGGCATGCCGAGCAGTGGGGCGGCAAGGTAGTTACGTAAGTGAAAGGTGGTCATAGAGGTGCGTGAGTTGAATGTACTGGCCATGCGAGAGAGACAGCATGGCCAGGGGTTTACTGGTGTATGTGGGTACCTTGTTGCTTACCCCAGTATTGCCCACCGGCCGGCTAGATAAGGGAGATGACTGGAGGCACAGAAAGTTAGTACACACATCATCTCAGGCAGCAACTCGCACAGAGACCTAACTTTCTGCACTCAAAGCGCTTTGTGCATGCAGTTTAATGTTTTGTAGTGAGGATCGCAGCGGGGTAGAATTTAAGAAGTTAAGGGGACCCATGAAGTTAAGGGTGCTTAAACCCAGGGCGAAGGACAAGTTGGTCACTGCCCAAGTGTAGGGACAGCTGGCGATTGTCGCCTCATGGGAGTAGCATGTGGAGACAGGGTTTAGGTGTGTTGGCTGGTAGGAATAGCACTGCAATATATAGGGAGTTCCTTAGATGCCGCTATGTAATCTTTCCCTGGGGAGGAACCACACCTTGCCACCCCACCACTTTACTTCTCCTGTTGGACTGTACAGAGGGGTTGGCTGACCTGCTCGCTGTCCCTGTGTGTACTAGTCGCCTTTACCATTTCCATCTCTGAACCATGAGGGAAGTTGGCTGACATGCTCGTCATCCTACATGCCCAGTCCCCCAACCTCCTCGTTGGACTGTGGGGATATATGGCGGACATGCTTGCCGCTTCCACGCATCTCAGTTCCTGTAAACCCCGCCTTTCGGGGACTTTTTAGTCCTAGGAGTAAGAGGGCGGGTAGGCAACAGCCAAGGAAAGCCCGGTGCCCAGAAACCCAGTCCCCAGTCAGGGCAGCAACCCTCCGACCTCCAACCACAAACAACTCAGGCGAACTGGCCATTTTCTTGATAGCTCTCATAAGGGTATATCAGTATCTCAAGGATGCAGGGTTCGAACCCATTCTCTCACAGGAACATGACAACACAGCCGTCTCTCCAAGATGTCAGGCCTTGAAGAACGAGGCGTTTTGCCAACTGCAGGAATATTGACAGACCTTTGAGGCCTTGAAAGCCTGCAACAGACCATTCTGGGACCTTGTGAAGGAACCTCTGAAGGTCCCTCTTTACCACCCTACCCATATCAACTGGCTGGGATCGAATGGGACAGAAGACGACCTCCCTTAAATCCGAGGTACCGACACCTCCATATGCACACTGTGAAGCATCACACAATCTTGGCAAGCTCACCGGCGGCAACAGAGGACTTGCACCAAGACCAGACCGGATCAGTAATGAGGTATGTATGGAAAGGGAGAGACATAACAAGTAGCGGCCTAAAACATTAGGCCAGTTCCTAGTAAATAGACAGACCCTTGACCCATTATTTGGACTATGATAGCCAGTGGGACTTTTGGGAGTCCAGCTGAACAGCTGGTGGCTCCTTATAGCAGAATTAATGTTGAACCAAGGTAATGACACACAAACAGAGAAAGAACAAGAATGTGAAGCAAACTAGTCCCTAGGCCATGACCCCCAAGGAGTCTGCGAAATATTTCACAGGGGATTCCATGTAAATTGCGAGTACAACCTGGCAGAAAAAACCCGGGCTTGACACTGCTCCTAAGGGAATTTCACGGTATCGGACATGAAAACCCTGAAAGGTTCACGGAAACCTGTTAAGAAATATTCCTCAAGAGGGACCTCCACCCGAACCAGTGGACAGAAACTGCCCGCAGCAGTTCGGCGAAAAGGCCCTGCAATAATGGAGAAGGTACGTTAAATTCATCAAAACATGGCAGGAGTTCATGGAACGCCTTCAAGAACGATTCGGCGAAGTCGAGCTCTTGGCCAAATTAACCAAGGAATTATATAGCTGACCTCAGGTGACAGTGAAGAGGCAGAAATCTTTATCCAAAGAAAAATCTAATTGTACAGATGTCTATATCGGGGGAGGAGGTACAGCGCAGTCTCCCTCTGATCACAGAACAGTTGAAACCCGAGATCCAAACATTTCTACACACCTCTGCCCCCAGGACCACAGAAGAATTGGTGAAGAGAGCAGAGGAAGCAGAGACGGACATTGAAGCCTAAAAGACCGGAGTTCCGACCCAAAAACGGACCAAAAAAGGGTTTAGGGAAGAAAGGTTTCCCATGACATCTCCCTTTAGGAGGGCAGGTCTATGACCACCACAACAAAGGATCCCTAGGGAACCCACCTGCTGAAAATGCCAAGGAGTGGTCCACTGGAGAAGAGACTGCCCTACTTTGGCTAAACAGAGGGTAGATTCAAAGCACAACATGGGAAAACTAACAGAAGACCCACTTCATCGAAGCAAAGATGCAGCAGATGATGTGGGAAACGGGCCACCCAGACCTTGAGAAGGCCCCAATGGTCCAGGGAGTCAGGCCAAGAAAGAGGCCAAGTGAGTGTAGAACCTCACCAATTGCAACACTTGAGGTAATATTACCTTGAGGTAGAGGAACCCGAACTGTGGAAGAAATAGCGGGGAAAGAAATATGGACATCCTAGACTCAGCAGCCTCTGCTAACTATATAAAGGCCACTCAACTGACTGAGGAAAGCAGGAGAAAAATAGAACTTGGAATGTACAAGGTCTGGATGGCCGATGCGACATCAGACACCTGGAGATAGACGGGAAGGTCTGACTGCCGGTGGTCATTAATAACACACAAGGAGATGCAGACTTCCTAGTAGCGAACCGACTCAGAGATGAGGCCATAACTAGGAAACCTGTAGTTTTTCACCCAAGATGCAGTAATGTTGTACAAGGCTCACCACTGCCAGAGAAAAGGGCAACAGTATTATTGTTTCCCAAACCCCAAGACCAGAATAGATAACAATCCACAGAGAAGAGGTGCAGCACCATATAGAAAACTTTCAACAAGAGCAGGAACTGCTGGATTTCTTGGAACCATATACCAATGTCGTCTCACCAAAGGGACGCCTTTGGTAGATCAGAACCATTCAGCATTAAATATTGCTAAAAACAGAAAAGCCAGCTTAGGAAAGGCAAGAGAAGCAGACCCCGAGAAAAGACACATAATTGATGAGCAAGTTGATTCAATGAAGAGGCAGTGCCTTGTGGAGCCCGTGGGCTCACCAAACAATGCAAGGGTAGTCTTGGCCCCTAATAAATCAGGGTAACTCAGATTTTGCGTGGACTATTGCTCATTAAATGAAAACACATACAATGCATTCCCTCCCCAAGTAAACATGGCAAATACTCTGAAGGACTTAGGTCAGGCAACCATATTCATCACCGTGGACATGTGTAACGGATATTGGCAAATCCCAGTGCAGACGGGATCCTGTTCATATACCACATTTACCACACCCAATGGGGAAACTCTGCAATTCTGTGTCATGCCATTTGGGCTAAAGAATACCCCCAGCGATTTGATTAAAAGTCCTTTAGCAATAACTGCTTTTTGCAGCAACATATTTGGTGTTGAGGGAACAAACGTACTGCTACTGATGATAAACTGTTTAGTTTATAGGTGTTTTGACTCACTTGTATAGAAAGAGATTAGTCACTTGCTCACAGGTTGTTACACACCCAGTGCATGTACATGTCTCCTCACAAACTTGTCATTTGGAATTCAAAGCACCAATGCACGAAACAACTAGTGCAAATGCCCAAGGTAGTCCACACTCAGTCGATGTAGCATTTGCAATATCCTGAACACCCTATTTTCCCGATTTTGACGACCAGACACAACCATTCCCGACTGGAATAAGCAAGGTACTAACATGGCGGACACAAGCACGCTGCCCCTGACATCACCAACATGGCTGCCACCACCTTGAATAAAACTGAAGCGTCCCAACATTCCGCCCACCAAAATTGGTACAAATTTAAGAATTGTCAACATTTATTTACACAATGTACAACACTGAGGAAGAAGTTACTGAGTGGAGAGGGGGCACAGCCTCACAACTGCCCTCTTGATACTTGCCACACGACTAACCCCATCTTTGCCTGGATGAAGTGTGTCAATGCGACCAAGCTGCCACTGAAGAGGAGGAAGGTGGTCTTCTCGTACCAATACCAGCTCTCCTACCTTTACTGTAGACCCTTGCTGAGACCATTTACCTTTTTGTTGGAGTGTGTGTAGATATTCCTTTACCATCGTTGCCAGAAATGCTGTGTAGATTGTTGTAGTAGCTGCCACCTGTTGAGGCGCTTTGTGGGCAGTTCCGTGAAGTCAGTAGGTGGTGGAGCTACTAATGCACAGCCAATGAGAAAATGTAGTGTAGTCAGGGCACTGAGCTCATGAGGATCTGTGGAAAGAGCACATGATGGTCTTGAATTCAACACTGCCTCTACTTGAGTGAACAGTGTGGTCAATTCCTCAAAGGTCAATACTTGCTACCCTATTACACATTTTACATGACCTTTTGCTGATTTGATGCCAGCTTCCCAAAGCCCACCAAAATGAGGGGCCGACGGTGGATTGAAGTGCTGCTGGATACCATTTTCTGCCAGACTACTTGCTACTTGGGTTGAATTGGATTTATTTCTCAAGTATGTTTCCTGTTCAGTAAAATGCTTGTGAGCACCAACAAAGTTAGTGCCGCAATCACTATAAACATCTTTACATAATCCTCTACGAGCAGTGAAACTTTGTGGTCAGTGCAGAGACGACCTCCAAATGCACAGTCTTTGTAACAAAACATACAATCAAACATAGGTATGCCTTCAATACATGTGCATTCCGAAGATGAGATTGTTTGATATGGAATGGACCTCCATAATCCACTCCCACAGTCTGGAATGCCCTCATGCTCTGAACCCTGCTGGTTGGCAAAATGTCCAATATCGGCTGTACAGGTGACTTCTTAACATGTAAGCACTTCACACATTTTGATATTCTTGATCGTATCATGCCTTTACCTGCCAAAATCCAATACCTGTATCTGATGATAGAATGCACAGTGCTGACACCTGCATGTAGGGACCAGGCATGGTAGCAATCAATGACCAGATTAATGAGGTGACACTTCTTGAGTAACAGGATTGGATGTTTTTCATTGAATGACTACCTTGAATTTTGAATTTTTCCACCAACTCTAATTAGGCCTTGAGGATCGAGGAAAGGGTTGAGGTTTCTGACCTGTAGTGAGCATTCTCTTCCCTTCTGCAACCGATCTATCTCCATCTTGAAAAAACCTTTTTGCACTTGGTGTACACAACGAACTTCTGCTGCTGTAAGCTCTGTTGATGTTAAGGGGCCACAACAGCGGCTTGACGGATGCCTGACATTTGAAATGAAGTGCAACACTAACACTAATACTTGTCGTAGTTGTGATAAGGAACTAAATCTCTCTATTCACTCAGAGAAGAAAATTGTGGTCTGCGCAGCTAGGGCTCTTAGGTTCGAAAGCTTCCATTCTTCTTGATACTTTGGGAAACTAGAGTCTGAGTAACCTTCTGGCCAGGCATCTTCTGATTTAACAAGCATTGATGGACCACTCCACCAAAGGTGATGACTGACAAGCTGGCTTGGCATCAAGCCTCTCGAGGCACAGTCTGCGGGGTTTTCCTTGTGATGGTACATGTTACCACTGACGCACTACTTTGCTTTCCTGTATTTGAGATACTCTATTTGCAATAAAGGTCTTGAGACAATATGGTTCAATATGGATCCATGCAATGAAGGTTGTTGAATCACACCAGGCTATCACCTTCTTGATAATTATCCTTTTTGACAAAATGGATATGATTAAGTTCACCAGTTTCACAAGCAAATGAGCAGCCAGCAGCTCTAGGCGAGGTAGATTTACAGTGTTCAATGGTGCGAACACGAGACTTGGCCACCAATAAATGGACTTCAAGTTTGGACTGATTTGCATTCTGCAGTCATACAACTGCTGCATAACCTTGGGTTGAAGCATCACAAAATCCATGAATTTGGTACACTTCACCCTCAAATTGTTGACATGAGGAATAGCAACTTCGTGTAAACTGTCAAGTTGCGCAATGAATATGAGCCACTTAACTTTGATATCACGTGGTGGAGGTTCATCCCAATCAATTCCAAGAAGTCATAAATTCTGAAGACAACTGGGCCAATCCAACCTAATGGGTGGTTTCTTTTGCGGACACAGTGGTGAGGAGTGTATTACCGAGCGTGGTGCATCTGAGCTTTACTCAGAAGGTGCATGTGACCAAGGGATTCATATTCCTTGAGAAATTTGGATTACTGCACTTTCAGTTGTGGCTGACGAACCAGACAATTTTCAAGATGACGAAGTCTTTTTTCAGCTTGCAAACGTGATTCACCCAGGTTGGGTTCCACATCTTTGAAGGGTAATCTTACCATTTATCATCCATCTGGACTACATGTATAGGTCTCTTTGAAATGAGCTTTACAGAGATCCCCTTCAGGATCAGTATGTTTGGTTGTCAGCAACTCTTCATGTTCTCAGAATTGCTGCAGCACATCTGAGAGGTTCAACCTTCCTTGTTGTGCTGTGTGAAGTAGACATCACTGAAGCAGCAGCAGACATCAATACTTTGCACAGAAATTCCAAAAACTGTAATAGCTGTACAAATTTAGGCATCTTCACTTCTTTATGCTCTAGTTCAAAATCACGTAGCGTTTCCGCATCAAGTTTACATAACACAATGTTCAACATCACAAAGCACCACTGGTCCACTGGAAACTTCAACACTTTAAGAGCACTTAGGTTTTCCTTCAATACATCAACTAGGCATCTTAGTTTATGCAGACAACCTTCTGTTACCATTGGCACATTCATGATGTTCTCCCAATGCATTGTAGCTATTTGACACACATCTTGGTATCGCTCAGTTAACATCTGACATGCTAATTCAGAATTTCTTTTGGACAATGGTACAGATTTGATGAGGTTAAGTGGCTATCCAGTGAGAGATGTGAGAAGATACTGTTGCTTCTCAAAATCTGAAAGCTGACTGTTGGTATGTACTAACATCCTATATAGCTCACAGAAACTCGTCCACTGTGTCAGTTGCCCGCTGAATGTCGTTAGCTGCAATTTCGGAAGCTTCACAGATTTAGATTTGATATGAACATTTGATTTCCCTTCACCATTATCATTTTTTTTTTTTTAAATCAAAGATAGTGGTGTGAACTTCTAAAATTCGATAGTAGGCTGAGTCAAAGTGTTCCATATCTGTGTTTATAAACTCTGCTCGGTCTGGTTTGCTAGCTGCTAACTGAACAATGATGTCTTCAAAATCTGTTTTCTGTTGTGCTAAATCACGGCAATGGGCTTTAAACAAATCTAATCGCGACGTATCCTTTTCAAGTTCATTAGGTAGAGGAACAAGTAGCTTTAGCCTGCATCTTGTTAACTGAAGTCTCATTTTCAACATTTTTAGCGACATCATTGCTACGGACGTAAACAATAACACTGGCAGCAACAGGTATACCAACACAATATACAGCGATGCAGTACTTGACATAGCAGTTTGATATCTCGAAGAGCAATATTGATTAACACTTGTTTGTCGACTGCACGAAAGGGTACGTCTGGCGACAGTTACAAACGTAAACAAAGGATAGTAACAAACGTTAGTTTGATGTTGAAACACACTTCCAAGTCCGTAGTTTGCAGATGTCCAACAAATCTGGCCCGGAGCCAAAATGTTTTGACTCACTTGCATTGAAAAGAGATTAGTCACTTTTACACAGGTCGTTACACACCTGATGCATGTACAAGTCTTCTCACAAACTCATTAGGAATTCACAGCATCAATGCATGAAACAACTAGCGGAAATGTCCAAGGTAGTCCACACTCGGTCGCTGTAGGATTCGCAATATCCCGAACACCCTATTTTCCCGACTGTGACGACTGGACACAACCATTCCCGACCGGAGTAAGCAATCATGGCTGCCACCACCACCTTGAATATAACTGACGTGTGTCAACAATAGGTGTAATCTTGGTTACTAACTTTCATGCCAACCAACCTATGCAGTCCTTAGATGAATTATATTGATTTTTGTCTCTGCATGTGATCTTAGCATTGAGTTTGATTTGCCAATAATACTGCCAAAATATATTGCATAACCTAATTGTATCTTTGTAATAGTAACACTCTGGGAGAAGATTTTGTATGGTCCAACACCCATATTTATTGACAGCTCCAATACCAAAAGAGCCATTGTATGTTGGGACATACAAATTTTTTACTGCATAGCTGGTTTTTACACTCTTCACTATATTCTGTCTACAGTCCTGCCTTGCTCAGGGGAATTCAACAGTGGTTTACTTCCAGACATCAACTGAACTACATTCATGTGAAAAGTTCTCTTGATCCATCAGCACCCCAGCTAATTTTTCTTGTATAGGTGATTTATTAGTAACGTGAGTACTTTTGAAAGCCCTTAATTTGGAATAATAGTCAATAAATATATTTTATTTTACCCTTAGAAGTTAACTACCGAGTGTGGTGGAATATACTCACAATGTTTATTACTTAAATGGCAATATTTATGTTAAAAAGGTGGTTAAAAATATAAATTGGCTGAAAGGAAAAAGTAACTAAGGCCTCAAAAGGGCTCACTTTAATGTGAAGAGCCTATATCAGCATGACATACGGTGGCAATGACAGAGAAAGAATATCATGACCAGCAGGCAAAAACATAATGCCATAGTGCCATTCAATCTGTTTACACCACTGTGTTGTATTCTTCTCACTCACACATACTGTATGTAGCCTTCTCTTCTTGTGTGGTGATATCACTATTGATGGTTTTGCTGAGAAGCCTATCTTGCAGGTGCAACAGTGCCTGCTGTGGCTGGAGGTTGACAACACAAGCCAGCAGTGACCTCCAACACAGTAATGTCTAATTGGAAGAGAAAATATTCTAATAGTCTATGTATGAGTAACTAGTTTGGAAAAAAAATTAATTAAGTAGGTTTTTAAGATGTGCAGACCATAATGATGGTGGGGTTTCATCAGAAAAAGAGGAGGCTAAATTTAATCATTTGATGGGCCTGTTGTATAGACAAAAGTAGTTATACTAGTACTGAACATTGAGTTCACACCAAGTGATGTTTGGCTCGACAGATTATGAATTACTGTGGAATGGAATATAATGCATTAGGTATAACAGAAATGATATATTTCTTGGTTAAGAAATGGTCTTGAAATCACTTGTTTGGCTGTGAAATTTGTAGTATAGTATCTTATAGCACAGCAAAGTTTTCTTACTTAGTAAGTGTAAACTTTTTCAGTTTCTTAAAACTAATAAATAGGGGTTTCACTACACATGTAAGAAACTGTGTCAGTTTTACAGTAGTAGTTGAAGTTTGTATTCTTATTCCTGTTATAGTGCCACCCCTCTTATTTACAACCCCAAGAACTTGACAGGGCACATCGTCATGCCAACAGAGCCGACTGTTGAGGTGCAAGAACCAGAGGTAGACAATAACAGTACTGATGCCACTGGAAGTGCTGCAACCAGCAACACCGGTATTAAGAAGCAGCCAAGCGGAAACAAGTTGCCAGTGGATTTGGCCAGTCGAGCCCGTGAGCTCATCGATAAGGTCAGCACCTGTAGCAACTACCACCATTAGTATTCATAGTTTTGGGAGGATATTTCACTTACAGCATGAAAATATAAAAGCCAATATGTAAAAAAAATAGTTCAAAACTATAGTGAATTTAATGGATGATTTGAGGTATGATGAGAAATTATCTTAGCCGAATTCCAAATAAAATGTATTTTTACTTCTAAATATATAGTTGCAGCATTGCCTGAAAGTCAGAAGACTTAAATTAACTTGCTCTTCTTCATCAGTTTTCTATTTTGTACTTATAGTTTGTGTCTCTTACATGCTGTAAACTTCCCTACATGGCTACTCCTTACTGGTTAACTATTCAATAAACAGTTACAATCAACCACAGATTTACTGGGAGCGGCTTTACCGGTTTGTGGCTCAACCGGACTATAGTTCCTTTGTTTAAACAATTAATATTTTGCAGGCCAAAACACAACAATGTTTATCACACTTGTTTCCACGTATCGCCAACTAAACGGGCCCTTGTGAAGCATGCTTGCCTTGCTGCACATGTGGCAGTTGGGTGCAGAGAAAGGGAGTGTTGTTTGTGTGACAAAATACAGTATACAATTGGTCTAAGAATAAACGTGAATAGGTTTATTTCAAACTTGATGCACTCACTTTTTTCTTCTTGGATTAAAGATATTATTATTGTGGACTTAGGTCCTCGTGGCGGAGGAGGCACTTCCGTCTGACACAAGACACGGAGAGTACCTTTCTGAACCTTAATTACAACCCTTCGGCAGCGTATTCACTTCTCGCGGGGTTCCTTTCTGTTTGGTGGGTCGAGGTTTGCCTACGTTGAGGTAATTATTGAGGTATCGCCTAGTGGAAGGGTTATATTGGAGTGAAAGGGAATCAAACCCCAGGGTGAGTCGGATTGCAAACGTCTTCTGCCCAGGGAGTGTAACTTTACTCACCAAGAAGGCTGCCAATAAGTGGGACGCCAGCTGTCCCAAGTAAGTAAAGAGTGGTTAGGTTGTCGTGTGTGGCAGTGAAATTGAAATGGAAGCGGATCATGCTCCGGCGGATTTGTCTAACTCAGGTCCCCGCTCACTACCCAGATATCCCAAAGAAACTGGTTTAGTTAGTTTACAAAGTTAAGTAGTGGGGAAGCTATCCGGATTTTAGGGGTGATTTTGGGCGGTAAAGCAATCTTTATCACCTTCCCGGCCGTTATACGGATTGTGCACAGAGCACGTGGTTTGGAGCCTTTTACCGGTTAAGAGGTAGGTGGTGGTGTGACGGGTGCAGGTTTAGTCGGTTGGTAGTAGCTCACGTACTCGTAGTCGGACCACGGCCAACAGATACCCAGATGAGAGTCCAATCCCCATTTGTGTTCACTTGCAACTATCAGCGAAATGGGACGTGGTGCTGGAATCGTGACTTCATGTACTTATAGATGGGGGTGCAATGTGGCAAGGGAAGTCCATTAGTGAGATGACATTTGACTGCAAAGCTCACTGCTATTTACTTCGTTTTCTGCTAGTCAGGCCTCCTCTTTTCCTAGTCTTCTGAAGCTTTAAAAATATACAACGTTAGTGCTCTAAATGAATTATAATTTCTCGAAACAAGGCTTATTATTAGGGCTAGCTATTTGTTGCTCTTTTCCCCACCGGATGCTCCTAGTAGTTTCAGTATGTCCTTTTGGACTAAAGTCTACTTCAGGCCCTGTATCTTGAGGGTTCTGCCCTCTCATACTTTTGATGTACTATATATTATCATCAAGGAAAACACTGGGGAATCCCAGTTATAGTATAATGTAAGTTCTGAATTTACGTTGCTTAATTAAATTATCTCAGGTGAAGGTAAACCTGGACGAACTTTTAACATCAACTAGCTATTCCCTAAAAGGTTGCAATTTACAGGGAGTTACTTTCTTTTAAGGGCAGTTTGTCCAGAGGGACGTCGCGATGACCTGCTACCCCGGAGTCAAGGAGAAGACTTTGGGTAAAGGGTGCAAGGTGAGGACATAGAGGTTACCTCTGATGAGCCTTCTATACGCTGCTGGAGCAGGAGCTGCTGGGCAAGCTGGTGTAGGTTGTTGGAGCTAGTAGAGCTTTCTCAAGCTGTTGGAGCTGATAATGCCTTTGTAAGCTGGGAGAAGAGGTCTTGTCCAGACCCAGGAGAGGACTCCAACCTTGGCGGTCGGCGGGCCAACAAACTCTGGCTAGAGGCAATTTTGTGCTTCTTTATACAGTCCAAAATCTTCGTTTTAGGGCTTTCCTGGGGGGGTGGGGGATGCTAGCCTTTCTCCACAAGGGCTGATTATCTCACGATAGCAGCGGCGCCGTGTATTCCGTATATCACTGTATTGAGGCTGACAACAGGTTTACTACCTCCGCTTGAGGCTTTGCTGCTGTGACGTCACTGGACGCAGGGGTGCTGTGATCCTGTTGTGACTTTTACAAATTTCTTATCGGCTATCGGCCGGTCTGAGCTCTTCTGGTAAAACAATTTCCGTCAAGATGGTGGCCACCACATGTTGAAATTTGGGCGGGCAGTACAATTTAAATAATTAATCATGTTAATTATCTTCTGTGTCTGTAATCGTTTAGATCGTGAATCAATCCTATAGCCACTTGGAATTGTGTATGCTGCTCTGGACTTGCCCGAGGCTCTCAGCGCTCGCTGATGGGGCAAAGTTGGCTCGTAGTGTGCGCAGTCGCGCTGTGCAACATACAGTTATCTTGTTTGTGTGCAGTAATTTAGGTTTATTATTTGTTATTGAGTGCTATCACAAAATCTTATATTATTTTGTATGATGTGTATACCAGTTACATATGCACATTTGATTAAGAAACAATATTTGCTCCCACCATTTCATTCGCAGCGACAGAACACTGTGGTTTTGTAATATTTGTGAATTGCCTGTGAATATATGTACACAGATGGCATATCATTTTAAATTGAAGATGTCTAAGTCTTAAAATAAAAGCATTTTATTAATCAGAAAATTGTCATTTCCCCACAGAAGATGTAAACACACAACTTATTACGCATTATTTGCGCCTATATATGCGCTGCGGGGCAGCCCATTTTTAGTTAATTTTGGTTCAGTTGGTGGTCGCATACACAACTAGGGTGTCGTTTTGCTCATAAAACATCCCTTTCAAATAAAAATAAATTTCTTCAAGAAAATCCCCTAACTTTTCATTCAGAGAAGTGTAAATACGATTTTTAGAGCACCTAATTAGCGAACTGAAATTCGGTACGATTTTCACATTTTGTATGTACACCTACAAGGCGTAAGGGCTTTCAGACCAATTTTTTGGTTAAACATCATTTAGAAACTTGGCCTCTCCTCCCCGTCATTACCCTGGTTAATTGAGAGTTGATTGTATATAGTAAAAGTAAAGTAAAAGAAGAGAAATGTAAGTAAAATATGTTGGTTTGGGGGTGGGGGTTGTAAAATAAATGATTGTGACTGAGTGTTTTAATAGCACATATTTTAAATATTTAGTTCAGGAAACCCTATTAAGGACCAAAAAAAATACATGAACATGAGAGACAATTATTCTTGAACAGATAATATTGTGGCTGCTTTATTATTCTCTATATGGAAACTAAATGAGCAAGCGATATGTTATGTTACTCGTGAGAATGACTGAAATTTTTTGTGCTGAAAAAATAATCGTCATCATCTTCTTCTGTTTACAGCCTGTGGCCAGGTCAGCTTGGTAAAATGCCTTAATCTTCCTGTCTTTCCACCACTCTCCCTTTCTCACTGTTTTCTGGTCTGTGCCTCTCCTCACTCCCTCAGCCACTTGAAATATCAATAACAGAAATCTATGCCTTACGTAAATGAAAATTCCTAAATCCCAAGTGGCTTGTTGGGTGGTGTAATTCATGTGACTGACATAGCAATATGCCTTTGTATGCTGCAGGTGAAAACGACTACCACAGTGACAGTTGGGCCAGTTGCTGTTGACGACACAGCCAACACTCCTGCCAGTGGAAAGAAGAAGGAGAAGAAAAACAAGAAGGTAATTCGTATGGCTGGCGGCCAGACCTGGGAGGACAACTCTCTGCAAGAGTGGGAGGACGGTTGGTAGTTGTTAATTTTTCTGCTATTCTTGTCTGCAATCTGTACATTGTGATGGCTTACGTAACTCTGTTCACAACACCAAATTATAAGGAGTATCAAAAACTAAAGATCGACCTTACATTTTTATAATATTTATATTTAATTTTTATGCTGTCATTCTTTGGTGTACACCAATAAATTAGTCTTACAACACGTGGTGCCATGTGATTGGCTGGAGATATAAAATAAACCAGCCTCAAACATGTAACTCTCTTCTGAATCCATTGGGCTGACTGCACTGTCAGCATGCTCTCAATTTTTGTATTTACCCAGCATTCTAACTAAATTGACTCTCAAGACCTTGTTAAGAGCCGCCTAAATCTCTCTACTCAACTCAACTTATAATTCTAGTAGTAATATTCTATATTTTCTTCAAATCACAGTTTAAAATGAACACCTTTTTTATATAACATTTAGTATGGATACTATAGGCTGTTCACTGTAAAAAGCAGCACTTTTGAGGCCTTAGTTACTTTATGCTTTCAGCCATTATTTATCGTTTAACCTCTTTTTAAAATAAATATTGCCATTTTAGTAATAAACACAGTGTATACATTCCACGCCACTCGGAAGTTAACGTCTAAGCGTACAGAAAAATATATTTATTGACTATTATTCCAAATGAGAGAGCTTTCAAAAGTGCTCACTTTACCGTGACTAGCTTATACCATATTTGCCAGCATATAAAGTCTCTTTCACACAGGTGGGTAAAAGTTACCAGTGGACCCCCTTAGCTTCAGCGCAGGCCCGTGTCTGTGTGTTTGTGGAATGGGGCATTAGCTTGTATACATGCCTTGTATACACACAGCGGGTCGATCTGCACGAGCGTCAGTTGTCTCTTGGATTATAAAGTAGCTGGTTTTGCAATTTGTGCTGCATAAAGTTGACTCTCGATCTATTGTTATTCAGGGGACTGCATGCAGGATTTCAGTAGATGTAGTTTCTGACGTGTATATCAATAAAATACAATTTCTAACTTTATAAAACTTTATGTTGAGTATAGTAAGAGCTGTACATTATCAGTGAATACAGTTTAGCTAATAAACACAACAAAAATCAGAATTGTAGAAAAAATATTACTGTAAATAATACTAATACATTAAAAAACATTTGACCTAAATTTGTTTAAATAAAAAAATAACGTTTCAAAATACCATATATAATTGATTGTAATCAGACACCAAATGCAAGCTGACCGAAAATGTTCAATCCCTCTAAAATGAAAATAATATTACACTGAATGCAAGTCAAATTTTTAATGTCCCGCGCACTCTCTTTCAGCTAAGAGTGCACGGAGAAGTTATTGATCGGGCAGTGAGTACATGGCGACTGAGGATGGAGGGAGGGGTGGCGGCAGGAGGATTACCGCTCCACGCCGCTACTTTTTGCAGTGTGCCAACATCTCACACGTGTGACAAATGTCTGTCTTAAAGTAAATAATAATATGTTACTGCAAAGAAAACTTGTAATTTTGACAAAAAAAAAAGGCAGTTACAATTGATTTCTTCACTGTCTAATAATTAATCATTCAAACCCACATCCTCTGATTTTCCCTATCTTAAGTTACACTGCATTCGGCTCGGTGCTTACCCACCCATTATTAGATCGCAAAAGGTGTCAAATAGGTCCTTTCATTTCATCAGTTTATTCAAAAGACACGTGACAATTAAATTAATAAAAATCTTCTTCCGATTTCCGCGCAGAAGTTACTGCAAATTCATTTTACACTTATAACACAAGTTGCTCGATGTTAAAACAATTTTTGTTGACAAGGGGAGTTCAAGTATATACTTCTGGGAATATAATTTTATTCGCGAAGATGCTGCCCAAGAGTTAAATAAATATTACATTTAAAAATCATGTTAATATTATGCCAGATACAATAAAACATCAACCTTACGGGAAAAAACCACCTTTAATAAAAAAAAAAAACATCTGTTAAAATAATAATTCCTCATTTAAATGTTTTGTGTAACATTTTCAGGTGAAACCGTTTGCTTTGAAATACAAGTTATGTTAGGTGCAACATATTTGAGCGACTCATAATCTTGATAAAATTACGTTAGCCAGGCGAACTTTATTTGCTCTGCTGTCTGCGGGCGGCGTTTGGAAAGCAAACAAAGTGGGCATGGCTGAGAGAGAGAGAGAGAGATAGAGAGATAGAGAGATAGAGAGAGATAGAGAGAGATAGAGAGAGAGATAGAGAGAGAGATAGAGAGAGAGATAGAGAGAGAGAGAGAGAGAGAGAGAGAGAGAGAGAGAGGAGAGAGAGAGAGAGAGAGAGAGAGAGAGAGAGAGAGAGAGAGAGAGAGAGAGAGATAGAGAGAGAGATAGATAGATAGATATAGAGAGAGAGATATGACATGCATTAACTTTTGCTCGACAAGACACTAGACAGCCCACCGCGGAGCAGTCATAAATGGCAGCGCACGTAATGTATTTCACATCTAGTTACTAGAGGTTTGCATAAACAACCAACTTAAAAACAATAGTTACGGGAAATATTAGGTGATTGGACCCGAAATATACTTCGATCGGTGCTCCATGTGATAAATGATACAAGTGGTTGATATTAACATTATTTACTTAGGGATTTCGCCGGGACGACAAAAAATTGTTGGTGGATGCGGTTTATCGATACATGTGATAACGATACATCGAGAGTCGACTGTAATTATATTTTACTGCTAAGGAATCTTGTAATTTTGAGACATAAATAAATAAATAAAGCAATTATAATTGATTTCTTCACTGTCTAATAATTAATAATTTAAATCCACGTCCTCTGAGATTCCCTGTCGTAAGTTACACTGCGCTCAACTCGGTGCTTACCTATTCATTTGATGCGTGACAGACTTGGCAGATTGTCTGCCTGCGTCCCTGGGTGACTTGTTCGACGCTAGCTAGTCATGTCTTTAGGTGTCTAGTTGTCTCTTGGCACTGGTGTCTGACCGGAATATAATATTGGCCTAGTAGGCCGCCGGCTTGGTATGAGGTCCGGCTCTGGCAATGCCACTTTGCATGGTGTTGGCTTAGGGTGTGGACTGAGTTCAAACGAGCGGAACATACGTCTGGCTCTGGTGTGGTTTAGTGAGGGTAGGTCCCTCAGCTCTGGTTGCGCTTGATTGGTGTGTGTGGTGTGCGTCTGAGGTGCTGGGGTTCTCTACTGTCGTGGTGCCGTTAGGTGCTACCGGGGTCGAGTTAGACCCCTCGCCGAATTGAATCTCCTGAATTACGGGATGATATCTTTCCGCTATACGGGTGGGTGGCTCAAACAGTGCTGTATGAATGACAGATGGTGCTGATATGGTAAGTCATTGCAGCAAAGCAGCTTGTTCTCATAGATGCAGTAGCCCAAACCTGCTGGTGTTCCCATCATTGTATGATTGTTTGGAGCCAGAATGGCCTAATTAAATACCTCGTATAAATGTATCTGTAGAAAGAGCTATTGATAAGATTACACTTGTGAATCTGAAGGACCTACATCAACAGCTGTAAGTCTTGGTTACTGACAATATGAGTTGTATCAATCATGTTGACCGGCACATGGAATAAGTTGCGACCTGGCGGAGCTGATTTTTAATCAAATATATAAAAGAAAATTATGCCCATGGCCCCACTTGTGGCATGTTTTCCAGCTAACTGCTGTGGCCACTTGGTGCTGTAGAGTATGTAGACCCTGTCCTTGGCCTCCCTATCTTAACGCACAGTAGAACATGTCGTAAAAAACTATGGAGTTTGCTCAGCAGAGACCTTCCTTTCATCTCGTCTGCGTACTAAAGTGGGGATGGGAGTGTTTTGGCAAAATGGAGACAGAATCGTACTTCACCATCTTACCTTGATATAGAGAAATGAGACATAGAAAGCCCTTGTCACACAAAAAAGGCACTCAAATTCTTAAACAAATTGAGATCAACAAATTTCTTTTGTATCATGTTCTTGCTGTCATGTTATTGTCCTTATGTGGTTATGATTTTGACATCAACAGGTATTTTCCTAAGCAAACAGACTTACTGACAATTCAGATTGACTGAAGTTTACATTAACACAATAAACAAAGATTATCTATTTACAATATGATTTGAATGTGTAATCTCATTACTGATCTTGCCTCTTAATTACTATTTGCATATGTTATGAGTATAAGGTTACGTTTTATTTGTTGCATGAAAGCAACTTTACTTATTTTTTTACAGTTTGATGCACGCTCCCTATCTCGGTGATAGGTGGTTAGGGCGGACTACCCTCTCGAGTTCCTCAAGCAATCCTACCGCGGCGTATTGGGCTTGTGCTGGCCTGGTGGGTCGTGGTAGGTACAGTAGAGGGCCGCTTAGTGGGAGGATGCTGTCGGATGAAAGGGAAGTCAAACTCCAGAGTGAGGCAAACCGAGATTGTTTCCCTTCCTAGGAGTTCGACCTTCCTCACTACGAGGGCTGCCAAGATGCAGGATGCCAGCTGTCCCGGGAGTATGAGGGTGATATGAGGATGTTTAAATGGCGGTGGTGGTGGAGGTGAGCTATCTGGCAAATTAAACCAGGGTTATCTGCATTGGTTTTGTGGGTTGGCGTGCAGGAATATAGTTTGATGGGGCCGAGATTACATGGGATTTGGGAACGACCTTCAACAGGAGTTGAACCTGTATCGTTTTTCCTGAAGCCAACTTTATCAAACACGAGTTGTGTGGATCAGCCTTCAGAACTATCTTAGGCCCACGGGCGGTGGGGTTACCGGTTTAGGAGGACTGTCAGGTTCCTGTTCTGTGTCCGACCAACATGCACCTAGTAAATGGTCTGACAGTGGAGTTTGATCAAGAGGGATAAATGGCAAGATAGGTTGGGGTGTGTATTCAGTTTGTGTAAGTTGAGGGGTGACCTTGCTGCTGACTTCTGTGTCCCTCTCTAAATCTATTTGCCTCTGTAGGGCACGTCGCTGTCGGCATCGTGCGCGGCTCTTAACACCACCTTTCATAGAGTGTATTTGGTATAGCCTTCTAACCTTTCCGCTGACGTGCAGCCCTCGGGGTGTCTCTTATGCAATCACACCCAAGGCCCTGAGGTTTAGATAGGCAGTCCAGTATTAGGACACCACAGAAGGTAGACGTGGAAGCACTGGAAACCCAGGCGCAGCAGTGTGTCTTTCCGAACTCTAAGCATTATGCACGCTCCATCTCGTGTGGAGTTCGATACACCTCATGTCTAGTCCTCAGGGGGATCTTTCTATTGCACAGTTAATATTCTCACACACAATGATTAAATAAGAGAATTGCACTGGGATCTAAAGTTAAAATTATGGTAGGCAATAAGTTCAATTTTCTCGAAATATTTGTTACGTTAATGGAAAGGGGGAAAGTTCCGGCTCACTTATACAAAATTAATTGACTAGCGAAAATATTAATTAGAATATATTATGTACTGGAAACAGGAGAAGGTGAGCCTGGCAAATAATTAATAGTAAAAAAAATTCAGAATTCTCTTCTACACAATTTGCAGCATATCCTCAGCACTGGGGTTATCCAGAAGGGTGTTAGTATCGCGACGACCTTCTACCGCAGGAGTCAAGGAAGTTGACTGGGGTAAAGGATTGCTGGGTACAGGGCGTCGGATTACCTCTGGAGAGAGAGCTGCCCTTGCGGTCAGCTAGTGTGGACAAGCCTTAGCAAGCTGCAGGGGTTGCGCTGCCTTCACAAGCGGCTGAAATGCTGCCTTCTCAAGCTTCTGAGCTGGTGCTACCTTTTCAAGCTGCTGGGCAGGAGATTGAAGCAGTTTGCAGGCTGAGGAGAGGCGAGAGGTCTTCACAGACTCGGGAGTGTTCACTGACCTATGCGGCCAGTGAGCCCGGCGTCTCTGCTGAAGCGTGCTAGTGGACTTCCTTATATACTGAAAAAATCCCTTGATCAGTGATCTTCTGGGGGTGTGGGTTAGAGAAGCCTTTCAACGCAGGGGTAGGTTTATCAGTGTTGCGGTGGCGCCGCTCATTTCTTATCTTCCTATGTGGAGGCAACGACAAATTAAAACACCTCTTTCTGAGGCTGGCGGGATGTGATGTCACAAGGTTGCAGGGGTGCTGCCATCTCGTGGGTTCGCTGGAACTTCTTCCACAGCTTAATGTAGGGTAGTGGTTCGTCATATATATTTTATTGATTTATGGGGGTGGCACTTGCATACAGGATTCCGGATGGGCCGTACATTCCATGACTATATATGTTATTCACTTTCACGTACGCAGATGTCCAACGCATGGAGTCTCCTTGCTCGGTACGTGAAATTACTTTGCCACTGTTACTGACTTGCCCCGAGCTCCCATTGGCTCGAGATGGGGCGAAGTCGCCCATAGAGAGTGCGTGTGCTCTGCGCAGCATGTAGGCATGTGTGAAGTTTAAATGCAACCACTTTGCAAATTTCTTTGCAACAAAGAGATGCCATTACGTTGTTACTCATAAAACAAGAGATGAAAAGTAATATGGTTTTCTACACGTATACACTTGTAGTGAATCTTTAAGAAAGTATTTACAATTTACATCTCATATCTTCATATTATTGGCAGCTGGCTTACTCACAGCTGTCCATTCCATATTTATCACAGGTTTCCTTTTACAGGATCACAGTGTTAGGGTTACCTCGAGCTAACTATAGGGTGTTTTATTTCTGTAGCACTGCTTTGCCCCGTATGCATATGTTTGACTGGGAAGAAAAAAACTCTACGATCACTCACTCACTGTGATATGTTGAAATGTCGATCAGGGCTTCCCGCGCATCTTCATCACAGGCCTGTCCCAGTTTCTCAGTGTGACGTACGACAGGGTAAGCCAGGCAAATCTTGAGGATGGGCTCTATGGTGGCATCCGGCACCAGCCTGCTCCGAGGTGGCCTGATAGAACCATTGAGGCAGCAGATGTTGATGGGCAGGAACGGCTGTGCAGTCTCACCCTTGCCCGCGGTCCAGGATTGACCGACAGGCTGTGTGGACATACTGACAAGCTCACTGTCCAGCTTGGATGCCAGTGAGCTAGCCACCAGAGGCAGTGGTGTGGCGTTGTGTTTGGGGACCCTGCATCCCCCCTCCCCATGTTGGCTGGCTGTTGGTCCTCCTTTCGTGTGGACGAGGTTGTCCATACATCTGTCTTGGCATGAGGCGACACTAGGGTTGCTGGCACCGTAAGGGGCAGGTCTTGGGGTTGACCATGTTATGCCCCTCCGGTAGGAGTTGGAGTAAGGCCCCGTGTGTCGAAGAGCAAAATCGGAGCTGCAGGTTCCGTATGGGGTAGGCCTTGTGATAGGCTTTCTTCTTCTGCCCCTCCAGCTGAAGCAGTAACACCTTCATTTCTCAGCTCGAGGGCAGTGTTCGAAGTGGATATCGGTTCCTCCAGGTACTGTGCAGCACAATTTCAACGAGGGTCCTCATGCCAGTGGTAGACAGCTCGTTCTTTGACTGGTTGTAGTTGCCACTGGGGGCACCAGTTTTTTCACTCGAACCCGAGAGCGGGGTGAACGTGGTGGTAGGCTCATCCAATTCCTCTGAGATGTTGGAGATTATGGAGGTTGATTCCTGCACTTCTGGTACTAAGCTCTCATGGGGAAAGGGGTGGATTTGTCCTCGCGCTGCTTTGGTCTATCCACTCCCAGAAGTTCTCCACCCAATAAACATTATCACGCCGACTGACCACCTTATAGGGCCCTTCCCATTTGCCGGCGAGGCCTGCGCTACACTGTGTACTGGAATTTCGAGGCGCTCGAGAACTTGTTGGAAGTGTATGAAGAGTTCCTCCTAGGTCTTGGAATAAATAATGGTGTCATTGAGATACGCAAAGCAGAACTGCCCGACGTATCAGGTTAGGATTTCTGACGACGTGAGCATCTGGAAGGTTGCAGTTGCATTTTTCAGCCGGAAGGCCATAACTCTAAATTGCAGAGTTTCCCCTTCCAGGCTTATGAATGCAGTGTACCGATGGCTGTTCGGGTGTACTGCTATCTGCCAGTACCCCGACTGCAGGTCGAGAGTACTGAAGATTTGAGCCTCGCCATTATCTCGTAGTGTATGGGCCAAATTGATGGCTGGAGGAGTGATAGGATGGGTCATTCAGGGTCTTGTAATTAACGCAGAATCGCAACAGCCCGTATTTTTTTGGAACTAAAACAACTTGTGAGTTGTGCTGTGAATCTGAAGGTTTGATGACACCTTGGTGTTTCATCGCCTTTATCTGGTCCATGATTAGTTGGCGGCGGCGTGCTGACAACCGAAATGGCCGGTTGTATGTTGGTTTGCTTATAGTGGACCTCATTTTTTATGGTCCTTGTCTGGCGAATTGTTCCTTTTGCTTCGAAGGCCCCTGCATTTTCATCCGAAACGTGTTTCAATTGTTGGAATTTATCGTCGTCCAGGTCATAGTTGATCTCGGAGGCTATCAGCAATGAAGAGATTCCTGCTTGCGGGCTATGCTCTCAGTCGACTACTCTCTGTGCTTGTGGCCTAAGTAGATTTTGTGTTAACCGTGGTCCATTACACAGTGTTGTTTTGTCGGAGCCACGGATGGATAAGGATGACCCTTTCTTGGAGACTGGGGCTGTAATAAATTTGGCCATTCTCGTTATTCTCTGAATTGTTAAGCTGAGCGTTATTTGTCCATCTATGGCAAGCGTAAAGTCTGGTGTAGCCATACAGGTGGTTTTCCACTGGGGTCATACGGTTTTCCATTGCTCTGTGGTCCGCAGGTTACTGCATATGAAGTTTGAGGTGGCAACAAGTCCAGTAGTGCTATGACAGTTTGTTTGTTTGTCATGACTTCGATGTGTGGTGCCTCTGGAGGTTCTGTCTGTTCATCCATTAATTTGACGCATTCCAAACTGCTGTCCAGAGTATCTGCTCACACTATGGGTCGACTTTGCCCCGTCAGCGAGCGCTGAGTGCCTCAGGGCAAGTCATAAGTGGCATACACAATTCCAAGTGGCTACAGGATTAATCCATGGCATGAACAATGTACACACATGGAAGATAATTAATGCACTTAATTATTCATATTGTACTGCCCGCCCAAACTTTGACATGCAGTCTCCACCCCCGTGACACTAATTGTTTTACCCAACGAGCCATGGACCCACAAATACCAGAGAAGAAAGTTACAAGAGACACCACAGGATCGCAGAACCCCTGCGCCCAGTGATGTCACAGCAGCATAGCCTCGAGCGGAGGTAGTAAACCTGTCGCCAGCTTCGACCCAGGGGGATAAGGAATGCGTGGAGCCACCATAACCCTGAGATAAACAGCCCCTGCGGAGAAATTCTAATATCCCCCACATCCCTGGAAAATCTCTGAAGCAGAGATTTTTGGACTATATAAGGCGGCTCAGAATCGCCTCTAGCCAGAGTTCATTGGCTCGCCGACTGCACAGGTCAGCAATTTCTCTCCCTGGTCTGGGCAAGACCTCCTCCTCTCCCAGCTTGCAAAAAGCTCTACCAGCTCCTGCATTTTGAGAAGACTCTACCTACACCAATTCATCCAGCAGCTCCTGCAAGACTCTCCATAGGTAACTTTGACGTCCTAACCCTGCACCCATTTTTAACCAAGTCTTTTCCCTTGACTCTGCAGTAGCAGGTCATCCCGACGTCCCCTCTAGGAGGCCACCCCTCGGGAAGCAAGTTGCTGTAAATTGTGAATTTCTCAGAGTATCTAATATTTTTGCAAGTTCGTCCAGGCTCACCTTGACCTAGTACCCATCTCATATTAATTTAAGCATTTATATTCTACAATTGAACTGGGATTAACCAATGTTTTCATAGATGATAAATAAATCTTACGTCAAAAGTTATTTAGTTGACTCCATTATTTAATTAACCGCCTCATTTTAACTGAAAGTTTTTTGTTTGTTTATTTTAAGTATTTACTTTCTGCACATTGTTCCGTCAGTGCCTTGGGCGTTTCTGGAAAGACATTCCCCATAGGATAGCGCGTCAGCAGAAAATGGGAAGAGAACAGCATCTTTTACAAAATTTTATTTTGAGAAGCTATAAGTTTTTAGTAATACTCTCCCTTTATGTCAGATGAATAAGAAAGGAGGTGGAGTACCCAGTTGAGTTAGGCATAGAGAGTGATGAGCTCTACAGCAAGAATTCCTAAAATTGAATATTGCTCCGCTAGTGGATTACACTCATGACAATACACCCATCTCAAGTACCTGAAGTCACCCCGCGTCGTATCTCGCCGATAATCGTGTGCGACCATAAATCGTAACTTTATGCACATCTGGGTATCTGTTGGCCGTGGCTTAACTATGAACATGTAAGTTATTTCCAGCCGGCTAAACCCTCACCCCTTGTAACCGTGCCAACCCCTAACCCAGTAAAAGAACACTCAACCATGTAATACGTGCACACTCCGAATAGTGATAACCTCACTACCATCCGCGGTCCATAAATATTTCTAAGCAACCTTCTCAGTGAGTAAAGTTGCACTCTCTGGGTGGGAGACTTTTCCAATGCTTTCACCTTGGGGTTTGATTCTCCCTCCGCTCCGAAATAACCCTGCTTTTTTTGTGTTTCATTTCATTGCTAGCCTGTTCCGGAATTGCGTCCATTCCGTGATGAACTTCCTGTACTTTCCCCACCAATCGAGTGCTATGCTCTTGAGGTGTACTTGGGTTAGTTTAACCCAAGTACAGCGGGATGGCATGTGTGTCCTGCGGGTTGTTTTACTGCCCCTGTTCCAACGGCCTGGGTGACACTCAACTGAGGGATAGGGTTTGTGTGTAAGGTGCTGGGTGTTGGTTATGGCGTACTGATGGACCGTTCGCTGAACAGTAATTCCTGCACTATAGGATTGTATCCTTCCGCAACATGGGTCGGTGGCTCAAACAAGTTGACAGGCGTGACGGTGGGTACTGGTGCGGTGAGCCGTCGTAGCAAAGCAGCCTTTTCACGCGGACTCAGTAGCCTGAACTCACTGGGAAGGATGTGAAACCCCTTTGGATTCGTAGAGATAGCCCTTGCCTTCTTAACCTTTCTCTCAACACCACCCCTACGGGTACAAGGCATCAGGCTCTAATCCTAATATCGGATCTGCGGGAGGTAGCCAGTCGACATGCCAGAGTTCATGTGTAGGTGCCAATTGCTACTGACCACACCGCACCTTACTTTTGACCTCCCCACCAGAGGTGAGGAAGACTCGAGCTTCAAAGTGTTGGTTGCAGGAACCGCACGGTGTTGTCCGAATGAAGTTGGTCTCTCCTGCACCAAAGTGTAAACCCTCTCGGCCCCACAAAATGAGCGGTGATAGTAGTCCACCCCAGCCGACAAGCTGATCCCACCAGGAGCGTACCTAGTGTCGTGGCTCTACCGTTCCTCCCACCTGGGTGCAAGAAACGGGTGGCCTTCCAATAGTGGTGAGGTGAGTGTCCAGTGGTCACTGGTCTCCCCAGACTCGAAGTCTGGGGCACAGTGCCTTTGGCACTATGAAATGAGGGGTGAGGTGGGAGCGACTTCAAGTCGGCAAGTCAACTGCCAGGGTACGGTATCCTAGTGTCGTGGCTCTACTATTCACTGCACGGGGCAGAGAATGGGTTGCCTTCCAAGGATGAACTGGTGTGTTGTAAGTGTCGCTTCGGAATGAGTAAACCCGGTCTCCTGCTGGCTCCATTAGCTCCGATGATCACAATTAGAAGGAGGTCAGTGTGATTCTCTAGAGATGGGTAAGATCAATGTTTATTTACTGAGAAGGAAATAAACAAAGATTGTGGAAGTACTACCTCTTAATCCACATGGGCTTGGCGGAAGGTAAAAACCCTAGCGTTAACAGGGGAAGGTGCCCTGTGCAAAGCTACAGGAGGAGGCAGTAGCTGGTGCGCGTAGCATATAATAATTCCTCTGGGCGAGCTCTACTCTCTGTTTGCCCATAAGGGACCGAACATATCTCAGTGTGCTGCTGGGGACGCCGCTGGTTCTTCTTCGGCTTCACGAGGAAGCAGTGAAGTATATTGGAGAGGTGTCGACCTCTGCACCAATTCCTTGAGCGGTGAGAGCCCAGGAGAGGAGTTAGAATACTTGATGGAGAACTGAAGTAGAACTGACGATCTGGAGGCCGGGACGCATCTTCTTTATTACTCCTTGGCTATCCCTTCCTTCACTGACATAGGGTGTCTGGAGAAGGGGCTAGCACGTACAAGCCCAATGCCTAGATCCTTGGTGCGAGTGGCATAGTGAAGAGCGGTGGGATTTAGGCATCTTACTTGTTGCGGCATCTCGCGGCACCCTGCTGTACTGGCCCCAGACCTCTTGCATGGTCCTGATGACTCATCGGGTGAAATTATTTATTATTATTGGGATGTCTTTCCCAGTCCAGTAGATACAATGTAGGCGGCACTACGGTAACTCAACTCTGTATACAATTACCATTGTTGTAGTTGCACTGATGAGCAGCAGTTGTTTATTAATACTGTATTATGAAAGACGTAATGCGTCATAATGATGTACACTAAACCTTATTTGGAACAGACACAGAACCTTAAAAAAACACATATAATAGAATTCTTACATGAAACAGACATTAAACTTTGCCTGATTCATGCGCTATAAAGAAAAGGGTACATCGATCTTGAGTACCCAAGACTACATATTTGCAATATTGGTGTCATTTGTATGTTACTTTTTTAGTTGTTACTAGCACCGAAACACATTCCAAGCATTCTTTATCGTATATTGTTTGATTTTAATACTATATACTAGTTCATTATGATATAAAGGTATTGATATAATGTCCTCGCATTATCAACATTACCTAGTGGTATCCACAGACACTTTCTGCACAACTTGAGTGTTCATGAAAACCATTCAGTGACAGCAAAATTGTGAGATCTGCATTAGCAGCACTCTTATTGATTCCTCATTTTGTTAATTCGTTTTGTACGTACGACTTACGTGGGACATACTGTTTTCACATCTGTAAACATAACTTTCATGGGACATATTATTTATTCATTATTTTCTTTTTGTTCACATGGTCAACATAATAAAAAACCTAACTAGAAGAAACAATCATTCTTACATCATGTGTGCAACTTCTTGTCTTTACTCTTAAAGATTAAGGTATTCATGGCCATCAATGATGTGAAGTGCTTCCTGTGATATCAAATGCACATGCTCGTGTAGGAATAAGCTGTAGAGCACTGTATTGTAGCATTGCTTTGTCATGGTAGTAGCATCTATGTATGATGCATCAAAAAACAAGATGGTGTATAAAGTGTTTGTTTACACTCAGTTATTTTTGTGGCATATATACAACAATTAATTAATTATGTGTAATAATGATAAAATATAGTGTACAATTCGTGAATCCATAAGAATGATGCGTGATGTTTACTGACATAGGTATATATAAACATGTCTTTGCCTCATCTTCACATGTCATCACATCACCCCGGGCAGGGTTTGAACCCTGAACAACTTGCTACCAGCTGACCAGCACGCCCCAGGCAAAAGGGCACCTACAGGCACGGCAATTAAGACATGTCAGACGTTATGTCACCCTCCACGTGTGATAGAAGCCAACCAGGCAGCCAAGCGCTGCCCCTAAGCTCGCAGGAGCAATGCAACTCGCATACGAGGAAAACAGCACTTCCAGTCTCCCCCGAGAGATAGCAGCCTTCGCTGCTAAGGGAGGAGCTCCAGCACGTAGATACCCAACTGACCAAAGGGAGCCAAATGGCCCGCAGCCATGCGTCCATATAGGCAAGTGCATGGCCCAGAAACGACAGTTGATTCTCAGCAGCTTGCTTCACCACATCATGTGCTGGAGCTCTCTGCTACAACTGCCTTCCTCACGAAGGGAAGGATCCCTGCTCTTCAGGAGACCTTCTAGACCTTCAATGCCCAAAGAAGTCGTCATCCCTGCCTTAAAACTCACTACACCTCTGGTAGTGACACCAGAGTCCTTTCTTGACAACAGCATTAGATAGTTAAGGTCAGTTAGTATTATAGCTACCTAGCCAGATCTGCTCGTGTCTAGTTTAGAACCAGGTCCCCTTCGCCTGGTATTACAGTAGTTTACTTTTGTTACAGTTATTTTAGTTAGGAGTTAGTATGAACCACTGTGTCTATTCCTCACAGGAATAAATACGTGATCTTAATCACTTCTGAGTTTTCATTTCTACGGTGACAGTGACTTTAATCCCATGTAGACGTCGGCCCACCAAGGAAAAGCAGGAGACAGCGTCATTGATACCCTCTTTTCTGAGCCTAGAGTAGGATTGCGGGCTCCCTTAACCGGATGCATGTACATCTCAAACACACACGTTAGATGGCCACCCATACTGTGGATCAGGTATGGCAAGATACCTGGTGCACACGTACAATAGAGCCACAACCACCAGAAACTCAATCCACAAGGCAGCTAGTCATCCAGCCCAGCCAATTCACTCCATCCACCACGTTATTTTCACCTGTTGGAGTGATAAGACTGGTTCTGGACCACACCCACAAAACGACTAGACATCATGATCAGCCCAATGCTCCATCCTCTGCATTGTTATTTTCACCAGTGGAACAATTGGACTGAATCGTAGTAGCCTATCCATGACTGGCTTAACACATAGCAATGAATTTACATCGCTTGTTCTTCTTTAGCAAAGTGGTGCAAAGTGGATAGCTAACAGGGCAGCTACTGCCTCTGAGCCTATGTGATTGAACTGCAACCCAGCGCCAACTGCACTATGCAGTCTAACCTCCTGGGATTAAGCTCAAGCCATCTGCCAACTGGAGAGGCCTCACTTCCCAGTTCCCCCCAGCTCCCTCGTTGACCCGCCCCCAAGACCCCCGGCAAGCCACATCCTAATGTCGAGAGATTTTGCCAATGATTTCATGTACCACTGGGAGCATAGCCAATCCATGGTTCAGACCCAGAAGGACCAGCAGCCCTCCACGGGCTCCTACCAGCACCTCCAGCCGCAGCACCATCTTTGCCCAAGTATCGGGCATGAGTTCACGCCAGCAACAGCAGCCAAGTCAGGAGCTATCTTTGGCCACTCCCAATACAGGTAAACCAATGACTGTGTGCAAACCAGTAGTGCAAAGGACAGCTAAGCCCACACCAGACTTAGTGCCGTGCCATCAAGCCACGCACCCCAGCTTATATACCGGTAAGCAGCCGATAGTCAGCCCAGTCATATCACCTGTATCTCTGACCGACACATCAATACCTTGCCTGACTGTAACATTGTCGTTAGTCACCCAACGTCACACATCAAGAACATTACGGGTGATAATGAATTTAGCAGCATCGCTATTTCGCAAAAATGAAATTCTGTAAAATCATATCAGTGTTTGGAAACACATTTGTAGGTACAACTTAAAGGACATTTCTGAATGCATTATTTGTCTATCTCTAGCTATTAGTTTAAAAAAAAAATGTTTAGTAAAAATACCAAGTTGTAAATAAATGTTCAATACTGGGAGATTTTTGTGTAGGGAAAGATATTCTCATAATAACCCATCAGATTGCAGATGAGAAAAGGTATTTATTTACATCTTTAGTGCTTCACTGCTCACAAAGAAAACTAAACTTGGCATCCATCATGGTGACACATGGCACGTATTGGCAATAGTATCTTGTCCCCGACTCCGCCTCATCTGCCTACGACGCCACGTCACCCGAGCGAGGTTTGAACCTGAAATGTCTTGCGTCCGTAGCCATTTACTTCACAATGCAGAGCTGCCACGTGTTTTGTAATTGCCCTTCACATCTAACAGAACATGAAGTGAAGCCAAGTGCTGCCCCTAAGCAAGTGACAGACGCAACGTGCACATGAGAAAAACAACCCCGCTTCCAGCCTTCCCTGAGAGAATGTGGTTAGCGCTGTAAATGGAGGAGCTCACACCCGAAGATATCCAACAGCTGAAGGTAGCCAAAGGAGCTGCGCCAGCTAACTATACACGTCGACGTACACCCCAGGAATGGCAGTTAATTCTCAGTAACTCACTCCATCACATTTAGAGCTGGAACATTCTGTCTACCTCCTTCCTCACCAAGGACCACCACAATCTTCCAGAAGCCTTCTAGACCAGTGACCCCTGAAGAAGTCTTCTCCCCCTTACATTCACTCACCTCCTTGGTAGTACTTTCAGGACAAACAGTGTAGATAGTTAGGGTTCAGTTGTTATAATAGCTACTTTGCATATCTGCTCTCATTTAGTTTAGCCCCAGGTCTCCTTCACCTGGTTAACGTAGCTTAATTCCGCTGGTTACAGCACCAATTGAATAGCTAGGAGTTTAGTACAGACCACCGTGTGTATTCCTCTGAGGAATAAACAGTGTTGTTACGTTAATCCTGTGTACTCATTCTAGAGTTATTGTTACCTTTAAACCTTGTAGGCGTTGTGCCACAGCACAATTAAGGGATGACAAAACAAGTTTCAGTTATATATTTTGATCAAATTTTATATGAATAATCTGCACAATTTGATTCAAAAATGAATTCATCATTACCAAAAGATTTAAAAATCCACAAAGTATACAATAAGTTAAAATTTATAACATTAAAAAAATTCACAATAAAGATAAAGTTAATGTTACTCAAAATATCCAGTTAATAAATGATAACAATAACAAACAATATTTTTAAAATGTTCAAAATACAAATTATTGATTATAATGACTAGAAATTTGAAATGGAGCAGTCAAACTAAAGGAGGGCAGCCTTAGAAACCCAGTAAAGCCTCCTTTATATAAAATACAAATTAAAAGCTGCACTAAAATTTTACATTAAAACGTATCATCGGTGGAGGCAGTCTGAAGACCAAATCAAAACTATATTGAATAAAAATTAGACGACCACTTTTAAAAAATTCAGTAAATTACACCCATGGTGTGAGTCGTGGAGGCACAGCAAGGCAATTAAACTTCAAGTGAGTATATTTGGACAGTAGACAAACACTATACATACATAGCCACACCTGTTTTCGGTGAAAATGTTTTCTTGATTTTGTCAAAAATTTTGTTGGTTTTAAAAAAGAGCGTTAGTATTTAAAAAAATTATGTACATATGTAATTAGTCACGCCTGTTTACTGCGAAAAAAATGGCAAATTTTGTCCTTTTGTACTTGATTCCGGTATATTTTTCGTAATTTTTGAAAGTGATTCCAGTACTTTCCGTTATTTACTAAAAACAAAAGCTGCATGTTTGAAATTAGATATAAAAAAGTTTTGTGGGAAACTCTGGTATTCAAAAGATTAAAAACAACATAATATCACTTCATGTAGATATTTATAGTTATTAGAGATGACACTAATCCCTCTCATGAGAATTGAAACAATTTAATCCCGAGAGGTAGGGAGGCGTAATTCCCTCCTGGACAGTAAAATTCAAGGTACCCTTGGTGAAGGGGAATTACTTATGGTATGGTTGCCTGGCTGAGTCATAGTTCTTCCCACATTGGAAAGATGTGTTTTGGTTTCTCTAAGCAGGTCATCCTTGGCAGGAGAAGGGAATCCAAACCCCAGAGTGAGTTTAACCAAACACGTCTCCTGTCCCGGGAGTTTGGTTATGCTCACTGTGAAGGCTGTCAAAATGTTCGTCACGGGGCTGAAATGAAAATGAAAATCTATTAAGTGGAGTCTGAAGACTCCCCCAGCCGGCAGCATCCTCTATAGGGAGCAGATCTTGTGGGGATGCAAGATGTTACAAATTCAGCGTAGAGAGTTGCTATAGGGCATCGGCTTGTGGTTGATTGGGGAATGCGAATATTAATTACCTACCTGCTGCCGTGCGTAACTGGTATGTAGGAGTCGCTGATCCTGAGTTTGGTGTGGGCGGATGGCATTGTAACAATTCGGCAATGAGTGGGTCTTGTATGTAGTACTCTAATTATTCTATGGAGTTACTGGGCCACGCCAGTCCTAAAAGATTATGTCCACACTGCCTTATTGCTTCACTTCCGAAAGGTGCGAGGTCACCTACACAGGTCCCTACTTCAAGTAAGGGTACAGGGGCAATGCCAGGATTGTTTTCATTAAGTGTTTCTTCCCTGGTCAAAGTAGAATTTCCTCTCTGGGCTTTTAATTCTCTCTGCCTTGCTCGATGTGCTTATCTTTTGAATGTTCTTCTAAGTCCTTTTGTCTCGTAAGGCATCTCTACAAATTAATTAAATTACCAGAATATAATTTGGTTCCACTATGCAGTATCCTCTCTTGTCCGGCCTTATATAGGTTCGGACAAAGACTCAAGGATAAGAAACCTGCCTGTGATCCTGTAATTATAACCTGTAGAAGGGTGGGCATTTTTTGGGGTCTTCCTGGAGTAGTCCAGTCTTATTCAGGCTGGGGCCATCAAGAAATCTCCGGTTCCTTTCTCCTTCTCAGTTCAAGTAAAATGAGATGCGTTCACACCACACTATGTTCCTTTTATTAAGCTACAGAAAAACTCAGATTCAGGCAATAGCTTGTACCTCCTGGAACTGGCCTTATTCAGGCTGAGGTTTAGGTTGTAGTTAGGGGGAAAGGCTTGAAGAATCTGGAGTTTGATTCCCTGGCAGGTCAGGTGGACCAAATAATCCCAGGATCCCGTGGTCTCTTGTAAGCTGAAGGAAATCCAAGGAAATTAGATTCACTTATCCTACTCAGTGAGTGAAATAATTATTGCCCAATGACTATTATAATTAATAAAAAATTATCATCAAATAATAGCACTGGGAAATGATTTAAAGCAAGACACACATGGTTCACAATAGTGTATGTATTTATTCAATACCTTCAGAAGGACATTGAGATTCGTAGCTCTTCACAGTAATAAAAAAAAAGTTAATATAAATATTACGCAAATGGTAGGTGAAGACTACCTGTATGAATATGAATATAATTGTGCGCTAAATGTGCTAATTAGAGAGATCAGTCCTAGCTACTGAGGAGGGACGTTGTCACGACGTACTACCTCGGATGTTAGAGGAAATGGTTTCCGGGTACGGATTCAGGTGAGGACGTAGAGATACCTCTGGCTGGTGGTGTGGAGATGTCTACTTGCAGTGACTGACATATGGTTCTTTGAAGATGCAGGTGACAGTATCTTTGGCATGTGAGCTTTGTAGTGTTTACTCTCTCAAATGGCTCAGTCCTTGCGGACTGGAATGTCTGAGCAGCGTACTTACTCCTGGAGACTTACTCGATTAGTGCTGGTGCGAGTGACCTAGTGGTCAGAGTCCTGAGGTACTGGCTTCGAGTCTTATGCAGACTGAAGGTGCAGGACCTGTACAACTTACCGTTGTCCTGTTACGAAGCCTTGCTCAGGCTGTAAAGGCAGGTTGGCAAAGCCTTGCTCAGGCTTGCTGGTGTCCTCGGCCTTACACATGCTGGAGGACCGACTAACACTCCCTTGTGTGGTTCTCGCACCTCCTGATATATCCAGAATCTCAGCTTGGGTGCTGTCTAAGGGGTGAAGGGATTGCTATCCTCTCTCCACAGGGGTTGGTTTATTCAGAGTTCAGCACTGCAGTGCCCTTTCCTTATCTCCCCAGTTGGAGACTGTTGATATTGTCTTTGCTCGAGGCTCTGGCGGGTACGATGTCCTTGTAGTGCGGGTGCTGCGATCTTGCATCCTCCCTTGGAACTCGCATCTCTGGCTTATTAGTGTTGATGGTTCCATCGGAAAATAAAATCTTGAGAGGGAAAATATGGGCGACCGCATTGCAGATTCGATGGACAGTACAATTTCTTAATTCATTTCCTGTGTCTGTAATCACCCACTAGGCTGAAAGTGATCCCGTAGCCATGAAAATTATTGTTCTGCCCCTGTATGACTTCCCCATGAGCATTCCAACCCTTCAGATGGGGTGAAGTCCAAAAGTAGAGTGCGCATTCTAGATGTGCAGGGATGCGTCATGCGTGAATCGCCCTGCCTTTGGAACAACTGAAACCCATTTTAAGTTGTAAGAAGACATCTTGTTCTGAGGTAGAAAAGTTCTATCTGAGTCTGGTTCCTTGGGCTGTAAGCTTGGTTGGAGCTCTATCACAACGTCTCTTCTGTGCTTATGTTGCAGTTCCTCTTCTCTGGTCCCACTATCGCTTGGACTGGCTGTAGCGCATGCCATCTGGTGTTAGTGTCCGGTATAATGAATTTTTCTCTCTCTCCTTTTCACTTGTTTTGGTCTCACTTCTTCAGTCCCTCCCACTTGCTTCCCTTCCCCTCTTTCTGGGTCAAGGCAGCAGGTCCGTTGACCTGTATCAACTAGTGGCTTCTTTTCTTCGCTTTCTGGTGGGGGGAAAATAACAAGGTTGGGAGGGGGAGTAGGTTACATTTTTACAAAACCCATTACGTATTGTCTGAGGTTAATTGCTAAAAGTCTTTCTTCATTGAGAGTCAGCGTATCAACTTAACCAAAAGATAAGGTTGTGTTAATGCAGTATTCGGGAAATAGTCTAATTATTTTAAGCCAACAGCTGACCTCATAGTGTGTGTATTTGGTCTCACTCCCAAATGACAAAAACAGTTAGGAAGATGGTTTACCATGGCTGCTAATGGGAGTGAAGTTAACCGACCTTTACTTAGGCGGTGTTGTCGCATGGTAAACTACACTTTACGTGTTAGGCTACCACTAAGGTAAGTTGAAATTTAACTAGCTTAACATTCTCTTGCTTAACCTCACATTTGTTTGTAAATATGGTTGCCAGCATCTCATACAATCAAAGAAGTTACATAGATGCTTTCAAAACACATCATTTTATTCTTGTTCACATGAGGAAAATTATGACATTCATAGTTGATATACAAAAGTCATGAGTTCAAAACATTATTCTGATAACAGGTCAAAACCTTATAAGCTACTGTTACTATTCTACAGTTATATTTACACTTATATAGAATTAAGCTCAGTCATTTAAAAAAACATAAGAACAAATACTCTACTCGTTTATAGCATGCTCTTGTTCCCCAAAATAAAGGAAAAAATGTCTGGGGTGCACATTATACACATGGGAAAAAAAAAGAGGAAGGGGGAGTGGTAGCCATAAATTGTCCAGGGATGTTGAGGGAAGTGATGGAACTGTCTGTTATCTCATCTCTCGCTCTTACATAAATCCTCTCCCTTCTCAGCAACTTTTCAGTTATGTGCAGGTTGAAACCCCTCTCCCCTCCTGTCTCATCCTCCTAATGGCTTCCTGTCATGCTGCAAAACAGAGCTGCTACGTGTTTATGGCTCTTCCCTCCCTCCCTTCCCTGAGGTGCTTAACTCCTAGATGTTGCTGCTCGATAATTCCGCCAAGCTCTCTTTCTTTCCATGGCAGAGGCTAGCGAACTACGATCAGGGGGTGGAGAAAGGACGAGGCGACACTTTTTTTTTTAGAGAAGGGTAGTGTGTGACATTTTAGAACTGCAAAGAAAAGAGAGCCTGTCACTGCTAAAAGGAGAAACGAGAAAGGAGAAAAATGAAAAACGAAGCCAGAAGTGTTGAGTAGTAGGATCACGAGGTTTTGAGAATTTTTTTATTTTGGCATTTTGCACCCGTTATTTAATTAAAGTATTTTCCAAACATATTGCAATCACCACACGTTTATGTAAAAAAGAATAATTTGTTCCATAATAACAGGGCGCCACAAATTTTTGGTGCAATTTAATTTTTAAAAAATTTCCCTTGGACTTGTTGCAAAAATCATGGTGCGCACTATACATGAGTAAATATGGTAAATCGCATCCACTAACCATTTTTTATGGTCCCGGCGAAATTCGTATTTAAATAATGTTAACATAACCATTTTTCCTGTATCGCATGTTGCGCTGATCTAAGTATATTTCGGGTCCCATCACCTAAGATTTCCAGCAACTATAGTTTTTAAGCTGGTTGTTTATGCAAACAGCTAGTAACAGGATGCTCTGCGTTGCGCTGTCTAATGTCTTGTCTTCTCAACATGTCTGTCGACACTGCGGCCGTGCGGCATAGTGCGAGACTGCCTTTCTACTTCCCCTCTCTCTAACCTTTCTTTCCTCCTGTCTCTCTCAACCGTGCACCTTCCTTCCTCCCCTCACACGTCAGTGCAACACTGAGAGGGGAAGTTATTTTTGAATGAAAGATAAAGCACGTCTTCTCTCTCTCTCTCTCTCTCGCTCTCTCTCTCTCCTCTTTTTTTTTTTTTTTTTTTTTTTTTTTTTTTTTTTTTTTTTTTTTTTTTTTTTTTTTTTTTTTTTTTTTTTTTTTTCCGGCACGCCGCCCGCCGGCAGCAGAGCAAATAAAGTGCACCTGGCGAATGTAATTTTATCAAGATTATGCGTCGCTCAAAATAGTTGCACCTAACATCTTTTGTATTTCAAAGAAAATGGTTTCACCTAAAAATGTTATGCAAAACATTTTAACAAGGAATTATTATTTTAAAAGATGTTTCTTTTTTTAAAGGTCGTTTTCATTGTATCTGGCATAAAATTGACATGACTTTAAAACTTAATGTTTATGTAACTCAAAGAGCAGCATCTTCGAGAGTAAAATGATATGCCCAAAAGCGTATACTCTACCACTTGTCAGCAAAAAATTGTTTGAACATCGAACAACTTGTATTATAAGTGTTCATTTTCAGTAATTTCTTATGGCAAAATCAGGAAATTTATATTAATTTATTTGAATAGATATGCGTCTTTGAATAAACTGATCATATGCAAGTGCCTATTCAACACCTTTGCCGTCTAATAATGGGTAGGTAAGCACAGAGCTGAGTGCAGTGTAACTCATGATAGGGAACATCAGAGGGCGTGGTTTTGAATGATTAATTATTAAAGATAGTGAAGAGATCAATTTCACCTCATTTGTGTCTCAAAATTACAAGTTTTCTGTGCAGTAAAATATTATTAATTACTTTAAAAGACAGACATTTGCCACACGTGCAAGGTGTCGCCAACAAGAAGCGGCGTGGGTAGGTCATCCTCCTGCAGCCAACCTTCCACCCTCCTCGTAAACCAACAGACGTGACACTTCCCGGTCGATAACTTTTCTGTGCTCTCTTAGCTGATAGTGCACGCGGGACATTTAAAATTTGACTTGCATTGGTGTTACATTATTTGCATTTTCAAAGGGTTTGAAAGTTTTAGATCAGTTTGCATTTGTGTCGGATTAGAATAAATTGTATACTGTATTTTACGACATTATTTTCTTTATTGAAACGAGTCTCGGAAAAATGTTTTTTAATGTATTATTAACAGTAATACTTTTTCTAAAATTCAGTGCGAAGGGCATTGGTATTGGTTTTTGGTATCGGGGTATCAGCAGTGGTATCAGGAATCAGTACCGGAAAATGTGGTATCGGAACAACTCTATTCACACAACTAACACTTTATACAAAAATCTTTAAGTTCGTGACTATACATGGTAAATACTTCTAATCTCTATTTACATGGAATCACTGTTTTCTCAATTCTTACAGTAAGTATGTGATTAGCACTATCAATATTTTAACCAAACCTTACTTCTAACATAATGATTGCACAATACCCTTACTAATAACATATTTCATTGTGTTAACTTTTTAATTTTTAATCATCCTAGCCCTAATTTTACACAGTCTTTACTTAATATTCGCTATCTTATACTAATTGACACTTGAATTTTTGTAATCTGGTCAAGAACGTGATATTGACTTGGCAGCGTATACCAGCATGCTTTTGGTGTTTTAGCTGTCTGTCCCTTGTGGATGCCGTACAATTCTAATGTCCTATCTTATACCCGGTGACGCATTGTTAGGTGTATCGAGTAGTTGTATATTCTGCATAATTGGTCCGTTCTGGACTTGTGTTTTCCATGCATCGTATACTGCCTGACCATGCTCACCCATTTCTTTGGCCCTAGGTTGTGAAAACATTACTAATTAACTCAGGAATAACCACTTCACAATTACAGCGAGCACGTGTGGGATTAGGGGTCAATTTCCAGCATCATCTTTTCAGCTGAGTTGGGGAGGGTTGACTCTATTTTGACTCTCTCTGGTACTCTCATCAAACACAGTGACATAGCATACATTAATATTCACATTTCTTACATCAAGATGTACTAGTGGCAAAAAGAGGGAGAATTACACAAACATTTAGTTGTTATGTGTGTAACCTCGGTTCCTGGCAATGCGTATTTTCAAATTACTTCTCCTTTTGTTGGATTAGCTTGACTAAAACCAGTATTTACACTTTTTACTACATTTTCCCTTACAAATTTTAGAACACTTTATACAACAAATCTTACTCTGATGCCTAAACTTAGATTATTTCTGATCCTCTTCTTTCCTTTGGAAAGTTATTATATCTTTAATCTGAACTGCTCTGTAATTAAAGCTTCCTCACTTATTTACTACTCTATCACTCTACTTATTGATCTTGTTGATCTGAACGAGTCAGCGCACTCTCATTTTAAGCTAGTCAGTATGTTGAACTTCCTAACTTATCTCTGATTTGCTCTGACATTTCTACACATGCATCGTATGTTTTGGACACATAAAACAAACCAGATGTTGTCTGGGTACTCACTCATTATTGTTTCACTCGAAGTGATGACTTTTGTTCCGCTCACTTTTCTGAGGACTTCCTCGCTTCTTGGGTTGCAAGATCATCGATGTAGGCCACTGGAACTTCGTAGGTGGATGCCATGATGTCTCTTTGTAGCGACCAGGGATGTGTGACGTATGCCTGTCATGAACAATCTGGAGTTACGGTGGTTGGTCGGCGGTGTAGCTCGGGCCTGGGAGACCGGCTTCTGTTGTGCTGCCGCCTTCTCGAGTCTAGGCGTCATCAGGACCTGAAGTTGACGCCTTCAGTAGATGCCGCTGAGTAAGGGGCTCCTTGAATTCCCCTGGCTGCATGTCTAAGGTTAGCTCTGCTTCTTCTGCTGGATTGGCTGCCTCTGCAGCACTGCTGTTATTCAACGTCTGCATACAATTGTAAACGTCCGGAGTTATCTGCGCTGCTTTCCGGGTATGACTTGTACTAGGTGTGCCTTTAGAACAAGGCAAGTTTTCGGAGGGTCTCCTCTGTCAGTTGCACTTCTGATGGCTCTGCTGGCTCGATCCGAGCCTGGTTATTGTCAGAGATCACGTTACTTGGTGCCTCAGACTGTTCTCCTGCTGTAGCCGCTTCATCTTCGATGCCAGGAATGAGAGGAGAGGAAAGGAGGGGTAGCATGTAGTGTGACTGCATTTCCTGTTCGTGGGAGATTTCCACGTCCTTGGGAGGTGGCATGGATGGAACAAATCTTGGGGACAAAGGGTACTGTGCCACGTCCAGTTTGAATTCCTACACAGGTGCTTCTTCCACTACAGGATAGACGGTGGGGAGATTACGCTGTCCGGCGATGTGGCCTCTTGCGCTTGGCCGTTATCGACTGGTGCCCTGGCAAGGAGAGGGGCTATTTGTGCAGGCTCTACTGGTGATTCTACCATGGGGATCTCTCGTGGTTCGTTGACTTCCGTTATGCTGCTACCTGCGGGACGTCTTTGACAAAGAGTTCAATCTGCTGGGCTGCGCCAGTAGACTTCTAAGCTTTAGCTTCCTCGTCCAGTCATTCGCCAGGGGGAATGAGGGAAGTATGATGAGGGAGAAGAGGGAAGTTTCCGCTGGGACATTCCTCCTTGAAAGAGGGGTAACACTATCATTCTATTGGGGGGACGGAGGGAGTACTTCCACCTCTTCCTCGTTCCTCATTTCTACTTCTGCAATTGTCTGATGTTGACTCTGCCGATTGAGCCTCTAGGTTATTCGGTCGGCTGTCTAGGTTAGGTTGATTGTGGTGCTCTGGATCCCTTCTGGAGAATTCAGGATTTTGCACCGCATACCTGCAAGTCGAGTGAAAGAACAATTTGTCTCGTCGCTGGGTTTTCCTACCAGAATACTGTTCCGGGAAAACATAGGTGGGACTAACCTTTACTAGGCGTAATTGCCTTAGGTTAATTGGCCCTTCATGGTTTAGATCTTGAGCCCCTTGGTGCGATCCAAGGATGGTGCGTTTATTGCCGAAGCGGGCGCCTGTCATCTTTCGTACGAGGCATGTCACCTGGTTGCAAAGGGGGAGGAGGGTTCCTGCCCTGCCCTTGCCGGATGGGACACTCTCTGTTTAAATGCTAGCCCTGACAATACCAGCAGTTTGGTTAGCGGGTGACGGGGAAAGGATGAGATGTGGGGAAGGGTTTGACTCGTGACTTTGAGGGCGCATGCTGGAGTATCTAGTCTGGCCTGCACTTTGTTGTTCGTTTCCAGCTCCCTCGCCCTCTCTACCAATTCGTTTACCATCTCCGGTCGATAGATTAGTAAGAGGTTGCAAAAGGAGGGGAGGAGGGTGCAGGTAATTACCCGTACTCTCTGTTGTTCATATTCTCTGGGATAAATCCTTTTATGGATTTGTTCTTTGTGTTGAATGAAAATTTTGACTTCCTCCTCAGGGGTCTGGGTTCGAGTGTTGTAATCTGTAATCAGATAGAAACCACATCCGCTGTAAAATGTGCGGTGAGCCTGTCTTTCAGCTGGCTCAATTCCAGTACGAATTCTCCATACTTGTCGCACCACTTTTTGCCGTGGCCTAATAGTTGGAGATTTACTCTGTTTATTCATTGTTTCGGAGGGATTTGTTGTTCTATTAAACCCTTTTCACATTCTCTTAAGAAAGTTACCTCATGTGGTTTGCCACTAAACTCAGGAAGTTGAGTTTCCATTCCATGTAATGATGCAATAATGCTTAAGTTTGGTCCTGGGTTTGAAGGATGGTGTGTCAAATTTTGTTGACATATGTTATACTGGTATACATAGCCAGGATGATTATTTAATTCATCTGGCCAACCTATACATCTATGGTGGTATTCCGATGAACAAATGATACATCGTATCATATGCCTTCCTTGACCGTTAAATTCCAGGAAATTACATAATCGTTCTTGCCCTTGTCGGCAAGCTTGGTAACGCTATTCTAACCCATCTGTGAATCTGGGAGCATCTTTCCAGCTGATACAGCTATAATGATATCACCTTTGGCAATAAGCATACTGTATTTGGTTTACTCCTGTGGCGTTGCAATTTACGGTTGCACACTTGTATTCAATGTCTATTAGATTGTTCACCCGTTCTTCAGCTTCGTGGGCATGCTGAGGGTTTCTTTCCAACCCAAACATCACATATTGGATAATTGTTGAGCACCACGGGGTGTTTATTACGGGACTCCCTGTAGTCTGTAACTACCACTGTAAAATAGGATATGCCTGGCTCATTCCTATCGACCTAAGCTGAGCTACCTGCCTGGGCTTTACTCCATTTAATGCGCCAGTCAGCGCTTGTCAGTGTTGACCAACGTGACCGTATCTAAGAGGGATTGGGGGTGACTGGCTCGGTCTAATGTCCTAATCAGAACTATTGACGTTAAGGCCCAACGTTGGGCGCCAGTAGATGCTACTCCCACTCACGAGAATTGAAACAATTTAATCCTGAGAGGTAGGGAGGCGTAATTCCCTCCTGGACAGTAAAATTCTAGGTACCCTTGGTGAAGGGGAATTACTAGTGGTATGGTTGCCTGGTTGAGTCATAGTTCTTCCCACATTGGAAAGATGTGTTTTGTTTCCTCTAAGCAGGTTATCCTTGGCAGAAGAAGAGAATCCAAACCTCAAGAGTGAGTTTAACCAAATATGTCTCCCGTCCCGGGAGTTTGGTTATGCTCACTGTGAGGGCTGTTAAAATGTCTGTGATGCCAGCAGTCACGGGGCTGAAATGAAAATAAGAACCAATTAAGTGGAGTCTGAAGACTCCCCCAACCGGCAGCATCCTCTATAGGGAGCAGATCTTGTGGGGATGCAAGATGGTACAAATCCAGACTAGGGTGCTGCTATAGGGCATCGGCTTGTGGTTGATTGGGGAATGCTAATATTAATTACCTTACCTGCTTCTGTACGTAGCTGGCATGTAGGAGTCGCTGGTCCTGGGTTTGGTGTGGGTGGAAGGGATTGTAACAATTCAGCAATGCGTGGATCGTCTACACAGGTCTTTACTTCAATTAAAGATACAGGGGCAACATCAGGATTGTCTTTATTAAGTCTTTCTTCCCTGGTCAAAGTACAATTTTCTCTCTGAGCTTTTAATTCTTTCTGCCGTGCTTGGTGTGCTTATCGTTTGAGTGTGCTTCTAAATCCTTTTGTCCCATAGGGCATCTTGCCAAAGTAATTAATTTACCAGAAAATAATCTGGTTCCACTGGGCAGTATCCTCTCTTGTCTAGACTTGTGCAGGCTGAGAGACGAAACTCAAGGATAAGAAACCAGCCTGCATTCCTGTAGTTATACCCCGCTGAAGGATAGGCGTCTTGGGGTCTTCCTTTAGTAGTCCGGCCTTATTCAGGCTGGGGACATCCAGAAATCTCCGGTTCATTTCTCCCTCTCAGTTCAGGTTAAATGAGATGCGTTCACACCACACTATGGTCCTTTTAAAAACCCCCAGATTCAGGTAATAGCTTGTACCTCCTGGAACTGGCCTTGTTCAGGTTGAAGTTCTAGCTAGAGTGAGAGGCCTCAAGAATCAGGAGTTCTATTTCCTGGCAGGTCAGATGGACCAAATAATCCCAGGATCCCTTGGCCTCTTGTAGGCTGAAGAAAATCCAAGGAAATTAGATTCACTTATTCTACTCAGTGAGTGAAATAATTACTGCCCAATGACTGTTAAAGTTAATAAAAAATTATCATCAAATAATAGCACTGGGAAATAATTTAACACGACACACATAATTCACAATAGTGTATGGATTTAGTTAATACGTTCAGAAGGACATTGAGATGCGTAGCTCTTCACAATAATAAAAAAAATGTTAATATAAATACTACGCAAATGTTAGGTGAAGGCTACCTTCATGAATATGAATATAAGTGTGCGCTAAATGTGCTAGTTAGAGAGATCAGTCGTAGCCACCGAGGAGGGACGTCGTCACGACGTACTACCTTGGATATTAGAGGAAATGGTTTCTGGGTACGGATTCAGGTAAGGATGTAGAGGTACCTCTGGCTGGTCGTGTGGAGATGTCTACTTGCAATGACTGACGTGTGGTTCTTCAAAGACATAGGAGACAGATTCTTTGACATGTGAGCCTAGTAGCATCTACTCTCTCAAAAGGCTCAGTCCTTGTGGACAGGAGTGTCTGAGGAGATTATTTTCGCCCAGAGAACTTGGGTAATGCCGGCGTGAGTGGCCTAGTGGTTAAAGTCCTCAGGTACTGGCTTCAAGTCTTATGCAGACTGAAGGAACAGAACCTTGATGTGTGTTGCTTAGGCGTAGTCAGTGTAACGTTGGTGTCTGCTAGGTCAGACGTTCTCTGGTTAACAATTATTTGCTCCTAGTGAACTTTCTGCCAAAGGTTAACACTGGTTGAGTTGGTTTACGAATGTACAAAATAAACTGTGTGTGGGTCGTAATATGTCTTACTGTAACCTTAGCTTATTGACACAGGGCTGAGTTACCAGGGTACTCAGTTACCTGTCTCTTGGGCTCTGGCACGGAAGCAGGTCAACTGGTGCTAGAAGTTTCCTTGGTGGTGCTGGGTGACGAGTTTCCGTACAAAGAGGTACGGTTCTTCTTACTCCACTTGGTGGCTGCACTGCTTCCGAAGTAAGTGTTGGAAATGCCCAACCCGGTGTCACTCCCAGTGACCAGGGCAAGAGCTGCTGGATGACAGTCAGTGCCGAGTCTAGTGTGTGTAGGGGAGAAAACAGGGATGCTGTCTGAAGAGGAAGGCCTCTCTAGGTGTCAGGTGGCTTGACCTCGTTCCCGTAGGGTGCCTCTGCCAAGTGCAGGGGGTTATTGGTACACACTCGCTTAGCAGCAAGAAACTTCGCGTTTTGCTCATTTCTTCGAGCTCTGCATCTTTCCCCAAGTGGCACAGAGGTAGAAGTGACACTTAACTTACTCCTAGCTGGGCGCAAGCAGTTGATGGTATCCTAAGTAAGTGTAAAGCCCATCAGCAATTGAAGATGCGAACTCTGTGCTCCAATCAGTTCTTCACCTTTGCGCACAAACAGGAGCGGTGGGTCGCGTGGTCCGTCTTCCTACTACTGTTGGGGTGTGGTCCACCCACAGTCGGGCCTCCAGTCCCAGGCAAAATACCCCTGCCAGCACCAGCTGCGCTCTGGCAGTGATACAAGCTGAGGTGGTCATCCTGCTTTTGTTGGATGAGTACCTTGTGGTTGTGGCTCTACCTTTCTATACACCGCAGTGCATAGAACGGGTGGCAGTCGAAAGTGGTGTGTGTTTCCGACATACAGATTCCTAAAGGGGATCTGCAGTCCTACACTATTGTTTGTACTGTTAGAAAACCCGGTCTCCTGCTTGCTCCATATAAGGCTTAAGTTCCTAGCTGTTGGAAAGGATTTACCTCTATAACAGATTCACTCTCAGGATAGGAATAAATTATATTTATTACGAATAATAAATACTGGTGACACATACTCTCTCACTACTGAGCGAAGTGCAAATGGAAATAATCTATGCTTTATGTGTGGAGATGAACTGCTCCTAGGATATCCAAGATAAGAATGACTTCAACTGCTATGAAAATAACTCAGACGCAGTTACTCTACCCTGGGATTTTCTAGATTAGACTTTACAAAAGGGCATAGGGTTTAGTTGCTACTCACCAGCAAGTAGGGGGCGGCTGTTGATCCAGGAGCGTCAACAGCAGAAGTGTGGAGTGAAGTCTTGCAGGCATCTGATGTTGAAGAGCTTCTGGAAGCTGTTGGTGGTTGAAGCCTCTGGAGCTTCTGGTAGTAGGTGGTAGAAGTCTCTGGAACCTCTGGTCGTTGGTGGTGCCTGCTGAAGATCTAGAAGATATGATAGGCAGTAGAGAGCTCCAACACAGAAGTGTTGAGGTGAGCTACTGGAGATGATAACTGACGTCTTCAGCTGCACATGGTCTTATATAGTGTGCTCGGCCAGCCCATGCCTGGGCTGGAGTGAGAGGTGTGCTCGGCTATATGGCCTCGGATGCTCTGCGGTGCTTGGCCCTCTTCAGAAAGCTTCGCTGGTGTGGCAACACACTGTCTGCCAGGTGTGTCATGGACGCTGACGTGTTAACTGCGGCCGCATGGAAATGATGCTTATTTCACGTGCTAGAACTGCCCACTAGGCGGGAGCGATTTCATATGCACCCCTGTCCTGCTATGAAACCTTGCTGAGGCTGTAAGGGCAGGTGGCGAAGCCTTGCTTAGGCTTGCTGGGGTCCTCGGCCTTACAGACTGAAGGACCGACGAATACTGCAGTGTGTGAATCTCGCACCTCCTTATATATTCGGAATCTAAGCTTGGGTGCTGTCTGAGGGGTGAAGATGTTTAGCACAGACTGGAAAAACACATGAATATGTGCGTATATTGCTGGACACGTCCGCGGGCGAACTTACCACATCACCATCTTGAATCACACTGTCTCTTCCAGGATGAATGTTCACCACTCTAGCTAGGCACCAGCCAAGGGGTGGTACGCACTCTTCTGCCACAAGAACAAGCTCTCCAACGTCGAGTACTGGCTGTTGGGTTTGCCACTTACCCCGTGGTTGTAGCTGTTGCAGGTATTCTCCATACCATCGTTTCCAAAACTGGTTTGCTAATGCGCACACCAATTTCCACCTTCTCGATAAACGTATGTCACTATTTTCAGAGGACTCTGGTACAGCTACCAGAGGTCTACCAATGAGGAAGTGTCCAGGTGTGAGGCGCCAAAGTAATTTGGGTCTGAAGACAGTGGACTCATGGGTCTGGAATTGGGGACTGCTTCAACTCTACTACAGAACGTAATCAATTCTTCCAGAGTGAGAATTTGGTTCCCAATTACTCGCATGAGATGATATTTATCAGACTTTACAGCAGCTTCCCACAATCCTCCTTTATGAGGACTGATAGGAGGGAGAAAAGTGAAAGCTAATTGAATGGGCCAAGGCTAAGTTTTCCAGGAGTGGAGATTGGAGGAGCTTGGTGAAAGATCGTTTGAACTGTTTTGAAGCTCCTATGAAATTAGTCCCACAGCCAGAGTGGAGATGAGCACACAAACCTCTCAGCTATACAAACCGGGTAAGGGCTGCAACAAAACTGTCAGCGGTAAAGTCTGTAACAACCTCAATGTGTATGGCTTTTGTCACAAAACATAAAAATGGAGAGATAGGCTTTCTGGGTGACCATGCAATACAGCTTGTTGAACCTTATGGTGATAGGTCCAGCATAGTCTACACCAGTCCCAGCAGATGTGACACGTTCAGAATGCAAGTCACCCATCAATGGGGGATTGTTTACAGGTCGACAATGAAAACAACGCACACACTTAAAAACTCTCAAAACGAACCAAGGACCTGGCTGAGAGAATCCAGAACCGTTGTGACAAAAGTGATTGCAACAACTGAGGTGCTGCATGCAAATACTTAGTGTGGTAGTGATCTACCAAAGCTTCTACGGCTACATGGTTTTTATGTAGTATGATAGGATGTTTTACTGAAAATTCCATGTTGGTGTGTGACAAATGGCCGCCCGCCCTGAGCACACCATTTTCATCCAAGAATGGTGCCAAATGCTGTACTCATGTTGAGCAAGGTTTCCCCTCTTTGAGTTGTTTCCTCTTAACAAATGCTCCTGTTGGATAAATATGCACACCAAAGCAGTGGCTTCTTTCAATTCTGCAGGAGACAGGGTGCCACTGGTACAAGGCTTTTTCTTAATGCAGTTGATGAAACGCTTTACATATGCCATGACACAAACTAGCCTGGACCACAAAGAAATTTGTTGCAATACGGGAAGTTGTTCAGAAATATCATGTGTGGTAAGTAATGCGACCTGAGAAGGCTTTGATTCTGGGATCTCTTTGACCGTCTGATTAATAGAGGACACTGGCCACTGTCCTGGAGGCTCGACTAACCAGCCAGGACCATGTCACCACAAGTCATGCGAGAGGAGTTCATGAGGCAGCATGCCATGGGTGGCACAATAAGACGGATTGTCCTTGAAAATGACATGTTTCCATAGCTGGGGAGGGAACCAGTCCTGGATTTGTGTAACATGATTTGCCACAAATGTTTTCAATAAGTAGGGCTGGGTTTTTATCCAAGTCACAGTAAAACTGGAATTGGTTCAGGCATGAATAGCAGTGACATTTAAGTGCTGTACCAGGAAGGCATGACAATAGAGCATAAGATTGGCCAGTAAATGAGCACCCTACAATTCTAATCGAGAAAGAGACACCTGCTTGAGTGGAGCCACCAGTGACTTTGCCAGGACGAGATACATAGACACATTCCCTCGAGTATCCACACTCCTGAGATATACAGCAGCTGCATAGGCTTTCTCCGAAGCATCCAAGAAACCATGCAGCTCTACACTGACGACATCAGGACACATGAAATGAGGCAGGCTAAACTTTCAGTTCTATTAGCCCATCAAAGAACTGGTTCCACTTCTCCATGGCCGGAGATGGAAGAGGATCATCCCTACCTAAGTCCTGAGTCCATACCCACTGTATTAGCATCTTAGCCCACACAATTATTGGCGACAACCATCCCATAGGATCATATATTAGCGCAGTTTGTGAAAGGACAAAGCGTTTAATTGCAACCCCAGTGGTGGTTCTCAAGTGATAAGAAAATGAGTCCTTTTCTGGGTTCCAGTACAACCTGAGAAAATTTACACCAGGGCCAGATGAGAAGTCCAGATCTCTAGGGGTTTCCCGTTGAGTTACAGGAATATCATCAAGGAGCTGCGACTGATTGCTGGACCACTTTCGGAGTTCGAACCCACCCTGACACAGAAGTTCAATCAGCTGGGATTTCAACATATGTGTTTCCTCCATGGACATTGCTTCCGTAACAATATCGTCAACAAAAATGTGATTGTGGAGAACATTTGCTGTAAGAGGATACTAGGCACTCTCATCCAAGGCCAGCTGGTGTGGTGTACGAATAGCCAGGAATGGAGAAGATGAAAGACCATAGGTTACCGTATTCAGCTGAAAAACTGTGAGCGGAAGGGAGGGATCATCACACCAGAGAATGAGTTGGTATGGTCGGTCAGCCTCGTGGACTAAAATTTGCTGGTACATTTGCTTAATATCACAGGAGAATACTACACTATACAACCTGAATCTCAAAATCACATCACAGATTTAATTCTGAAGTTTGGATCCTGGAAGCAGAATATCGTTGGGTGATACCGCAGTGGTGGTTTTGGCACCACCATTGAGTACCACCCTCAATTTGGTGGTTATGCTCAACATTTTTAGTGGAATGAAACATTCTGCTGTCCCCTTAGCATCAGTTGGCTGGGTGGAGGGAACATACACCTTCATATGACCTGACTCAGAATAATCTGTCGTGAAATCTGTGTACAGGGTCTTCATTTCAGGATGTAATGACCAGAACCTACATTCAGCATTCAAATATGATTGCCCAAGAGGTTGAGCGTGAGGTTTGAAAGGAAGACGAACCTTATATCCCCCCATGTCGTCCCGCGAATAGGTGTCCTCAAAATGTTTCTTGCAGTAGTCAGCATCTGGGGGCTTTGCATTAATACATGGTGGTTCTTCAACTCCCCAAAACCGCTTTAGAGTAAAATCTAATGGATCCTCCACGCCAATGAACATTGAGACTATGTCTTGATCAGAGTCTGTGCGTGACTCTGGGTACTCGCCCAGCAGTACCCATCCGAACTGTGACTCCAGTACCACAGGCATGTGCTGTCCTAACTCCAACCTGCCACCTAACATCATCACTTAACAACATATAAATTGGAGCAGGTTTGTCAGAGTGGGGTCTGCCAGAGGGAGGGAGCTGTATTGGATTCAGACACACTGATCTACAGAAGCCCCTGGCAGATTACTAATGATCTTTGACACAACAAAGAGTGAGTGATTGTAGGTACACTGAGGCTTCCTAGAAGATTGTATCTTACAACTAATCATTCCTTTCAGATTTACAGCACCTTGAGAGAGGCCAAACACCCTTTCACATGCCTTATGCAGAGGCAGAGACAGTACTTCTGTAGAGGCTTGAGATATGAAAGATGCCTGAGCTGCACTATCAAGCAGACAGCGCATGACATGAGGTTTGTTATCGGCACCATACACTTTGACCAGAGCTGTAAACAGATTTACGATCATGGGCTGACATACATGCAAATGTACTGCTTGGACCCTCAGTTCTGGCAGAACCTTTGTTTCGAGACCCTGAAGTTTCATTAGACTTCCTATCGATGTAGAGCAAAGTATGATGTTTTTGTTTACACCGATAACATGTGTGAGAGGAGGCGCAATCAGCTACTGTATGGGGATCCCCCAAGACAGTTGAAACAGAATTTTCTTTTGTGAACCATTAACTGCGTGTCAGTGGGTGATGCACTGACTAACTCTGGGCATTTGTAAACATTTTGAGAGGAGTTCTGACAAACTAGGGAAGGTTTAGGTAATTTAGGTTCAGAATCTGTAACGAGGACCGACCTTGGTTTTGAGGTTGTGTGACCTGATTTGATTAGGGATGTTTCCGATGCACTTGGCCAGCACCAACTTCGCTCACATCAACTGCACAATCCAATTTTGCTACCCTTGATCGGAGAAAATCAACAAGTTCTGAAACAGTGGGAAATGTGTCAGGATTTTCTGTGTGCGAGTTTTCAAACTTTCTTCTAACACGTACATCTAATTTGCATAACAAAAATGTGGCAAGCACTGGATTATTCTGTGTTATGTCAGAATCTAATCCTTCGAGGGCTCGAGCATTTTCACTGAACGTGTTGATAAACTGTCTAATGGATTGGTGGTTTGTGGAGTCGACACCAGACAAATTGATAATCCTATTAATATACAAGGTGGTGAGTTTTCTCACATTCTGGTATTGGTAAGTAAAAAGTTCCCAGGCTACTAAATATTTTCAGCAGTAACTGGCAGATTTTTCTCCAACTGTAAAGCAGCTCTCTTGAGACATCATAATAAGTACTGGAGTTTTTCTATGTCAACCAATTCTTGACTGTTGTGGATTGTAGCTTAATGCAGTTGAGAAAACATTGGCCACTTCTCCCACTGCCCTGAGAAAGAGGGCAAAATAATCTCCGGAAGTCTAACATTTACTGATGTGGAGGCAAGATTACTGGTTGACGAAGCTTGCACAGCATGAATGGACAAGAATGAGGTTATGTTGCATTGGATGTCTGACAACATAGCAAAGGAAGACTCATGCTTCGAGGTTAGCACATTTTCATCAATGTTATCTGGCAGGGGATCAGTTTGTAATAATTTGTTGCACAAGGAATTTACTTTGGACATTGCATCTAGCTGTGCGTCAAATGTATTCACTTCGTGAACGTAAATTACAGTGACTTCTGCCTTAACAAGAGCTTGTACCCTTTCGTTAATGTGTTTCAGCTCGCTCTCCTGAAACTTGAACTTCACCAAAAATATTTGAATCCCATGTCTAGGACCTACCAATCGACCACACAAAAAAAAAAACACTTGATGCAATACGGGAATACAGCAAAAACGATGTCAAAAGCTAGGTTTAGATGTCTTGCATACCATCTCAGCGATAAAGCGCTGATTTGCTCCACAAAACACGCTACAAACGGAATTATGCAACAAGAAGACAAAAAAAAAAAAACTCACCATGTGTTGAGCACAGGCTGGTAATAGAACATTACACAATAACATGTACAGCTACGTGGTTTCCCGTAATTAGTGCACATGCATGAGATAAAGCTTCAATTACTCAGAACACATAAAACGACCAAAAAATATATCACATTCACTGTACAGATATAAACATGAGCGCATATCTGGCCCGGAGGACCAAAATGCCGTAACTTTGTGTGATCAACTTTTTCCAGTGGAATGTTAGCTTCCATAAAAGTGTGGATTGTTGACAAAACAAATTCTTGTTTTTGGCTTTCGTATTTTTTGACCGGGAAACAAGATTGGTAAGCGAAATTTGACGTTTTACACCAGATGTAGATGTACCCTGAACTTGTTTTGTTTCCATGGCTAAAGCTTTGTTTATCATATGAGTAGCACTGCCCTGGATTGCTTTAGACAAGTGTCCTTTCTAGCCCATTCTGTTCGTATGTTACAAAATTTGCATATAAGTATTTTATTGACTTTGTCAATTACATAATACCTCTCTTGAGAAAATTCTTTACTCTTGTCAAATACTGTCACAACCATTATTACTAAACACGTCCGGCATCGTTGTTTAGCATCACGTTGTTACTATTTATAGACTGAAATATTATGATATATATTGCATGTGTTTCAATATATATTGTATACTTGTAATATATATCGCAAGTATACCATATATATTGTATATTTGCGATATATCTCAGGAACTGCGATATATATCACAATTCTCAAGATAATTATCGCCTAAATGTGTTGTAATCAGTTCTAGTAATATATATTAATAATGTGGAAAAATATTGTATTTTCGTGATTATTTCACGGATTTACGAAAATTAGTCAATTTCGCGGAGATAAATGGATTTCGCAATTTCACATGCGGTGAAAAACAGCTGTATCTAACCACACACAATACGTTAAAACAACTGGAACACACAGCAAAGCTAGAATTTAATTAGACCAAAACCACAATTTAGATAAAGACTTACTCACTGCATGCCCAAAACAACAAACCTTTTGGCTGCTCACACAAAGATACAAGTTAAAAGGCGTATCATAGCACACACATTCCAAGAATTACTAAATTGACAATTTAAGTCATATTGCGGTTTTGAAACAGCTGTCACAGGCGTCAACTTCATGAAGCTCTAACATAGGATAGGCATTGAATAAGGGCGACACGAGTTATGTAACGACATATATTAACTTGCCTGCATACTAAAAAAATAGTGATACACAAGGAGTAATCAAGGGAGGGAAATAAAGAGGAGGAAACAGGAGGTGTGCCAAGCCAGGTATAGGGCTACCTTGCAGAGGAGAAATTTCAAAGACGAACGATGCGGCAGCAGTAGCGTTTCAACATCAGCAACACCAAGCAGACGTAGGAGACTACGTCTTTACTCAGATTTGCCAATACTTGCCACTGCTGTCTTGGCAGAAGAGGAGGGAGATAGTTGTGTAACAACCAGTGGCCCCACCCTCTGTCCTGTGGCTGACCAGGTGGGGGTGAATCAATCCTGTGGGATGTCTGAGCTGGAAGAATATCCCCTCTTCATGATGCACCATTGCATCATGAGGATGGTCGCTGTGTGTAAGCTATCTCAGCCACAGTTTTTAATCACTTTCAGCAGTGCTCATGTTATTTGTGTTGCCTAGTCCAGTACTACTTTAAAATTGCTTGTTTTTTTATTTTTGTAAAGTTTCATAAATGCCATTTGTAAGCATGTACCAAAATAGTACATGGAATAGTTTAAAAAAAAAAATTTGTTTCTCATAAATTCAACACACCATTATTCTTTAGCAGGGAAGTTATACATTAATGATGTATCACAGTGGCGTTGCTACTGGTAAACATTACGATGTTGACAAAATATATGTGTGGGTTTGAATGAACTACAAATGATGGTAGACATGCATTTTGTTGTTCCTAACATACCAACTTCCACTGGGGCTGTCTTCCAAACAGATGGTAAATAGATCATTCTCGTGCCAGTCTCCTTTTTCTCTTCCCCCTTAAACTTTGTGGGGAAACATTCAAAGTTCCCTCTCCCCTCCCCTTTTCCCCTGATCTTCCTATCACAAGGTTGTCCTTTGTCAGTCAAACTGGTCTGGTGGCATTGGGGTGACAACTTCTGCATTGAACAACAATCACACAATATTCCTGCAGAGAGTGATAATTGAATTCACTTTTTTCACCAATGGTTCTATAGACACACTCCATCACTGCATTGCATTAAGCGCACAGGGTATCTTTTTGTACATGAGAGTGAACTCTGTCTCATACATCTCAACATGTTTTAAACTTTGTCATATGAATGGTCACCAAGCATGCTAGTGGCTAGCATACATGGTCTTGTATACTAAGTATGTTTAAGTGGATGAAAGAAGCACTTTAGTTGTTATTAAACCTAAATGTTTATACAAATTACAATTTTTTTTAAATAATAAACACATTGACTATATTTCTATCTTTTATTCCTTTTTGCAGCTGGCACACTCAATATTGCTCAAATTACCCTGACATGTGACACTTTCCCGATACATATGCAACCAACTTTGTCTCGTCTGTGCGACTCCCCATGTCTTGGCAGGCGGGGTTTGAACCAGTATAACAACTACCAGAGTGCCTTTAGGTTGTGTCCCTTGTTGTGGGGACTAATAGTATACAGACACTGCAGTTTTGTACTGTTCCCCGCAGTTGGAAAGTCACACCAATCCCCTCCCTTAGAAACATGAGTGAGCCAGCGGCCGAGCGGCCGAAACCACCCTCTGTGGTCAAGGAGTTCTAGAGCACGCGTAGGTTAGCACCACCTGCTGCGCTCGGGCCACCAGTAGATGCCGCAGCAGAGAAATCTTGGCTCCGACTCCTAGCAGATGAATTGACCATCCGCACCTCCACAGCCCACACGAGGGCAAGCTGGCAGATACTTATACCTGTGCATGGCCCAGAAACGTCAGTTGTTTGTTGGCTCTTCTTAGAGCAACACAGCCTCGACAGCTCGCTCTACCACTGCATGTGCTAGAACTCTCTGCAGACACCTATGGCTCCCAGACAACCCAAAGCTCTTCAGCTCCCACACCAACACCTTCCAGACCTTCCAAAGGATCTCCACCAACAGACGCCAAATCTGTTGGTCATACCCCCCCCCCCCCCCCAATTGCCGCTTACTCCTGGTAACATACACACCCCACTGCCCTTCAGGAAGTGGGCCACCCAAAGTCCCTTCAGTACACAGAATAGAGAACATAGGGTCAGTTATCCAGTTAGAATAACCATAAACAAGAATTAAGACTTAAATGTTTTCTGTCGTATGGTATAAAAACTGTGTGTCCAAATGATTGTGCATGAAACTTACATATAGTGGTAAATATTACAGTATTAAGTATGCTGTAAAATTTTGAATCAGTTTGTTTGGGTTTTAGAAAGTGTTGATATAGATTTATGAGGTGTTAGCACAATAAATTGCAGGATATTTTAGAGAGAATTGTGATATGTCTGCAAATATGTATGTTAACAATCAGATTGAATACTGAGTGAAAATAAACTTTTGTAATATTCTGCTGACAAAAATAAGAATGAACTTCACTCCAAAACACTTAAACTATTATTGTCTGGATTCTATTTATAACTGTTACTAAACATAATTCTTATGCCATTTAACAAGGGTTAAAAATACATTGTATTGTGTATGAGGAAATAAGTACTCCATATTATCTAAAAGCATGCCATATTTATGATGCTTATGACTCTTAAACCATCCCTCTATCCACTAAATTAAAGAAGAACGTTAAAAATGGGAGATTCTTCTTGAGTTCTTGGGAGGGGTGAACAGTTAACAGCATTTACATCCAAATAGAAATAATTGTGAAAATCAGTATTCACAAATCAATACAGTGTAATCTCTGTATAAAGTATATCTTTAAAATCCATGGCAAATGTAATGCATAAAATACTTGCTCAGTATTAAGTATTTTTCATTAAACAGTATAAAATTTCAAGTACATTTGTGTACTTTGTGTCGAGCTTGTACTGTATTATGTGATGTGTGACGCTTACTGGCCCGTGATCTACGACTTCGTTTCATCTGTGCGTAATTTCCCTGATGCACCGGATGGGGTCCGCACTAGTGTAATATCTACCAGAGGACCTACAGTTTGTTTCGTTGTTGCGCAGAACAATAGAGATGCGTCACTGCTATACTGTTCATCACCCATGGTCAGTAAGCTTTGCCATTCCACCCCTCAGTAGCTGAAGTATGAGTGAGCCAACGGACCGAGCCGCCACAGCCTACCCCCTAGTGGTCAAGTAGTTGAATGGTGCACCGAGGGATAGTGCCACCCGCACTACAGCTAGCAATGGATGCCTGCAGACAGCCCTTAGCTCCGTCCATGAACAAGTGACTGACTACCCCCACTATGCAGTTCATGTCAGGTCTCTGCCAGTGGTATATGTACCTGCACACAGTCGAATATTGTCAGTGGATGGCCAGCTCTTCTGAGAGCCACATCAACCCCAGCAGCTTGCTCCACCACCTCATGCACTGGAGCTCTAACCGCTCTTCGGCATCTTCGCCAATATCTTCCAGACCTTGCAGAGGATCTCTCCCAGCAAACATTTGTGAAGACGTCAACCCTCCCCAGCTGATTGCCCTTGGTAACTGCTACCCCATGACCCTTCAGGAAGTGGGCTCCCTAAGTCCCTTCAGGACACAGTACAGAGTAGACAGGGAAAGGTGACAGCTACCTAGTCGAAACAGCCACCCACAAGTTTAGAACCAGGTCCCCTTCACCTGGAAACCTGCATAGTTTATTACTTCTGGTCAACTCAAGGTAGTTAGGAGGTACTATGGGCTACCATGATTAGGAGATACTCTGGGCCACCATGATTTATTCCTCCCCAGAATAAAACACGTTCCTCACCTACTTTGGTTTTTGTTTCCTTAGGTGACTATTAGATCCCCAGTAGTCACCACACCCGCCAGAGTGGAGCTGGAGACCGGGATTGAAACCTTCTCATTTTACCATCCAAGGTAGAATAGCGGGCTCCCCTTCAGAGACTCGTACATCATAACACACACAGGTTCAATGGCCACCTGTTCAGTGCACCCTAGCACACTGAATGATGGAGGCTCAACCACTAGTCATACACACCTTGGAAGGATAAACCGCCAGGCCATTTTTCACTCCATCCACCACATTACTTGAGTTGCCGGAGGGAGTGTTTGACCGGTTCTGGGTTGGGCCTGTCTGCCCTAGGACCTACACCCATAGTTGCTGTTGGAATGACTCAGAGAAAAGCCTCTCTCCAACCACTGCACCGCTTGTGTTGCCGGTTGGGGTAAAAGGTACGGCTCTACGTTGGCCCAGCTGCTGCTGCTGCAGAACACTTTAGCCACGGACCAGATAGTAGCTTGCTCCCCTCTCGTGAGGCAGGTCATAGTAGCCACTGGAACTTACAAAACTACTTGGGGATGCACCCCATCTGATAAGGCATTCTGCCAAGATAACCCCCAGGAACGAGCTCAGGCCACCCGCAAGTTGGTGGGGCTTCACCCCCATCTCCATCCTCATTTCTCTTTGCAGCACTCCAGAAGATGCCGGGGACCCCGCACCCAGCTGTTGCCGCCCTGAGCCGTGGAGAGAAAGTGCCATTGTGAATAGACTGCTTGTGGTTCAACATGCGTTGCAGCTACAGCCCAGACCAGAAGACCGCCAGAAGTTCCAGCCACAGCAGCATTTGAGGACCAACCGGCTCCGCCAGCACTGCCAACAGCCGCCACTCGGCTGCTGGCCCAACTCCTCAGCCCAGCTGCAGTCGGTGCAGGTAAACCAGCGACCTCCAGTTACTCTGCCTGGCACGTAGCCAAGCCAAGGCTCGATTTTGTACTTGGCCTACTCTTTACGCTGGTTGGGCCCCTGCGGTCAAGTAAATTTGTGAACCAGCCGCCTTACCCCCTGTGTGACAGACCTGCACAATAAAAACTGGCTTCTACTGGGACGTAACCTAGACTGTGCCCGAAAGAGTCACGCATCATATGTATTTACTGAGATTAACGTACACTTATTCATTGTGTTGGTTACAATAGCTATTACTTATTGTATTTTATTTATGGAGCACATGTAGTGGACATCTGAGCAGTTGATGAAAACATCATCTGAAAGTCACATGGTGATGTTTGTATTCAGAAGTGGAAGGATATGCTGCTAATGGGTTCAAAGTAGATACTTTGTAAGGTTTGCAGAAGTACTCACTGTACCATTAACACATACTAATACCATATTTACCCATGTACCACCTGTACACTTTTTGACAGAAATCTAGAACGTGCCATAGTTCTGAGGTGCTAAATTTTTTTAATGCGAGTGTTTATTTTGAGTAAATTTGGAATAGCTCATGCTGTATTTGCTTATTGTACTGCGAGGGACTCAGCTCTCCAACCCTGGAAGGAATACAGAAGAGGGTGGTAAGTGTCGCCCCACGCGCATGCTTTTCTTTCAAACACAGCAGGCGGTAACAGAGAGATGTAACTGCATTTTAACAGAATAATTTCCAGAGTAAAAACATTTACTCACCATTTCAAAGTGGCTGCATGAAGTCTTCCTCTGACCCAGACTCTTCCCATACAGAAGTCATGCTGTTAGCTTACTATCACTGTCACTATTACTGCTGTTGTCTCGTGTACTGATAATTATATCATCCACTATGTCCAGAAAAATGAAGTATGTTAGCAAATACTGTTATTCTATTTTTCTACACCTTTTCAATACCTTTCACAGAATGACTGATGAAGTAGCTAATTCTGTTAAGTTCTGTAAGCAATTTAAATAATCTAATTCACCAGTAGTGTTTCTTTTTGTATTTAATAACACTATTTTCACCCATGCTAACTCAATTGCATTCAGATTGCACATGCATGTTGGTATTCTGAAAACAGTGTGACAGTTGGCTGCTAATTCTAAATCTACATTAAATTATTTCTGTCTTAATATTGTCATTTGAAAAAGTTTATAATATCAAGTTTGTGAACAGATTTATTACAAGGTACACATTTCTTCTGTAGTCATTAGGTATATCATATTGTAATTTAAAGAATATTTTGTTGGGGGTTTATATTTGCATAGAGTGGTATAGTGCATTATTAATTGCTAAAACAGATTTTTCTGGCAGCAGTTTTTGCAGTTTTTGATCAACCCATTTTTCTAAATCAACATGGTTCATTTGACAGTGCTAGTCTCATTTATTCATTAATTTATTATTAATAACAGATCCAACAGTGTACACAAGTTGCGCATTGAGAACAAACCCATTCCTACTCCCTGCATGTATAACTAGTATTTTACCTGCACCACTGTTTATATGTACACCAAAATCTTTGTTATGATGCCGCCAACACTTTGAAAAAGTTAAGTTGCTTTAAACCCACATTTTGTCAAAGAAAACTATTTGGTGCCCATTTTCATGGAAGTGTCATATTTTAACAAAATAATCATGTCATTGTGTCACAATAGCCACTCTATCTATAAATATTTTACGCGTAGCTTAACACTGTCTTTGCTAACAACCCATGATTTTTACTAATCTTTTGAGTAATTTTCTTCCTATGGAAAATTAGTTGCATTTTTTGCTGCTGGTAAGAAATTTATAGTTGGTGGCACTTTTTTTGTGCACATTAAAATCACCAACATTGTTTAGAAATAAACATAGATAAAAGTCATCAACAGAAACCACATTGTGCTGCGGCATGCTTGCTTGTTTCCAACCCAAACCTTTGTTTGGGTCTGGTTCATTAGGTCTTTTGTTTTCCTTGTGTATTTATTTTATGGTTGTTAACTGACACCAGTATAAAACACTGTGCGGAAGGTTGCCTCTTTTGCCCCATAAAAGAAAAGAAAATAAAAACTTGTAATTTGCTTTTTCGTCACATTTTTTTAATAACATTACTTATTACCTCACGTCCTTTACTATGAATAAATTTGTTCATTAGAGGTGACATTTTATATTGCTGTCCACAGTAACCTGTCAGGAACACTCACTATGCATTCGTATGAACAATTCTTTCAGGATGGATACTACACGACGCAGAGCCATTAGCAGCAAGACACTTCCTGCACCGCCAGCCCCTCTCCCCATTCCGAGCCTCTTTTACCCCACAACCCCACCTCCACCTCGTCCAGGGTCAGAGAGCTGAGTCCCACACAGTATGCAACATAGCTATATACTGAAACACATGTGTTTATAACTGAATACCTATATAAAAATATAATTTCTTGGATGTTCAGAATGTGTGGTGCAGGTCTTACATGGAGGTGGGTGGTTTACAGGTAAATACTGTATTCTTTTTGCAACTGTTGACGGTGTAATTTGTGATTTTCCTTCCAGTACTAGAACATATTGTGATTAGTAGTAAGAATTTATTCTTACTGGTAAATTTGTAATGTCATCCTTGATGCTCCTGGAAGTAAAATGCCCACGTAACATGAATTGTTGCTGGTTCTACTGTTTCCATTGAATAACACAAGCTGTGGAAAATGAAGTAGTGTAAATTACACATTGGCACAAGTTAGAATTGAATTTACTCAGTTTATTATTTACATCTTCATAAGCATTTTCCCCTTTCCATTTTTTTTTACGCTACATGTACTGTATAAGCTTTATTGCCATACATTGTTTTGATTAACCTTTCAAGACATGTGCAAAGTGGACTTAATAAAAGCAATGATCTAGATAACCAGATTCCTCTTCATCCCTGCCCATTATGTTGTAGGCAAAGTAAAATTCCTTGAGTTTATCAAGTTTGAGTTGTATGCAGCAACTGAACTTCGTACAGAAAGAGCCAAAGTTTCTTATACAATTTATATGAATTGTCAATGGTGGTATTATACTTACAGTAGAACCCTTTTTGCACATTTTTTTCCTTTGTATTTTACACTTTTTTTTTTTTTGGTTCCATGAAATGCTCTTACTGCATAAATTTACCTTCTTTTTTACTTTCTTGCATTTTGCAACATTTTTCTTGGTCTTTTGAAAAGTACAAAAAAGGGGTATACTGTATTTCTTGAATAAAGAGTAGTTGCCTTGTACAAAGTATGTTGCAGTGACTTATTTGTTGTTGCTTGACAGATGATTTCAGGATATTCTGTGGTGATCTGGGAAATGATGTGACAGACGAGATTCTTGTGCGGGCATTCAGCAAATACTCATCCTTCCTTAAGGCAAAGGTCGTGCGTGATAAACGTACAAATAAGACAAAGGGCTTTGGGTTTGTCAGCTTCAAGGACCCTCAAGACTTCATCAAGGCCATGAAGGAGATGAACGGTAAGACATATTTTTCCCACTCTGTTTTTTGTGCTTGACTTTGGCTTGATGAGGTAATGTGAGGAATACGGACTGTGCATTCTTGTTGTTGTTGTTGTCGTCGTCGTCATCGCAAAATCTTTGCTTTTGTGTAATGCTTGCAAAATTTGCATTGAGTATTGCTAACTACATAAGACTGTCTTGTCTATGGTTCTTAGTCTCTTAGATTTCAGGTTTGATGGCTTGTGTATGTTGCATAAGTTTTATAGTCTTACATCTTATCTCTAAGAATTTAAAAAGTTCGTCAAGTTTTGAGATGAGGAATGTAACTCCCACTCCTTACGAGTGGTTACATCAAGCTTTTCTAACGTCATTTGTGATATCAATAACTCACACAAGGAAATATTTATATCTATGACCCTGATAGTGTTGAAATTGCTTGTAACTTGATTGACAAGCAACTGGAGTTCTTTGGTTGACTGTTTATTTACATGTGGTGGGTTTAGCAAATGTTAGGTGATGGAATTTTTGGATGTTGTCAAGACTATCATTGTTTACTATTAAGCTGCTGAATGCCCCATAGAAATGATGGAACTGCATCACTTCTCCTCCAAAACTAGGAAGTGTAATGGTTGACAGCTTCATTTCTTTCTTACTCACGAGTGAAATACCATGTTTACACTGCACATTATCATGTGAAATGATGTGAGATTCACTGATCAGTATCATCATTGTTGTTTCAACATTGTAATAAAGAGTTTCAAAGAATTCTCTGACTTCAGCATGCACCTCAAGTCCTTCACCAAACTCCATTCTTCTTGAGCTGACTCGTACTTATTCCGGATCGCAGGAAACTTCTCTAATCATATTTTAATTAATTGCATGCACATCTGCACCCCATCCAATTTGCTTGAAAATGTATACACGCGAGTGAGACTACCCTTAGCCAAAGTTCTCATGCAAATCAACCTTTTTTTTGTGATTTTCATCCATACTGCCTTTGGAAGAATATAATGGATAGGGAAATACCAGAGAAAAAAGAATGCAATGGACAGAAATGAACCAGATAAAGTGTGTACTTAACTCGCTCTAGTACGACTGCTTCCCAGGTGATGCTCGGTCTGCAGACTGGAATCCATCCGCTTAGGTAGACTGGGTAGATGTGTTTGCACCCGGCGATAGGAAGGATTGCTTTCGCTTGCACATGAAGGAGGATGGTGCGTGGCGTGCTAACTTCCACGCATTGTCCGTCTGACTGGCCACCTACTAGCACCAAATTCCTGCTGTACTGGCGCGCTGCCGTGCTGCGTAGCCACAAAAAGCACTCGGCACTATTAGAAATATGCTTTATCACATACAAATCCATTCTGGAGGACCAATGTTTGACTGCTGCATCAACTAGTTTCAATTAAGACTAACCTGATTTAGGAACCTGATTATATTCTTTCACTAATATTGTAGCTTCTTTGTGTTTTGGTTTTCGCCTCAAGTTTCCAAACACATTATTTTGCATAGAGTCCCTATGATACCATGAAGCTCACTTCATGCCATTAAAAATGTGAAATTTCATCAGTGTTTCTAAAATATAAATCTTATGTATTTTGCAAGTATCCAACCAGGAAGAAAAAATAATTGCATGCAACATTTAAAATATGCTGTCCCATTATATACTGCAAGTTTTTCTTATGGAAAATACTCTGATAGAAAACTGAGTATTTTTGAAGGAGAAGCCAGGTGTTCTTCACAAGCACAGTTACTATCATGTGAATTTGAAGGACACAAATGTTTCGTGATAAATCATTATGTGATTCTGAATTAAATGTGTAGAAGTAGTAAGCGGTCATTTACATGTATTGTACTGAAACAATTTTAGACATTTTGTTGCTGAGTAGCCTGCAAAATTGACTATCCTCGAGAGTTGTTCTGCATGGTTTTTGTGGAATGGGCAAATTAAGTGTTTCAAGCAAATCTAAAAAGAATATGTATAATTAATATTAATAAAATTAATAAATAGTTATTTATTGAGTTAGGACAGAACAATAGCTTTTTTACACAGGTAATTGTTGAATTTACCTTTATAAGCGTTCTGGCTGCGGTGTGTTGTTGCTGCCATTATCATGGTCGAAGAACATGGCAAATCATTATTGATTTAAAAAATCAAGCAATTCCTTTCTCGGATAATTTTCAAGTCACATTATCTTTAAAGAGGAATTTCATGATGATATGAACTAGCTGCTTCATATGATTAGATTATTTTCTACCTAATGAAAATATACTGAAGTATTATATTCCTACAGTTAATTAATACTTGAGAAAGGTTCCATAAAAAATATATATATATATATATATATATATATATATATATATATATATATATATATATATATATATATATATATATATATATATATATATATATATATATATATATATATATATATATATAATATATATTATATATATATATATATTTTTATGCTGTGAAAAAAGTTGAATTTTGGTTGTTCCATAAAAGTATTGCTCATTCAAATGCCTTTGAGAACTGGAGGCAACAGGAATACACACTGACTAAAATTTGTATGCTAAGAATCATTCAAGGTAATCCGTAGCATGACCAAATGCTCAAAACCCCTGCTACTTACGAGCACCTTGAGTAGCTGAAATGTATTGAAATGGTAATACTGATACATTGAATGTACAGTTCAATTTTATGATAACTTTATTTGTAGAAACTATCAGAAACTTCCAGCATTATCTGTGGCAGAGATCACTGTACTTTCCAACCCAGTGACGAGTACTGATTATACTTTGTGAAGTGAAAATAAATATTATATTACACAGTAAAATAATTTGCAATATAATTACAGAAATGTGGTTCTAAATAATGAAATTCTCCTTATGTGTCATTATTTATTTCAGTGGTTTGTGCTGTTAGTTTTTTCAGTTCTGGTAAAACTATAGTTTCGGTGTATCAGGCTCACAGTTGGCTGAGGAAGGAGGAAGTGACAATCTGACAGACATTTTGTGAGGCAGATTCTTCTGAATTGCTGAGTAGATGGATTTGAACCATTGCCACATCTCTGGTAAATTACAGAAAATATATTTTCAAGTGGGTCGTGTTGTAGCCTTCTTTAAGATATTCTCATAACAACAGAACACACTTAATGGTCAATTGAAAATTGCTAGACGTAGGCTGTACTTGTTTTTCTTATTTGCAATTTTCCAGCTTGCAACCCAATTTGGTGACCTGTTTAAATTTATATACAAACTACATACAGTATATATTTGTAACCGAAAATGGTTTTCTTTGGGGATTTGGGTTATTCATAGATTTACTATTTAAATTGTTTAGTAGATTGTTCATCAGGCAAACAAACCTACCTATGGCTACTGTTTCTGTGAGTTTTATACATTGAGCAGGTAGTGAATGTGTCATTAGTGCTGTATATAACTAGTTGCTGAATACCTGCACAGCTAAAGTTTTTATACTTAGTTTGTCAAAGTTATTTGGATGGATATGTTTTTCACTCAACTTTGGAACTGCTGTCACAGTTTGTGACAGAAAATTGCTGCTTGCAAAATTCTTACTAGCTCTCCATGTAAAGTTATTTCATTCACTATAAAATCATTGGCCATCAAATTATTTCTCACACACTTCAGAAGGTGTGGAGGATCGTACAAAAAATATATATAGTTAACATAAAGTATGGGCAATATTTGGTAACTCCTAAACATTCAAGGGCCTTTCTTTTGGTTTGACATACCCTGATCACAAACCGCAATCCAATTTAAAGCAGAGATTCTAAAACTAAATCGAATATGCATTAGTTCTGCATGTTTCACAGTGCCGCTTGATAGAAAACATGAAAATGGAATTTTCCATGAATAAATCAAAGCCTTTCACCTTGAACACACGTGCTTGTGAAACAAGGTCACTACTCCCATCTAGGTGCCCAATATCTTGCCGACCTTCTTCCACATCATTTTTGATATCACAACTGAGCCATTTTTAAATTTCCATTCCATAATATGCAACAGCAGATTCCTTTTCGTGTTCTGATGTAACTATACTTTCAGTTTCAATTTATTTTGAAACTGTATTCATCATCTTTGATTTAGGTTGTCATGTCATGAAATTGTATCCAGTGGGTGACAGTTATATCTAGTAGTTAAAGAACTGATCCTCATTTTTTTATTATTGCAGGAGGTTATTAAATTCACATTTTACTTTAATTTAGCCACTTTCCACATTTATTGCTTGGCCTAACTACCCAATGCTACTATTGGTATCCCCTTTTATAAGATATCACAAGTTTTTTTTTCAAAACTATTATACAAGTAGAAATCGTAAATAATGAAATACGTAATGTAAATAATCTTCACGTATGTCCATTTTTCCAGGCTATATCGGCTCCTTTATTTCCTACGATTCTGATTGTCTAGACTTAACAATTGCTAAACTTATTTTTCACGTGCTTAGGGGTTATGAGTACAAGTCTTAATTCTCAGTATTGAATCGTAAACCAACCTTTAGCAGATTTCAGTAAACGTTTTCATTCATTTGTAGAAGTTGTCAACAATGATTAAAAATTCAATAATGACAATTACTATACAATATATAAATGCACACACATAAAAGACTGTGTTTTCCTAGCATTAAATTTAGTGTTACATTATGAAGCTTTGCATACATTATAATAAATTAACTAAATAAGTTTATTACTTACTACTCTTTGTCCTCCACAGAAAAGCGGAACCTTGAAAGTTTCAGACCACATTTTGACCACCCAGTAGAACAGTTCCTGTACATGCAAATATGAGTTAATTTATCCATAATACTATGTAACAATACATTCACTGATCACAATCATAGTACCTATCTTCAGCGTGGAAAATGGTGCAAAATGCAGATCAAGTTATACAGCTCATCGCCAGATATCCTATAGCTGGGAGGAGGAATCGCAATGGCCCTTGCAGTGTTTAGACCAACTATGTCAACAACACAGAAGAAAACTTTTGCTAGCCATGTTCTTTCTATACCTATACATATTAGAGTTGTTGGGATACCGATACTAAGTATCGGTATCTGCCGATATTTTGCCTTTTCCCGATGTATGTGTATCAGATATGGTATCTGGCCGATACTTTAGTATCGATTGTAGACGATGAAGTCGGGTTATTACTTTCTTTAGGCACAAAAATTACTGTATTTCGGTTTGTATACGCCGCACATTAAAACAAAAAGAAAAAAATAAGAACGAATACTGTATTTACTCGTGTATAGCGCACCCTTTTTTTTCCTAAAATAAAGGAAAAAATTTCTGGGGTGCATGCTCTACATGGAAAAAAGAAAGAGAGGAAGGGGGATTGGTAGCCATAAATTGTCTGGGGATGTTGAGGGAAATGGTGGGACTGTCCGTTGTCTCATCTCTCGCTCTTACATCACTCCTCTCCCTTCTCTCTCTTTCTCTCTCAGTGACCCTTCAGTTATGTGTAGGCTGAAACCCCACTAAAACAATATGTAATTAAAGATGATACAGGCAATGTCCGAACTGACAAATTTCGTTATTTAGTTATTTTGTAAATTTGTGATTTGGTAGGTATAAATTCAGACGTTGTCGACAAGTCACGTGTTTAGCAGTTGCGGCAACACATTATTACATTAATAGTCCAATATATTTTTAACTAAATTTAATGCTTAAAACAGACGTAATATGTCTGCAATCATCACTGGAATACTACGAATACGTTAATAAATAAGAAAATAATAAATTATGCAATAACAACTTTAAAAAACTTTTATTTGTGGTATATATATACAAAGCAGTTGACTTACTAGCTTTTTAAAACATTGCTAGTTTATTTTATGTACAGTTATATGTTTTTAAAAAAAACATGGTGTTGATGTCATTTTGTATTTTTGCTGACATCCGCTAGATACAAAATGCGAAATACCTAATTACCAAATACGTCATCATTTTTGTATAGAAAATTGGATCACGTGATCATTTTGTCAACAAAATCTGCCAATTCAAACATGGTCACTGTCTTGTAAGAAGAGGAGCAGAAAAACGCAGTCTCATGAAAGATGTTAAACGAAAGTCTCTTCCAACCCCATCCAATCCACTGGCAATAAAATTATTGGAGGCCTAGTAGTATGACTTAGCCATAACAGTAACAAGGTAGGTTGGAATGGTAACCTACATTGATCACACCATTTGTTTTCATTCATTGTTTTATTCATAGACAGATCAGCTGTGATGCAAAGATTTCTGTTCGATATTCTGAGTACAAATACTACTTTTTTTTTTCTACGTGCTATTTGTGTTTGCAACCGGTATTTCATATTTACTGTACTGGTTTTGTGTACATAATCTCTGAAAACGACTAATGCAAAACAACAAACAGAATAATAAATTTTTCGCTCTTACGGTAGCAGAAGAATTGCTATTGCTTTTTATCTGGCGATAAACATTTCCCACATTTTCTCTATCTGACTTAATCCAGAAAAAAATTTAATCTTAATTTTTCTAAATAAAAATTATTAAGCTTTCTTATTTTGAAAATTGACATGCCTGACCTACTTTTTTAGTGTCATATAAATATTTATAATTTTTTAACACTCTGCAGGCCTATTACTAAGTTATATAAGTGTCAAATTTATTTCCATAATCTGTAGTATTATCTTGCGTGATTTTTCTTTGATTTTAAACTTTATCATAAATTTGGTTGAGAACAGTGAAAATGTAGTTTGCCAAAATGTTATTGCATTATCAAATTTTTTTGTTCAGAGTATCCAGTATCAAAAGTATCGAGGGTATCGAGCTGAAAACTGTATTGAGTATCGAGCATCGAAAATATGATATTGTCCCACCCCTAATCATGGAGTACGACACATGCCTGATTAGAATGGCTTTTGCTAATGGGTGATAAAGGTGGTAATTACTGTTAACTCTGATCTTATCATCCAAGGTCATTATTTTTGTTTTTTGCTGTCTTGAGAGTCACAGAAGAGTCAAACATTTTTCTCATTTTTTTAGCTGTTGTTACGCGACCAATAAGCTGTTTAGAACATTCCTCTTTAAATACTGTAAGTTTCTTACTTTTGCCCATTGTAATATTGGAACAAAACCCGCCAAGATAATGCTGAGTATTTGTTCCTTTATAAAGGAGACTGTAATAAAAACCATCAGTAAACTAAATAAGAATTTTTAAAAGTAACTTTTATGGGTAGAGGATAAGAAAATGATGTGCTTATGTGTGACATGTTATTTTATTACAGTGAACTATTTAAAAAAATATTTACTTTTCTCCTGCTGCATTCATTACAATTGTATAGACTGTTCACTGTAAAATGAGCACTTTTGAAAGCCCTGCTTAAGATCTACTTGTATGCAGGTTGTGTGTTCTTCCGCATTATGTAAAATTGTCATTGCCATGGGCCTCATCGTTTTCTTCATGGGTCGGTCAAGTGAAACTGTAAAACCATTAGAAAAGTTAATATGTTTAAAATCTCATAATTTTTACAATTCGACGTAATAAAAAAGTAGAAAGCGAGAGAAGTAATATAAGTTATCACAAATGGTTACCTAACACTTTATATTCTACATTAAGATATGGAACTACTTTCCTCTCCATCATTACCAACTTTACTGGGCGCGTGCCACTCAGTGCACCCATTAAAATATATGCAGGTAAAAGCAGTGACTTTTTTTCTAAGGTTGATTTCAAAAGTGCTCACTTTATTGTGAACAGCCTTTAGTAAGATTTGCCAACATATCCAAATTTGTATTGATGCAATGCATAACTAAAGGCACAAATATCTGACAAATCAATACGTAACTATAAAGTCATACTACTTGTAAGTTAATGTTTTTTGTTACAATAATGATGTTACAAATGCCAAAAATGATTGTTATAAAACTCAGCAAAATTGATCCAGATATTTACAGCATACTTTCACATTGATATTTATCACTAACTGCAAGTTTTGCAAAAATCCATTCTTTTATGTTGTTTTTAGTTATTTTTACAGTGCCTTATGACATAAGTGTTTAGATTAACACTTTTCTTACAAAAATGTCACTTTGTGCTTATCAAATTAGAATACTGTATCAATATGAATGTAATTTCAGTATAAAACTAATAAAACAATACCTAGCTGATGACATTGTATTTCATGAAATTGCTTTCACACATTTTATGGAGAATCCAATTTTCCCAACATTACCTAAAGTTCATTATGGGAGCTCAGAATACACACCGTTTAGTCCAGCAACTACACACAGAACTGTTCAAGCATTAAATATATTAAAAAGTATCAGAGGAATGTTCAATGTGGAGAATTAAGCAATTGTGTATTGTTATTTGCTTAAAATGAGTGAAATACGTACCCAAATATTGACTCGTAAACTAGTTCTCTAAACTTAAAGTTAGTATTAACACACATTGACTCCATCTTTGAATTGCTTCATAATTTTACAGATATAATTAAATGCACTCAACTAACATTTCTTCTAGGTTTTAAATTCAAATAACCAATTCCAACTGCTTGTAGATACATTTGCTGGGTTAACTTTAAAATGTAATGTTGAGACTTTTTAGGACCAGAAATTATGTCAAAATACAGAAAAAAGCCATTACTAAGTGCATACATAACTTCAGTTACAACAGGTATATAAATGTTATGTAAGCAAATATTCTATATTTAGAATTACGAACTGCCACTTAATATTACGTTGGTTAGAGAACATAAACACGAGAAACATAATAGCTTAAAATAACTGCCATGTAAAAGCACAGTATTCAGATAATTTAAACACAAGAATTAAAAAAAACTCAGACCTGGTAACTAGAACGATATGTCAGTGTCAGCCGAGTGATATAATGGAACTGTTAGAAGGATAACATGGTACTATAATGCAAATTTTTATGCTTATGTGCATAAAATCAAAAAGAAACTGAACTTCACGTACCATTAATTTTTTATATTGTAGCTAGATGAAACCATTTCTTCTAATTCACTTCTATCTTTACTGAGTATTGCAGTCTTCGCTTACGTTAAAATGTATGCAATTTTGGGCTTTAATTTTTTTTTTCAAAAATGTATTATAAACGTGCTTACGTTACTGTGTATATTCACTAATGCTGTATTAATTGTTTATCATATAACCAGATATTTATTAAACTTGTAGCATTGGCAAAGGCTAAATAATAGCCCCGCTGCAGTTATTGTCCATTCACTCAGTCGGTAAACAAGCATGAGACTCAACGAGTGCCAATTTGAAATACAAAGAAATGAAATTACCGTTTCGGAACAGTTACGTAGTTTTATTGAACTTTCAGGACCCAATCACTGGTTTACAACATGAACACAAACAAGTTGATTCAATAGATAAATGTTGAACAGTGCCACAGTAGTCATTAGTAAATGTTCTTCGAAAAAACTCTCATCGTAAAAAAATATTAAGAAGGCAGGAGGGAAAAAAACTTTCCCTCCAGACGCCCTAGCGGCCTCCAACACCAATGGAAGAAATTTCTTAGTAAAGATAGTTGTCCGATAAGTACTTTAAGTTACATTAAAATATAAAAACAGAAATTCCGGCCACGGGCGTTTGCTGGTGTGAGTGAAGTTCGTTCCGCCTCAATGCTACATCTTCATAGGCTGATGTTCATTTGCTACCGAGTCCAGGGCTCTTGGTCCTCAGCTAGGCGCATGCAGCTGTCCCCTCTCCTAATTCAAAATATAAAAATAGACATTCCCGGGACTCAAATCCCTTCCAAACGCCGTGTGTACTCCCACTCCTGCTTCCAAATATGGAAACCCTTTACATGAACTCCTATGACTGGCCAAACCCTAGTGTGTCGCAGAGAAGGTTTTAGAATAAATACTGCATACAATTTGAAAACTACAAAAGAAGTTGGGAAAAAAATTCTTATCACTAAACTGATGCAACCTGGCTACAACTTCAAAAACGGCAAACAGCAACGCACTATATATAACTAATTGAAATACGGCCATGAATTAAAACTGATAAACTGTTCTCGCTCCATGTGGCACCATAGAAAAATTTAGAAATTATACACTCATTAACAAAATAAACAAGCAATTTGACTAAAATCCAATTTAAAATTAATTATAAAAACAGTTACATAACCTGCAATACTACAAACTCTTCTTTTTTTATCACTGAAGTATTATTTTCAATGCAAAGCATTGCTTTAGTATGTTGATATGTTTGTTGCATAAATTTGGGAAAGTTCTTAAAGGAATTTTTACAATACAGTGAGATGTACTGAGATTACTTTTAAACTGCAACACATTGCAATTTTTATTGCAGAGTGAAATACAGTGGATTCCATATTCATAGTTTCTTAGGAGACTGACAGAATATTTTAATACATGTGGACTTTCAATGAATGTGATCTTGAAATGCAGATAAATAAAAAATGGGACCATAGAGTATGTTCCATGGATGTGGGATTTCAATCCATCCAAGTTCAGTACATATATGTTCCACTGTATTTTGATTTTCATTGGCATGTGGTGTATTATTTTTATTGCACTATATGTTGCAAAATTTATTGTCTCTTGATGCAACGTGATTTTTATCATGCTGCAATATTTTGCAACTTTAGTCATAGGGTGATAGGACATTTGCCTGGGAGAGTACATATTTGTATATGCAAATTCCATTTTCTGAAACCACCATGTGAGAATATATATGTGTGTGCATGTGCACGCAGGTGCAGCTGCACATATGCATGTGAACAAGTGTGTGGATGTGTGCGTGTATGTATATGTGTGTGTATATAAAGTAAATTTAATATATATGCCTCCACACATGCACACACACATATCTATGCATACACACATCTACCCACTCACACATTCACACACACATTTTGGTGGTATAACTTGTAGATGAATTGACATAATCTGTCATGTATAATCTTACAATGATAGTTTGATTTTAAGTAGTATTTAACAGTGTTTATGCTTAATTTTAATGTGAAGTTATGAAGTTACTGAACATAAGAATGACTGCTCATTGTTTGCATCATAGGGAATATTAAGTAACTTAATGACCATTGATATATTATTTATTGTAAACAAATATGCTTATAACTGTTTTTGGAAGCCAAAATATTTAAATTTAAGCTTTCTTTTAAAAAATATATATATATGTTTTTTAAAAATTAAAATATGTATCTTGAAGCATATTGCTTTCAGAATCTGTGTTATTTGAAGAAATGTAATTTTCGCAGTTACCATTTCTCCAAGTAGCTTTCCTAATATTTTGATTGATTATGTTCTTAATCAACAGCATGAAAGTTCCATGTTTCATAGAAATTTGTGTACGAAGTAATTACAGGGAAAGTCTTTTAACTCCTCTAATTGTTTTATCAGTTTCCACGTCGTTCAAAGTTTTACAGAATGTGTTGTAAGTTGGTCAGTTATTAATCTGTTTAACTCATTTTAACTTTAATTGACATCTTCTAGTGACATGGCTTTATAACACAGCAAATATTAAAATAAAACTTATATAATGTAGCATTACCAGACAGAGAGTTCACTATTTAAGTTTGTTAAAATGTTTGAGGAAAATAGTATTTTTCTTGGTAGATTTATTTAGACTCCATCAAAATATTTAGCTTCTCTGCTAGGCACTGCAGTGACCTTGACAGGACAACTAGTTTAAAAATAAGCCAAAAACAATTAATACACCAAATTAGGAACCTGTAGTATGATGGCAAATTTAGCAACATGCAATAATCCCAAATTAAAATTCGAACTAATGATAGGAATTAAGTGTGTTAGAAGTGTGTGGGGAACTCCTTTTAAAAAGGAGCTAAGCTCCGCTCAAGTTCTTAAGCAAAACAAGAAGCTAAGCTTGCATTACAAAACTCGATTTCTCTGGAGCTCAGTTGGTTTTGAGTTAATTTTATAGACATACTGTACTACAGAAAAATATTGTGTTATTAGTAAATACAATGAAATTATTGAACTTATATTCTTAATTTTTATATATCATGCCGTACATCAAATTCATGTCAGCTGCTTACGCCGCCAAGTAAACCTAGACATGTTTTCTGCACTGCAACCCTATACACATGTGAGCCCATCACACATATCTCATGGTGCATTTCACTTTAGTTTTCGGGAATCGCTATCTTAGTATTGGTTGCGTGTACAATGTATTGCCTATGAACCGGGATTGTGTTGCTGCCACTGAAAATATTGTGTGTTTTAAACTGAAATGGTAGGTTAGGCTCTTGTAACTGGAGGGCCATCTGCTTTAATTAAGATGTACCGATCAATCAGATGACACTTAAATTCCATACAACTGGAAAGCAAAAAAATGGTATGCAATGAGATGGTGGTACCCCTATTTATTTAATGGCGGTGGAAGGTATTAACACCAGATGATTTTAGTTTACTTCCACATAATTCCTTTTTAAAAAAAAAATAGCATTTCTAAACTCATTTTTTAAGGGCATATATCTCCCTAAGAAATTGAGCTGGGCTATATGATGCATTGCATTAAGAATTTCCAATGCTTAGCAAAATTTGACTTTTTTTAAACAAAAAACTGCATCCTGAAGTTTTGTCACAATCATTGGGTGTTGTCACATTAACCCTGTTGTATGTGACTTAATTTTTTTTATTTGGTGGGATAAAGAAAAAAAATATATTTTCAATTTAAAAAAATTTACTTACGTCTCTGTGTTATCTTTAACTATTTTAAAAAAAAAGAAGAAAGTATGTTTGCATAAAATATTTACTTTCACGTTTTCCAAAAAGTGCTAGGCTATATTGACTTCCTGAATACCCTTTCCCCACCAATTTCCAGCACCTGTGGTGACTAGTCAGTGGCAGCCGCAGTGATGGGCACCTGGACAATATGCCCTCATACTGCAGACTGGTTCCAACTCTGTCAGGAAGACGTCAAGGCCAACCTACCATCTAAGCTTTTAAGAACTTCATCAAAATTATTTGCATCCGTGTAGAGGATCATAAGCGCATTAGTTATATCAATAACTTCTTATTTTCTAATTGGCTGCCTCATCACAGTTTCAGTTACATATTGTATTTATGGAGGAATTGAATATATATTTTGAACCCAAAATAGCATGCTGTAGTTCATCTTGTGTGCTTAATACACAAACTAATAAATTCTTTAGAGTACCATGTTAAAATACATCACTTTAAATGTAAACTTAAAAGTCACACCTCAGTAACTTCTCTACTAAATCCCAATCAATTTTGCACATAAACAGTATTATGGGAAAACAACCAATATTTTCAATAGACCTGTCTCTTATTTTTGAAGCAGCAGTGTTAATTGTGTAGTGTTATTATGCCATAGAGGGGGGAGGGGGGGAGGAGGTTGAGATGGAAGTGAAAGAAACTTCATTGAAAACCATGCATGCGGACACAGATTGATGTGTCACATGCCTGAACACCTCTGCAAGGGCATTTGATGTGCCTGTATGGTCTGTAATTTCCAATGCGCACTAGATATCTGTTCTCTCACTTGTTTGTTGGCATCCTGCAAGTCGCTCAGCTTGCTCCTCCTTGACCAATTGATTCGATATCTGCTTCATTGTGGTTGCATTTCTTCCAATGCAAGAACCAGATTCATGGTACATAAATCCACAACCTAGGTGGGCCACAGTTCTCCTATGATCAAAGGTGGAAACCCACTTGTATGGTTGCTATGTTCTTCATCGCAGCTTGCTTCCTCAGTTTGTGCTCACAAATGGTGTGGGAGCACAAGGACACTACCACTCGGCAGCTCCCCGACCTCCACTTATATACAGCTTATCAGTGTCCTATTGACGCACACGTTTCACCATTTGGCTGAACTGTAATAATGTCATTGTCATACACTGCTCTGGCTGCACATTTCCCCAATCTGGGGTCGTTCAGGTGTCATATTAATGGTCTGCAATGTGTTATGTATTAGCTTAATATTTTCTGGGGATATCTTCAGAAACAACAGTCAAAGTAGTCTGTGAATCATCTTAAATGTTCATGATATGTACAGTCAGCATACCAAGTTTGGTTGATATTTCTCAAATAATTCAGTAGTTACGACATTCAAGTTTGAAACATTTTTACATCCAAATTTTGAAAATATGTGCTGAAATCATACATGTTTAGGATGACTTATCGTAGCATCACGTTTTTGTCAAATTTGGTGGAAATCAGTGGAATGGTTCCTAAGATTTAATATACATAAACGTAAATTGTGCAGCATTCACATCACAGATAGAGTTACCGTAAATTAGAGAAGGTTGGCGCTATGTGGAGTCAGCTGATGTACCCAAGTGACACACCAGTCATTCCAGCCAAACAGAAGATTGGTTGAGGTGATATGATATGGCAATGTAACAGTGGTGGAATGAACACAGTAGGAAAAAGGAGCACCCTAGGAAAACCTCATCACCACAGCACTCCCCACACAAACGCTCTGTCTGGAAAATGGCTGCCTGCTATGGCTGGCTATCAAACCAGGACTCCAGCAGTGAGATGCCAAAGTCTAAACCACTGAGACAACCACGGGTCTAAGATATGGTGTAAGAACTTTATTTTTCAGTTGATGCTATCTTCTAAAATGACAGAACAAGGATAAGAGTTTTTGAATTTAATTCTGGCAATGTGGGCTGTCAACACATCATTTTTTGTTCAAGTATATTGCATGGCTCCCAAAATATGACTTAACTTCCAAAAATTTTAAATAGCTACCATTTGGAAAATAAGCACTTTGCATGGTTGAAAAGTATGATAGTTGGAAGTGTCTTTACTAAGTACTATATGTGTATACTGTTTGTTCAAAGTAGGTGCACAGTTTCAAACTCTTGTGGAGACATGCACATGTGCAATGCATGCACAGATACATGCGTGCGCACACACACACACATACACACACGTGCACACGCAGACATCCATAAAGACAGACTGACAGACAGACGATAATATCTTTTCATTGGAAAACAGGCTAAAAAAATTAATCAAAAGATTTAAGCATTTTAATTCTATTGTAAGAAGTTTATGGCGCTACATATATTTGTAGTGTAAATGTCCACCCTTAAGCTTGGAACATACATTTCTGCAAACTTATGGAATAGCCTTATTTATTATATTGACCTTATATGCATGAATGAAAGAATATTTTCATTTTTTTTTTAAATTATATTTCATGCAGTATCAAGTAAGTGTAATTTATGAATTAAATGTGAAAATATAAAATTATAAAAGATATTTAATACAATTTCTTTCAGATTATTATTACAGTATGTGTCTCAATAGAGCCTAGACCAGCAACAAACATAATGTAGCACAGTGTGACAGCAAATTTTGTGAATAGTAAAATAAAATGTTCCTGGCTAACCCAAATGCTTCAACAGGTAACCTGACAGATTCACAACAGTAGCAGGCTCCTTGCAATGTAGGTCTAATAGAAAATTGCTAGGAATATATTGATTTTCAGTATGGTATGCTAGAAGTATCTTACTATTAATCAAGAATGAAAGTTTTCCCCTTCAAACACTTCACGCCTAAATGAGGAGAGAAGTGGCCGGGGGGGGGGGGGGGAGAATGGGCCTAGAAGGAGATTGATAGTGCCCCATGGGAAAGGGGTCAGTTATTTTGTCATGTACCATAATGGTGGTACGACCATAATATTCTGATTTTGTACGATCATTTAAAAAAGTGTACCATACTTGAATCTGATAGGTATGCCAACACACTCATAAAATTTTACCTAGGTCCAACAGTTCGTGAGTTATTAACAGCAACTTTTTCATGCGTACCATGATTATCTGGCGACGAACATACCAAAGCACGCAGCAATCTTTCCAAAAAAGCCTTCACAGGTCTAGATTGGGCAAATGATTCAGAAGTTATTAAATTTTAATGGTACCACTTGTAGCAACTCCCTTTCCTCCTAACACCTGCTGCTGTCCTGATACTACTATCGCTTACTTACAAAAGCTATTCTCTGTACAATGTGAAAACTGTAGGAATGGGATACACTAAGGGGGTGCGTAGTTGTCAGTAGTTACTCTAATAAGTTAAGAATTCTTTATATAGAACACATTTATTATAATATTAGCTAATATTTGATATAGAACAATACAATCAACATTACATAGAACATATACTTCATTGACTCGTAACTATTGTGATATTATCAGCTCGTACAAATGATTAACAGGAATAGGAATTAATGATCAGTTACTTGAACGGTTAACAGGACCTCGAGAGATAGGATGTCGCCTAACTGCCAAGCCAAACTTATGCTCACCATATACTGAAGACTGATGTGCAGCGAGCTCCTCCAGGCCCTGAAATTGAGATACCCTCGTCTTCGTTGTCGCTCTGACAACTCCACATCGTTCTTCGTAGATCACACACGTAAGTCTGGTGGAAAAAAAAGGGGGGGCATTGCGCTAACCCTTCATAGTCTGGTTAATTGACGCGTGTTATGACATCAGAGGGCTCACAAGAAATGTATAGTCCATGATACCTTAACCAGTTGTGTGCGGCCCCCTAGCGTCCACCACACTGATCCCCTTGTTGAAATAGCAGCCGCCCCGGCTGCTGTAGGGTAAGTTGCCATCTGAAATCTTCCTGGGTAAGGCAGGGTTGGAATGGTGGGCCGAGGAGCTCAGGCACTAGCGTGAAGACGATGACGAATGGTGGCATATGCGATTTAGTGGCTGTCTTATAGGCGGAATACTAAATTCGAGGCTTTGTTTTACTACACAGAATTCAGATATTTATGTGAAGTTGATATGATTGACAAGACAGGTAAAAATTTGTAATTATATAAAATTAACAATTGGATTTATAGGGTCGACCACAGTTAGAATACCACCGCACGTTGTGTAACGAGACCGCAGGAAAGAAGGAGGTACATCCATCGCCACATTTAATGTTAAAAGAAGGAGTCCCCAAAGACTAGGCGGTGGATGTGGGTAAGAGGGAATTGAAAATTTGCGCACGCATGGTACAAGTTCGCATTACAACATGCTAGGGAAAATTTACTCTTACGGAAGTTACATAACTGTAAGTTGGTGTGCCTGCTGGCTGTAACATAAATTGAAATAGAAGAAAAACTTTTTGTTTACAATTGCTACCATTTGAAGTGGTTTTTGTGAAAGGCAATATTTAAAGAAAATACTTAATATAGAGGTAATTATGCTATCTTTATGAAAAGTGTATTGCACTCTGAGGTTGGTAGTGCTGAATGGTCATGCCGTTTTTGTCAAGCATGGCACAGCGATTATAACACTGAGCTGGTATTTTACCATCGTGCAGCGTGCTGCTGTTTTACAAACTGCAAACTACATACATACAAGAATGGTTTTTCGTATTCGTATACAAATAAGTACAGAGTGTATAAATAGCCATTAGTACCCTATTTTTACAATAAACATGTTGTAATTACGTATGATGTAGTGCTAGGAGGTTGCCATATGGTAAGTATTAACCTCATAACGTGACTATTTTAAGGACAATTGAGAATTATACATAAATAAACTTAACCTATGACATGATAAGCAATTGAGAAATTATTTAAAATATTAGACTTATGAACAGTGTTAACAATAATATACAATATCAGATTGTTTTACAGAGTATTTAAATATGCCTGTGTTGTCAAGTTTGTGGGTGTAATTATATTTGTGCACCGTCTATCACTTTAGAGTTTTCGATAATTTCATCGCACTTTAGTGAGGCACAAGTTTATGTTCGTAAGGAGTGTGTTTGCGCTGAACACCAATACGCTGTTAATAGGTGTGCAAAATTAAAAAAATCTTGGTAATAGTTTTTGTCTAATAGATAATGTCTTTGGGTTGAAATTCACACACTTCATTCATTTTGTACACATTATATATAAGAAAATAGTAACAATAATATTATTTAAACATGCTAGGAAGCAATGAAATTGTTAAACATATTGATATACAAAATCCTTTAAAAATATAAATCAAATCTAAGCAATTTGAATATTGCTATAACAAGACAGTTGCAAGAAAAATATACCTTCTTATAACTAAAAACACAATCTTAATTCACTAGAGTTCTCTTAATTCTACTGTTTTGTAAAATTTCTTTATTTGTTGCATATTTGTACATACACTTGGGGAGGTAATATGTGCCTCTTAGTATGAATAAGACAATTATACTGGGTATTGGAATACCAAGTACCTAACACTTAAAACTTAATTTATTATAGAGAAGTATGACTATAAATAGGAAAGTTGTAAGCTATGAATACTGACTATGTCAAATAATAGAAATTTTTTCCAATTTATACATACATACATACATACATACATACACACGCACACACACACACACACACACACACAAGAGAGAGAGAGAGAGAGAGAGAGAGAGAGAGAGAGAGAGAGAGAGAGGAGAGAGAGAGAGAGAGAGAGAGAGAGAGAGAGAGAGAGAGAGAGAGAGAGAGAGAGAGAGAGAGAGAGAGAGAGAGAGGAGAGAGAGAGAGAGAGAGAGAGAGAGAGAGAGAGGAGAGAGAGAGAGAGAGAGAGAGAGAGAGAGAGAGAGAGAGAGAGAGAGAGGAGGAGAGAGAGAGAGAGAGAGAGAGAGAGAGAGAGAGAGAGAGAGAGGGGGGGGGGGGTAGGTGTTTCATGAATGTAATTCTAAGTTCCCATTAAATCAAGAGCAACAATCTGTCGTGAAATTATGTATGAAAACCCACGTTGAATGCAAGAAGTCAACTTGTAGGTGCTAGGAAGCACATACTGTAATTGGGTTATGAAAATTAATTCAATACAAAGACCTATTGGTCTTGAGTTTTAACTTTCTACTATATATAGTAAATGTTGTTCCTGCTTTGAATCAACTAGCAGTTCACCCTTAAGAGTGTGATGCTGTACCCATTTGTCAATCAGTCAAACATGCTAAATGTATTATGTATTACAGTTGACTCTCGATTATCCGCGATAATGGAGGGGGCGATTGCAGCGGATAACCCAAAATCGTGGAAAATCTGCATACTAAGAGAAAAATACAGTTTTTTCAACACTAAGTTTCTTATGGTCGAAATTGAATACTGGGTGTTTCAGTGTGAAACCTAGCCTATCCTTGACATACTACTGTATTTACTCACATATTTTACGGCCTTGCATAATTTCAGTACCCTATTATTTACTAACAAACCAAGAAATTTAAAAAAATGCATAATTTATGCACCCCCGATTTCTAACATACAAAACCGGAATACAAAGTGTGTAAAATATGCAGGTAATCATGGTAGTTCTCTCACGAACATTACAAGAAGCTACAGTTTATACAAACAACGCAGCGGGGTGCATGTGGTGTTTATCACCTAGTGATACTGGAATCTGAAGTTGCGTAAGAGGGAAGGCAGGCTGATGTCACTCGGTTGCTAGGCAACAGGCAACCTCCCCCCCTGGAGAGGGGAAACATAGACGTGCAAAGCGAACTGCATGTCGCCCGTGTCACACACTCACCTCCCACACTGTCCGGTGCGTGCAGCATACAGCCATCTGTTTCAGCGTGTGGAAAACAGTGTTTAATGTAGGAAACAAGTTTCGCCTTCCATTCCCAGTTCTTCAAAAAATATTGGGCTGGTTTCACACACACTAAACCCAACACTGACGTTCCCGCGGTACATTTCCGGTTAAACCACTTCAACATTGCCTTATCTAGTTCCGCGTACGTTGATAGTTTCATCGTTTTCCTATTCGCCAATCCACTTGTCGAGTCCGTACTGCTAACAAACTCAATAAGCTTGGATTTATTGTTTTGTATATCCCGAATTGTTGTTTCTCCCACTCCACACATAAATGAAAGCTGTTGTATTACACTTCCTCCTTCAAGTTTATTAATAATTTCCAGCTTCTGCTGTAAATTTAAAACCACATGTTTACATTTTGCAGACATTTTTTGGCTGAAAATGAGCATAAACAAAACCGAACGTAACTACTGACTGGCGAGATAAGACTGACACTGACCATGGGAATGCGATGCGCGGGAGGAATGCGGCGGTCACGCCGGGTTCTGGCTATCCTTGGCAGGCAACAGCTAGGCTAGCGAGTTGTGCGGTGTTGTCAGCTTGCTGTCTTGCGACGTAACTAAGCTCATCGCGCCATCAGGAACACATTTTGATGTGCATTTGCATTGATAAACAAACATATTTCATTCCACAGTTATTTTCAGAGAGTACCTGTTACGAATTTCATTAGTTAAGATGGGCATGTTATTAAATAATTCGTTCTGGCAGTGTTTTAGTTAATTTCCAAAATTTATTTTTATCTTTCTGAATATGCCATGGTTAAACCACAAAGTGGATAATCCGCTTTCGGATAATCGAGAGTCTACTGTATTACTATCAGAATAGGTTAACTGAGTGTGCTGGACATATATATGCAGAGACATCTGCAGGTCATAATTGATCCAAAGTGCTAGCTTATGTTGTTGTTTCTAGGCATGCCAATATAATAGAGAACTTGAGTGACTACAGTGAATAAAAGGAAACTGATTATACCCATAGTTTGTGTCGAGGACAGAACTTATGTTATAAAAATGGATCTCAGTTGTTAGATCTAATTGTTGCAAATAAAAAGATTGCTGCTTGAGCCAGTGTATAGTTATCACAGTCTGCTGTAGTAGGACTGTGGGTGACGAAGATCACACAGATGTGTGGCCTCAACAATAATCTGATTAGGTGTGGCAACGTAACATCCACATGGCACATGTAATTCAACAGTACCCAGATTATAATTCATTACTTCAGCACTGAGAGAGGTATTCAAGCATTTAAAAATTGTACCTTCGGGAGGGTTGGTGAGTGCATACTGATGTGGAAGAATGGGGTGAATGGAAAATGAACTGCCGCGTGAACAATGAAATTTAAATTTGGAAAATAATTCATTGACATCTGATCAGAATTGCTGCTTTGATACATACACGTTAGTGATTCCTTGGGAATGGCAATAACATCCGGGGACATCTTGGGTGATTGTGATATGGCTTTAACGACATCCGTGTTTGGATCAATTGCAACAATGGTAGATGAAATGTGAATTTTGCATGTTTGATTTTCAAAACGATAAGGAACTGGAATTACTTTATATAGTTGCCATCTTGAATGAATACGAATGACTGGTATATGCAATTTAATTACAATTTTAATGGTGGTGAAGGTACATTTGCATAAGTTGTTAGTGTAATACTTTATAATATCATTAACACTAATACTTAATGTAAGATTCATTTTGTTCAGTTCTACATTTAATTTGTTTAGGTCGTCAGACAGCTGAGATGTGTTTACTGCATTCAGTGTGTAACAGGTTATTGTCCTGTCCTCTCGTAGCTCTCAGTAAACACCAACGAACTAGCTCAGCATGAGTTGGAGACTTTGACTACAAAACAATGACAGTTTGTTGATACCAGGATTGCCAATAAATAAAAGAAGTTAAAAGTTTACTGGAGATTTATTGTCGTCTCGGCAAAACAAACTATTGACACTTGCAGCTGACGAACAAACAAAACAAGATAGAATGGCAGCCTTCATAAAACAAAACTTCTCACTTCAAGAGTTACGAAGATGAGAGAGAATCATTACTTTTCTCTCCTGGCACCCTATTGACTCCTCACACTGACAGAAATTAAATTTAATAGTTATTTGAACTGATATGTCTGAAATACAAAAGAAGGTTTAAGTCACGGGCGCTGGTTATCACTCATTGCAGGCTGTCCGACTGACAGCCTGCAACATGTCCAAAATTGAAACCTACATGGATGTCATGTATCAAGGCTGTACTGCAATTCCATCTCGAAAATTTAACAGTTTACATGTTTATACATCCATATACAAAGTTAAAGTCACAATAAAATACATCTCATTACATTATCACATAAAGTAAATTGAACATGATACAAAATATTAGTGTACATAACATGTCTTTTTTCAATTAAAATCAATAGTACATTCACTTTCAGTTTTTGTTTACATGATCATACATTTAACATACAAAGTTTACATCAAATTACTAAGAATTAGTTACAAACATTTAGTGCACATCATATATATTTTTCAAAGTCATTACAATGTTACATTCACTTTCAGTTTTGGCTTAGGTACATGACTCAATAGTTGCTGAGTGGTTCAATACTCAATACATAGTTTACACAAATTTCCCTAAAATTATGATCATCATATTTCAAAATATTGTTCGCAGTATTTACATATTTTATTTGAAAATAATTTCTTATCAAATTTTATTATTTTTAGTTTAAACAACACAGATTTAATTATTTTAAAGTTTCTATTTTCCATCTAAAGTTGGGGTGGTACCCTCTACACATGCCATGTTGCGTCTAGGTTTGCTCAGTATTACTTTAATTCCTTGTTTGGATCTGCACACAAAAAAAAAGGCAATCCAGGCCTGCCTCTAAAATTATAAAAACCGTTGCCACATTTACTTTAAACATCTTAATATCTAGGTCAGTGTTAACAAAAAGGGACTCGTACTTGTCACACCCAAAACCTTACTCTTATTGCTAAGATCCAAGAACATTATACACACTGGAGCAACCTTTCCACACTTCTCTCTATGTTCTTAAAACTAAACACACAACACCTCAACCTTTATTCGTTATCAAAAAAGGAAAATATATTCATATTATTATAACCTTTGATTTAACATACAATGTTAAATTTAAATAATTTTCATTTGCTTCAAAACTATCCTTTTTGTTGCAAAATAATTTCATTCTTAAACATGGACATCATAACAGGAGCAGTATCAATAATACCCATTTTACCCAAGTTCACATTCCATCGTTATAATAAAGTACACATTTAAACTATGTTTTCTTTGTTTTTCAAAATTAATCTGCAACATACCTTAACATTTTTTAAAATCAAAATGTAATACACATCAACATACGAGCAATCTTTCGAGAATGATCAAAATACATTTACAGAATCCAAAAATTAATTCATAATATTTTTTCCATTATGACACAAAACATACTGTGCTTTGATTTAATTACAATACACCCTTACTTTAAATTACAATAATTTAATAAAACACAGTATTATATACTTAATTTAAGCTTGTCATCCTCAAAATTAAATCTTTAGGTTTGATGCATAGGTACTGCCAATTATGAAACTTTTTATCACTCACAGCATGATTCATTAACAAATACATACCTTATACAGTTTATTACTGCATTTTAAATTATCACTTTTAATAATTGTGGGTATTAAACTTTCCAATCCCTTTCATATTAGAAAACTTCGTAATTGTACATTTATATGTCTTACTCTTCTTCACAAAAGCCATTTCTCCACTCAATTTTATGATATTCTATGAACTCTTGGTCAAAATGTCATGATGGCAAATAGTTATTACAAAATAAATTTAATTTATGAAGTAAAATTAATTCCTCAGATTAATCATAATAGGCTTAAATAGCCTTAATAAATTTAACTGCAACAAAATAATCACATTGCTTTCTGTTAAAAATTTCAATACAACTTTCTCAAGTTCAATTACAAAACTTAATACATTATAAACTAACATATGAGTAAACACTAATAGAATCAAAACAAATTACCTCACATTTGGTCTCACTCTAAACTCATTGAGGTTTATTAACCTACATCCTTTACCTAGTATATTCCTACATGAAAATTACAAAAGTTATGTAGATTATACCTTTACATGTTTACCGTTATTATTTACCCTTATTATATAATTAGGACCATTTTTTCTCTTTTATAAACCATAACCCAAACATTAGGTTAGATCACTAACTATCCTACAATTTTATATTACTCCTAAACCTCCAGGGCTGCAACAACAAGACATACCAGTTGGTATTGTGTATTTATATACATTATAACCTACTACTGCTTCAACTTTTATATAAAAACAATACATTATAAATAAAATTGACATACAAATTGACACTACTTAATCATATTAGGGTACATGAAATCACAGACTATACTGTGTTTCTTCTTTCTCATCATTCTCACTTTACTCAATTTTCTCTTCTTCTAACATATTTCATAATTTCTTCACACCTAGCCCTCAAGAAACTACATTTCTTTTTTCTCTTGTAAGTCTTCTTTACCCCCCTAATCATGCCTTTATTTCTCGTTTCTTGACTTACAGTTTCTTTTTTGAATAACTCATAAATCTTAAACAAGTTTGGCACTTTCATATTTTGCTCTTTGTTCAAAATTGTCACTATTAAATTTACCTAATCCACAACCATATTTTTTTGCCTATTTAACCCCCCATTTTAGAAATGATAGTTTGCTACTGTGGTTGTGGTATCAGCAGTGGCACAAAAAATACAAATATTTGAAAGTACCCTCTGTTGGTGAAAAGTAACAACTGAACCTAACATAAAATTCAATTCACTGAGGGTTTTTCGGAGATTAACCCCCCAAATTTTCTGTTGAACTACATGAATTTCAGTTGCTACAATTTCTAAATTATGGCAATTGTACTCCACAGTTTCTAATTCACCTTGAGAATTTACGACTTTACATTCACTGCTGGAAATATTTGACAAGTCTGCATTATTGTTTTTACCTTCAAGAAAACTTTTGTTACTGTTATCTACTATACTCTGCTGATAGTTTAAAGTCACTGTTAATTTGGCAAGAATGTACTTAAGTTTGTACCAACTCTTCAATAATAACATTATTTATCAATTGCAAAATTCTTGTGGATAGCAAGGTAAATTCTAGCTCAATATTATCCAGATTCTTGTGGCAGATTGTTGGAATTTGAAAACTTGATATAGACCATTGATAGTCTGTGATAAGGAATTGATTTTTCCTGCAACTTTGTGGTCAATCTCATTAATTACCTTAAGGTTTACATTAAGGGCATTGTTTGTGATGTGGATGTTGTCAGTGAGGGTGTGAATTGTCGAGCTGGGCATCGTTGTCAAACAATGCATGCAAGTGCTTATTTGTTAGGATATTACAGCATCACGTTCCCACATCGCTGAGGTGCTGTATACCTCTTTTCTGGCGGAAGTGGGTACTCACATCATTTAGGAATTCTCAGAGAACTCCACGCTCCTCTGGCTGTAAACAGTCATACATAATCATACTGTTCTTACAAGAATGAGATGTGCGATCAGCGCAAATTATATGCAAATATTGGTCCAGGGATTCAGGGGTTTGTGGAAAGTGTAAAGGAATGGTATATGTGAGGGGCAGACTGTCCTCATAAGCAAAGTCGACTTTAGCAGGGGTCCAGTAGACTGCTGCATGTATCCTGTACGTGGCTGGCACCATCAGGATAGCTGTCAGAACAAAACATAGAGTAAGGCGAGCTCCCCACTCTTTGGCTCAAGCTGGGTCGGCAGTTGGTGTCGCCATGGCGACTGTATGGCACATGCACAAAGCATGATTTGCACTCATGCAGTGCTGCCAACGACATCTGGCAAAGCTAGCAGAACCTCTTAGCTGCTGTTGTGGCACCGCACGTGAATCCCTTCTCCTCGCCTTGGGTGTGCTGCAGTAGTCTCGTGGCATGGCGGCAGCTAGGAAGGCTGGGCAGACACCTCGTGTTGCCTGCTCCCTGCTGCATCGTACATGTGCTGAGGTCAGATCGATGTGAAATTGCTTTGTTTCATAGGATTTTATTGTCTGTTTACATTGACGTTGTGCTCATTTGTTTGACGTAAGGATGGTTGGTTTTGTGGTAGCAGGTCACTGTGAACGTTGAATTTTGTAATTTCTGCATAGGACTTGTGTGGCATGACCTTGTTGAAAATAGCTCTACATGCATCTCAAACTTGGTTATTTTTGTCATTGGGGGTTGCATACTTTACCCCCTTGTATGGAAGTTTTTTGTAGTGTTGTGTCCTGTCTGTACTCCTCTGTAACTACGCCCACGTGTGTTGAATTGGCTGTCTTTGTTATACTGTGGGGTGTAGTAATTATTTTATTGAGAGTTGTTGCCATCGTATGCGCGACCACTGAAATTAGATCTTCCCTTTTGATTCTGTTGGTAATCCCAGTATTGACTTGTACGGGGGGGTCTTTGAAAATTATTATCCTTGTCGTGAAGAGTAGGCATTGTAATATCCACTGTGTGGTGGGGGTTGTTCACGTCTTGATTGGTGGTGAAAAGTGTTATTAGAGCATGGTTGTATACCGTTCGCTCCCTGGTTGGATGTTTAGTTTTGTTGCTGTAATGAAAGTTGTGCAATTTCTTGTTTTAATTTTGTAATCTCTTATTCTAGTCTTTCCTATTCGGGGTTGGCACGGGGCTGTGTTAGTGTTTGGCTATATCTGTACATCTCAATGTCAATTCTTTTAAGGTTGGTGATCATGTCCTGCAATGTGTCGTTCGGAAACCCTATAAGTTTATCTGCTATAGAGGGCAAGAGTGACTTCCAGAGCACGTGTAGGAATTCTTGATCGGACATGTAGGTATTGTATTTATTTTGGTAATACTTTGTTGGTTCTATGTGTCTTGAGTGTGTCCTCACCTACGGTTTGCCTTTTGTTATACAATAATTGTTTAAAATGCTCCGTGTCCGCAGTGGTCATAAATGTTTCCTTGAGAGTATGTTGCAGTTCCTGCCACGTGATTGGCTGTTGGCGGTTTCATGTTAGGTTGTTGAAGATAAAATTTCACCCTTCTACATTTCTCTGCCTCGTTCCACTGATTTATCTCTGATAATCCTTCAAAATCCTCAAGAAAGTCCGCAATATTTTCTCTCTGCGTACCTGAAAAGGACAGAGGTTTTGCCAATTGTGAGAGCACAATTTGGAGTGGTTGTTGGGGCTGTGGATTTGCCATGTTGGGTGACATGGGTGTAGTAGAACTCTCTCTGTTGACATTGATGTAGTGGTGGGTGGGGGTGGAAACGAGTGTGTTATTAGAGATTCTAATGCAACGTCATCGTAAAATGGAAAACCGAGAAAGTTTGTAGGTGGTGTGACTGATCATGAGTTTGAAAGTTCTGTGTAGGAGGTTGTGTGTTATTTGGAAACTGCTCTGGGCTGGTGTGAAATGAAATATCTAAGTTTTGATTTTGTATAGTACTATTAGTGGTACGTTCTATATTGTGTAATAAAGACCGCTGTTTGTCACGTTCGTCTAACACATTCTCTACTTCAGTAGTATCGAGAAGCACACGTTTGATTAGTTTGGTGACTGAAGAAGGTTTGCTTTTGCTGTGTGTTTCCATTTACTATGTATGGTGTTAAGTGTAATTGTAAGTGTTAAATAATGCACACTATGTGGTAGAAAATTACTTATAGCTAGAAAAGAAAATAATATGAGGAAATCTCCGAAACACACACAACACAAGTGGAGATTTCCTTGCTTATAAGGGAGCAGGTTGTCCCGCATTCAAAAGCAAGCAGTGTACATGCATTAAATCTAAGGAAGCAGTAAATCGGTTCTAAAGCTAGCATGGTGGGTGGAGTGACGTCATGCTGCTGGGCTGGCAAGGCCTCCTACACGTAATGCTGACTTGCGCGCATGGCATGCTGACCTGCCACACTATCATTTATTGCGCATTCCCTGACCGTGTGGGACTAACATCTGTTTAACACACTGGCCTAAGTACAGTAATACTACGACAAGCAATTGAATTATTGAAGGGCAGCATATTATGCTATAATTAAATCCTATTCAAAAATATATTTCACTTGTACATACCAGGATACAAAGACAATAAACATATATGCTTAAATTTGCCTAAATAATACGTGTAAGTGCGCTGTGGTTTACGTGATGTGTAGCCACGGTTCTTTCCAGCTGTGTACAATAACCTAACGCGAAGAGCAATTTAAAATTCTACAAAACTTGAGCCTACTCGCATAAGTGCGAGGTGGGTCGAATGGCGGCTCCACCAGTGTCCTGATAATCCTATCGCTTACTTACAAAGGCTATTCTCTGTACAATGTGAACACTGTAGGAATGGAAGACACTAAGGGGGTGCGTAGTTGTCAGTGGTTACTCTAATAAGTTAAGAATTCTTTATATAAAACACATTTATAATAACTTTAACTAATATTTGATATAGAACAATACAATCAACATTACATAGAACAATATACGTGATTGACTCTTAACCGTAGCGATATAATCAGCTCGTACAAACGATTAACAGAAATAGGAATTGATTACCCTAGCCTTGCCAGAAAATAATAATCAGTAACATGAATGGTTAATGGGACCTCGAGAGATAGGATGTCACCTAATTGCCAAGCCGAACTTATGCTCACCATATACTGAAGACTAATGTGCGGCCCAGAGCTCCTCCAGGCCCTGAAATTAAGATGCACTCGTCTTCGTTGTCGCCCTGACAACTCCATGTCGTTCTTCGTCGGTCATACACGTAAGTCTGGAGGAAAAGGGGGGGGGGGGGGGGATCGCGCTCACCCTTTATAGTCTGCCGCAAGAAATGTATAGTCCGTGATACCTTAACCAGTCGTGTGCAGCCCCCTAGCATCTGCCACACAGTGTACCATAATGTACCATATTTCAATACTAACATAGTATTCACACTGCTGCAAGTGTCTATATGTGCGAGCGATCACCTCGAGGTGATTTTTGTCAACCCATACATACAACAAATAATTATTTCTGGCAAATTTCACTTTTGTGGTGTATATTTGTGGTACAGTAAAAGTGGATCGAGAGTTGTGAGTGAGCACCGATAGGAGCGAGTGAGCAACAGAAGTAGTTATTGTACATCCGGTACATACCACAATTGTCTGATTCACCTGTCGTGGCCTAGCCTGCGAATTGCGCAGGCCCGTTCCCTGGTGTATTTAATACTGAAAAATATAATCTTATCAACCTTTACAATCTTAACAGGTTATGGGCCCAGATTATGCCGAAGTGTTGATATTTAAAATATAAGTGGATTTATGAAGCAAGGAAGAGGTATATCTTCACACAAAGAGATTAACATGGCAATGTTACATCACTCCCAGTTCTGCAGTTATTGGAACTGAATTTCTCAAATTGGAAGTTTTGAGTGAAGATCATTCTTGAGAAAGAAGGGGTGAGTGATGTTTTAGATATTAAAAGCGAGGATGTTGACAAGGTGTCTATAGAGGCTAAGAAGAATTTTGAGACCCGAGATGTTAAGGCCAAGTGTATCGTAGTACAGTATGTTTCTGACAAACATATAGAGTCTTTGAAAGATGCCCCAACACCAAATGATATGATGTTATCCCTAGAAAGTATTTTCAAAAGAAATAGTCCAGTGTCCAAAATTTTTGTAATGAAGAAATTGCTGAAGTTGAAGTTTTGTGAACGGGAACTTCAAGACCACTTTAAGTTGAAACTTTACTACATGAACTAGAATCATTAGGTTCTAAATTATATTGCAATGACAGGGCATGCTTTCTTCTTTTGACAAAGCCAGAGGAGTACAAACAACACTGTTATAACTGCACTTGAAACAATGGCTACTGATATAACATTTGATTTTGTAAAGAGTAGACTTCTAGACGTAGGACTGAAAATGAAAGCGGCATCTTATGAAGAATTGATGTCAGGCACTTAATTTGTGACACAGCTCAGAAAAAACATGTGCTTCAAATGCAGATCAAAAAACCATTTCATTATAGATTGTCCAAAGAATCCAAATAAGCCGCAAAATCTGGTGAACAGTGACTATTCTGGGAAAGGAAGAAGCCATATCAACAGTTGAGGTAGAAGAACTAGCAATGGAAAGTCAAATTCAGCTGAAAATCAAGAAGTGTCATTTATTGCAACGTGTGAAGTATGTGCATTTTTGACAAATTTTCCCAGTAGCACCATTCGGTTTATTCTTGACAGTGGTACTACTGACCACCTTGTTACAAAAGAAATGCAAATTTAATGGAAAGTATAGGAGAACTGGACAAATCAGTCACAATAAAAGTAACGAATGGGAATCATGTATTTGCAAGGGAAAGAGGAAGAATGCGACTTTATGCAGGTAAAAGAATTGTAACTTTTTCAGCTCTCATAGCTCCAGGACTGTCACATAACTGACTTTCAGTAAAAAGGACAAACAATGAAGGTAAGACTGTCTTTTAAAAAGGATGTAACAATGATCACAGATAGTGAAACTTTCAGTATGAGGTGTGAAGGATGTGAAAACCTGTATGTGGCTAGTTTCATTGTTCCTAGTAACAGTGAAACGTGTTGTTTAACAAAATCAGACAACTTGTGTCATCAGCAACTGGGACATTTAAATAACAACATCTTGAAGAAAATTAATCTACCACATAGTAACAAAGTATACAGTCTATGTATGCAAGAAAAGGCTAAATTTTTATCTTCCAAAGCTATTGAAAAACATAAATTGATAACCAAAGGGAAATTATTGCATAGTAAGGTATCAGGATCCTGAAAAACACCAACAAAAGATGGAGAGTAATATTATCAAGTTATCATAGATAATTTTACTAATTTTATGACTGTTTATTTATTCAAAAAGAGAAGCTGAAGTGAACAGTATGAGCCATATTCGTGAGTTAAATTTAGGAGGTCATAAATGTTCGAGGCTTCCAACAGACTGTGGTGAAGGATTCAGTTCACAGATATGCAGGAATTGTTGCAAACAGAAAGGAGTTTGTCGAGAGCAAACACTTCCATACACAAAACAAGAGAATGGAGCTAGTGAGAGAGCAAACTTTACATAGATGAGTCATACTAGGACATTATTAGCTGAGACTAATTTGCCCGAACATCTATGGGGAGAAGCAATTTTATGTTCATCATATGAGCTCATTCGCTCACCAATTATGAGATTTTGGCTGACAAACTCGAAACTCTTGCACTCATACAGAATGGTTGACTATAACACAGTTGGTTATAGACTTTGGAATCATGCTTTTGATAAAATTGTGATATCCTGAAATGTTTCTTTTGATGAAACCGATTTAGTTTACACACCAGTTGAATGCACTACTGCAGTTTATAAATAATGTGTGATATCAGGAGATATAAACAGCTACCAAGGTAAAAGATTTCAGAAGAGATAAGAAATATCCTAAAAGCTCAAGTTCTGGACCTGAAGGATAAAAAATCAGTGAATAGTCCATGGATTCATCTGAACCCATCCACAACAGAAGAACAAGAAAGGTAAAAATTCCTTTCAGATTCAGTAATTATGAACCATACACAGCATTCAGTGTTGGTTTGGGACATCCTGAATCATATAAAGAGGCAATATAAATGGGTGATGATTGTCATCAATTTATCAACAATCAGATTGAAGCACTTGAGAAGAATTACACATGGGAACCAAGTGATTTAGCAGAAGGTGATCAAGCATTTGATACATGCTGGATCTTCAAAACCAAACAAGATAGACCAAAAAGAGCAAGACATATTAGAAAAAGGAAAAATCTCTTTGCAATACTACCTAAGTTCAAGTGTAAATAATATTGACATTTTCACTAAGCCATTGTGCAATTTAAAAGAAATACCTTACTTTAGAGACAAACTTAATGTTCTTTAAATTTTCTGTCAGTAATTCTTTCTTTGGGACCAATTTATTCTGTAATTTCAGTTTGTCATTCTTTGTTGGCAAGTTAAATGTATGTTGATCAGAATTTAACTTGAAGGGGAGTGTTAAATTGTATCATAGTTTTGTTGCGAATGAAGATTGAACTATGCAAAACTCACTTTGTTTATTCAGCACCCGAAAGCAATTATAAAAATACAAAGAGAGTGATCTACTGCCTGAATTGAATGCAGTACAAATGCTGTTTGATACATTCAATCACTTTTGAATGATTCAGTTCGTGCTAGCCAACTGATTCCCAATACCAGGGTGCATTGAACCAGTCCGGCGACACACTTTCTGGGGAACAGGATAGGTTGCTTCCAGCAGTATGGCAAGGTTGAAACCTGGAGCCTTTCACCCACCCTGATGACTTCTTCTGATTTAACAAGTGGTTTCCACTGAGGACCCAGTACTTTTAGATTAGTATGCCCATCATTGAAAAGGTGAGCAGTGGGCTGCTGATGTTGAGAGGATTGTAGAGTTGCTAATAATTTAGGAATGTTACTAGCAGAGGCTGCTGAAGGTGTTCGTAATTAGGGGGTCAAGGTCAAAAATGAAGATTGGGGAAATTTTTTTTTTGCATATGCATTGTGTAATATATAAAATGAAATAAGCACTAGGAAGTATCGCAGTATCACAGGGAGAAAAATCTACTAACGTCTTTAATATCAACACTTACTCAAAACTTGCATAATACATGTACAGATGTACACATCATTATTTTAACATGTTAACTGAAACTGATGTCGATTAACAATTATAAACAAATATCAGAAATCAGATTATACAAATTCTATAACTCAAGTAGAAGAATTTCAAATTTTAAATAAATCATATTTGAAAATAGTGCTCAAGTGTGTGTTTACATATTAATAAAAAAAAATAGATTTTGTAAATTAAACACAGTTTACATGTGGATGCGGCTAAAAACTAATTTAATTTTCTTGATTCTTTTGAAGAAATGAATTTGTTGGCAATATCCAAGTTGGAAAAGTCTTTTGCCAGATCCCAATGTACAGCCAATACAGCGATGTGATTAAGACGTTCTTGAGTCATTGTTGAGCGCAGCCATGTTTTCAAATGTCTTAGGGCGGAGAAAGTTCTTTCAGCTGTTGCCGATGTTGCTGGTAAAACAAGCGGCAGCTTAAAACAAGTACACACTTCTGAAAATAATCTTCGGGTTTGTGGCTGTTCTCTTCTTATGGAATCTAACACATCATGAACATTATTTATTTTCCTACCAGCAGTAAGTTCTGTCAACATAGCCAATTGCCTCGTAAACCTCTCAACATTCAAATCCCCCTTGAAGGGCTCGCAAATTTGTAGCACTTGATCTCTAATGTTTTCCACCTCCCCATTTGATGACTTTACAAGAACATTTACAAATGCCTTATAAATAGCTACTCCTGGATGTTGAAAACGTGATTCAATTTCGCCTTTAATACTGTCAATAACGGTAAAGTACTTTTGTTTCAAGAACTGCTCGGGACTTGAATATTGTACTGGTGGTGATACATTTATGCTGTGTTCTAAGCGCTTTGGAGGTTTTTGGACACGAGGGAGGCTAACTGGTTGTAAATCTAGATCTTCCCTTCATTTCTTAACTTTCTCCCACAACTCAGTGAACTTTTCCTCTGTTCTAAGGTCAGTAAGACGCCCCATAACTATTTCAGTTTTCCTCAAGGCAGATGTGATGCTGAGATCTGAGGTTTGCAGATTTCTAGCATGTTCCTCTGTAATACCAAAAACTATTACTGACACTTCGAGGTGAAATAAACTGCTGGTTTTCTCAAAGAAAGCAGACAATCTATTTGCAACAGACTCTTTGGATTTCAAGCTGTCAAGTACACTTAGTATTGTTTCATATTGAGAATTCACTACGTTCAAAGACTTGGATCGCACAGTCATCTTGTAGGGCACAGAGGATTCAGTGTAGTATTTTTTGCCAAAGCTGGATTATCATCTGCTTTGTAATTAAGGAAAATAGTAGTTCTTTTGGCAGATTCATTAAAAAATTTCGCGAGTGTGTGGACATTTTCCAGAACATTCAAAATTTCAGGTACGGTGCTAGAAGCATGTATGAGAGCTGAGTTTAAAGAATGGCTGAAGCAATGTATGTAAATAGCTCTATTCTCTTTGGAACTAATTACAGCTTGGGCGCCTTTCATGTGGCCACTCATTAATAGCTGCTAAAGTGTCTCCCATAGTTGAGGATATCTCATACAACCCAATGAAATCTTCAAATACATCAAAATCATCATTCACATGTCGCAAGGAAATGGAAACTTGTTCTTTTGTTGAATTATCTGTCGTCTCATCTACAATAAGAGCAAAGTATTTATTCTTTTTAATGTCTTGATTCAAATTGCACAATAGTGTTAAAGGCAATAATTGCAGTATTTCATTCTGGATATCATAGGAAAGCCAGTTATGATGCTTGAACAACCAGTCTTTAATGTCAGGTATTTCATTTCCTCTTAATTCAATTAGCTCATACAAATTACCCTCCTTTTCTTGTTTGCTTTTAAAAAAAGACCACAAATAACTAAGAATTTCATACATGAAACAATTGTAATGAGAGCTTTCTGAGCTTTTTCCATCTCCTTGCTAACTTGGGCAGATAACCTAGCTGAAACTGGCTTTTGATTGAAAGCTAAAAGAGTTTCTTCAGAACTTTTGTGAGATTCACTATTTTCATGATATGAAAATTTCTCGGAAGCTTTTTACCAATTGGAAAATCCAGAAACAATGAAGGTTGGGTCAACTTTTGACCTAGTGATAACTTTTAAGTTAAGCTCTTTAGCTCGCAAACAAACAAGCCATTTTACAGTTCCTAATGTATCATTCTAATGAAGCCTGGGTCATTTCTTGTACCATTCTGCTTTAAAAGAACGAGCTACTCCACTTATAATTTTATTGGATTCTGTATACTTAACAGCTGGGATAAAGTTGTACAGTTACCACTTACAGTAGATGAACTTGAAGTTCCAATTATGTCTGCGGTGGCTATGTCTGATTTAGAATCACTTAGAAGAACAGCACCCATATCTTCAGTACACAAAGATGTAGATTCATGATCACGAATACTCACAGCATCAATTTTACTATTGTTACTGCTAGTGCTGTCTGGGTCTAGCATACAATCAGTTATAAGTACTGCACCCTTATCTTCACTGCAGAAATATTTACACTCACCACTATCACTAATATTTACATCACTAGCACTATTGTCGCGATTTTCAATACATTTAGATTTTATTTGAAAGAAATTGGTTACCTGTTGCTGTTGTATTTTCACTGTGTGGTCTATTGGTCTATGACTATGTCTGCATTATTGATATAATCACGCACAAGAGTTCGGAGCCGGAATCAAATATACAACAAAACAAACATTAAAATACACTGGCAGATGGCACGGATGCACCATATTGACTGCCAGTACAATGCACTACTCAAGCGAGTGTCAGCTTGTTACAGGCTGGGTTACCACCTGCCACGAACAAGGAAGAAATCATAACAAAAATAAACATACAGTAGAATCTGATGGATGGTACAGGCTCACAGTGCAGTGCTACCAGTTACAGGTTGCCAGCTGCTGCGGAGTGTATGTTTACAGTCTGTGTAGCTGTTGCAGGTTGAAAGCAGTGGGTGGGAAATGTAAGGTTATCCGGCAGAGTGATAACACACGTGTCGGGCAGAAATGCTACTATACTGCATGTAAATTTTGTATCTTCAGTGGGCTTTGGACAGAAGCTGTTTGCCAACGTGAGTGTTATTTATTAAACATATTTCTGAAACTTTCAGCTTTAGAGTGGCATATGGTTAGTTAGTTTATGGTTATTACCTACGTAAAAGAAGGTACGCGTTAAGTAGATGAAAAAAATACTGGTGTGGTGCAAAGCACGTTGTGATACACAGTCAGTGTTTTCTACTTAATTTTTCTGTGCCTAATGTAGTATTCCTTCTGAGAACCTGACCCTCACAGCGGATTATTAGGGGGTCATTTGACCCCTCTGACCCACTGGTTTCGCCGTCCATGATTACTAGCAAGTTTTCCAAGATGGAAACTATCAGAATAGAACATATCTACAAGTTCATGTTGGAATTGCAAGTCTTACTCCAGCGATACTGCTCCAGTTACATCATTCACATTAGTCTCAGAGACGAGAATATTTGCAGTACTAGAATAGCTGCTCTTCACATCCTCAGCAAACTGGTGAAAAGTTTGAATTGTTAGAAAAGGTGCTGCAGTACACCTTAAGTTACTGTCTTCAGGTGATATTGATGAATACAATCAGCCTCATCAAATCATCATATAATCAGGTACTAGTCTTGCTACTCTGGTAGCGCTTGGTAGTACGTTTGATGAATGCCAACCATAAATGCACCTGTGTGCAGGCATAAGCAAAGGAATTCCCTTATGTCACACTGTAGTTTCTTCTCAGATATTATAATATGCTTCAGAGACAGTGGTAATGAGGTTCTTGCTCAGGTATCAAAAATAGTACGAAGCGTAGTAGTTGTACTGTCAGGCTTCAGCACACAATGATGAGGCATACTCCATTCACAGTTACTTCACACTTTTCTGAAGCCCTGCCAAAGTTCTACTTCCAGGACATTCCTCTGCTTTCATGCTAACAAAGCTAAACCAAGTATAGAAAATTACAGCAACTGGATAATGCATGGCATTCGTGTACACTCAGTGTAATAATATTTTGCCTAAAACTATTTCTTTCTAGGCATTGCCAACAAACACATTTTCTGTCAATCTTTGTTCATATTAGTTATAAATGAAATATCATAATTTATAGGGAAAATATGTATATGTATGTAAAATCTTAATTCTACCAAATATGAAGTACTTTTGTGTTAACACAGATATAACATGCTTGAGATACATGACATATTTAGGAAACAAGCAAACAGATCATACATGGAGTGTTTTTCCGAAGTTTTGATTCATAAAGTATCAAGAAACTGTGAATATATTATGTATAATACATATGTAGATTTCATCCCAAGTTCTGAATTGGGTATCTCTCCCGTGTAGCTTTCTGAAAGATAATCCTGCATAAAGCCATCATAGAGCTTCGAGCTCTGTCTGGCAAAGAAATTTTTGTTCCAGGTATTCAAACTGTCTGAAAGCTTGTGACCTTCACTCTCCAAGTTCTGGAGCTAGCATCTTGAAAGGCAAAGTCACTGTATAGCAACCCCCAGACCCTCGCTTGTGGCTTCTATGAAATATTTTCTGACAAAGCATTTCATCAGGAGTATCAGGAACTACAATATTAGAAATTCTTCTAGCGTGCAAAATGTTTTCACCCTGTCTTCAAATAGCATGAATAAAGCATGAAAACTACTAGCAAATAAAGGGGAATTTGGTGATGGAGTTCCATGTAACAGGGGAGCTGACCACCAATTAACAGCAATGGAAACGGTTCTAAAAACCATTGTGTCAGTTATAAATAACTTAGATTCCCCACCATTTGGCGGACTCTTGACACATGGCACTTTCCTTCACCATAGGGACTGACTGCACAGAATGGGAACCCGTATGCTAAGACACACCTGTAGGTTTTGAGGGCAACTACTGATTATAAAAATGCCTTATTACCAGAGTCTAGCAAAACTCAACAAATGTAAATGATCTCACCTGAATCTCTCACTTCAACATTTGCTGTTGCCAACAAAACAAGTAAGGGGGAGGGGGAGAGTGAGAAAGGAAAACTAGAGTAATAATTATTAAATATAATTTTAATAAACCAATTAATGACACAACATAACCATGCTGTGTTCACAACTTCTCAAGTAAATTAACAAAATGGAAATAAACTGATAAAAAAATGACAATTGGAATTGTTCAGCTATTGCAGAGCAGCCAACACACGAGAACAAAATTTCTTGCAAGGAAATATATTCATAGATATGTCAGAAGATATACATTACTACTGTATTTATTTGTTTATGTATGTTTTTCAGGTAGTTAGAACAAAAAAAAACCTTACATAACAAAATTAATGTGTTAAAAAATAATGTGAAAAGTAAAATATTTATCATTAGAGAGCTTAAACGTAATTCAGTTACAGTTAACACTACTGAAAAGTTAACATAACAGCGTTATCATGTTTTTGCTGAAAAAAAGTAGCTGTTATAATTAACAATATTACTTTCAACATGTTACTTCCATTCTCTGTGGCTAGAAAGCCTTAGGAATGTTGATTGGCTTGTTGAATTTAGTAAAGGAACAAGCAGCTTATTTATTTGAATAATAAATAATAGCAATAAGTCTTGCATGGCTGAATTTGATCCAAAATAGGTGTCATAATAGTGTACACATGGTGCAGTAACAGGGAACATTTGTCGGGGATTTCACCGAACAGATTACAAATTTTAGAAATACAGTATTGCATACTGCTATGGTCGCCAACAGCAAGGGTTGCCAGGAGGTGTGCAAACGCTGGGTAAACGCAACCTTGCAAGCCAGCCTGGTTGTTATGCCAACACTCCAGGGGGGAGTGAGAACGAGGTCAGGTCCGCCAGTATATAAGGATGGAACAATGGCGGCTCATGGCCATCTTGCTTCAGCTGCCGGAGGCCTTTCAGGATCGCCACCCGACAGGAGGACCACCAATCCCGTGGTCCTGTGGCCATCGCTTTCTTCAGCCGCCATCGAGAGAGCCTCCACGCTGCCGCCTTAATTACACCAGGATAATTATAAATCCTATTATATTAGTGTGATTTATGTTGTTTGAGGCGACTGGATAGACAAAGGCAATATTCAGGCCCCTTAAGAGCCAGAGCACGCTTGTTAAGTTACTCTGCTACCCATTTTAGCTTCTTGGTGTATCATACTTTACTACTTGCGTAACCTCTCTATTGGGTCGCATCTTGCGCGGCTAATGTGTAAATCTTCTGACTTAAATAAAGTAGTGTTTTTATATAAAACGAGTGCTTTACTTCTGTCTACGAGTATCCCCCTATCGAGTGCGTGACTTTTCGTAAAGAAGGGCCACAGCAATACTAAACTGTGTGTATGAAGCAGAGTTCAAAACCGTGATTTAAAATTAAAAAATTACTTTTTAAATTCTAAGATATTATGTTGTGTTCAAATGTGTGTATGTACATGCGTACACGTACACACACACATATATATTGTGTGTGTGTATGTACATGCGCACATGTACACACATACACACTTCAGTTACTGTTTACATCAACAAATACTGAACAAACCATTGAGAGCCAATGAGGTTGAAGTGAGACGAGTATGGAGCAGAGCCAAAATGCAAGGACATGGGAAATGGGAGACTGCTAAGGAAACCTGTCAACCATCAGCATCATCTGGCATGATTCCCACATGCGAAAATCAGGGAGTGACCCCGCTGGGAACCGAACCTGGTTTGCCTAGGTAGGAGGTGAGTAGTCTGACCGCTCCACCATGGCAGCCCCCTCAATATATATATATATATATATATATATATATATATATATATATATATATATATATATATATATATATATATATATATATATACACACACACACACACACACACACGCACGTGCACATGCACGCGCATGCACACGCACACACACACACAACAGAGGATTTAGGCGTGACAGTGATAAATGTACTACAGTTCATCTTTAAGTTAATGCTCCATATTATTTTCACTATTCAACACTTCACTCAAGTAAATAAACTATTTGCGAGATGATACATGAAATTATTTTCGTGTCAGTAAAGTCCTGACTTTGGTGGAAACTTACCATCCTACAGAATAGTTTTCACACAGTGTTTTCAAAATATGTTGTGCTTTTTGGGACAGGAACAAATAAATTTTGGGTTGATTTTACGGTTGCGTGGTAATTATCAAGAATAAGGCCTTTCCCAAAAACCAGCAAAATAATTCCTGAAAGTAGTTTATGTGGATATTACTATTCACACTTCAATACAAATTTCATTGGGGGATCACGTAATTTGCAGCATATGCCATGAAATGTGATAGTGAAGAGGGCTATGACAATGTGACAGTTCACAAATAACTACATACAAGTTTCAATACTTTTTGTTTTTCAGGAAGAATACAAAAGCTGAATAATGTAGTACCCAAAAAAAAATTACATTTAAATATATATAAAAATCAGGCATTGATAAATAGTGATCACATTGAGTAACACAAATCATTAATAATTCATACAACTGTTACAATTCATTAAAATGCATCACTAGTATTGGAGCATCAAAGGAAATAATTTTCAATACACTATATGAAATGCACCTCAGCTTCATTACAACAAAAATTTAATTTACAATGATAAAAACTTTACTTCAACACAACAGCAAAAAAATTACTATCCTTTCTTGACTTAGTATCATTCACGGCACCCATTTAACTTTAAAATACTATAGAAAAGAGTACAGCAAGAATTGCCCATCAAAGCTTACATTCCCAATAAAATGCTATTAAAAACAATTAAAACAATTCTCTATTTGAGGGGTGGCAGTCCAAATGGGACAACGGCTCGACCTGCTACCGTGGAGTTTGAAGGATTGAACTCGTGGGTAAGTGGGACAGGTGAGGGTGTCGTGATACCTCTAGCTGTTGAAGTCTTCTTTGGCTGCGGACAGCGTGGGCGTAAGAGACCTTCACTTTTCCGGCAGGGTTTTCTCCTTGTGCTTCTCTGGTCTAGCGAGTGCACGACCCTGGTTTGAGAAAGGGTGAGCATGTACAGCCTCCTAGAACAGGCTGCCAGCGACCTCCCTGTTGTTGGTTCTTCGTTGTGCCCAAGCTGAAGAGTCTTATGCAGACTAGAGCCCCTCGACCTTACTCAGATCGGAAGGCCGACGGAACTCCAGAGCTTTGTTTTGGCACCTCCGTATATATAGAAATTTTCTGCTTGTGGGCTGCCCGAGGGGTGCTGGAATATTTAGCCTCGCCTCACAGGAGTTGTTTTATTTAGGGGTGTGGGCTGCACCACCATTTCTTATCTCCCTGTTTAGAGGCTGTTGACATATACATGTATCACCTCGCCTCGAGACTCCGGCAGTAGTGACGACAACATGCGAAGGGTGCTGCCCTCCTGCAGCATCTCTTCCAACTAGTTTCTCTTGCTTCTGTGTGTCGGTGGCTCGGTGGATAACACAATTTCTCAGGCGTGAGTGGATGACCGCATGTCTGTGAAATTGTCCGTTGAGCTGGGATCAACCCTGTAGGCACGGGATTCACTGTCTGCTGGCATGCGACTTGCTCATATTTTATTATTTGCTCAATGATGGGACGAAGTCGAAGAGTAGAGGGTGCATGTGCAATGCACAGGAGAGCAACATGCGTCCACATTTTATAAAACACTATCATGTACCAGCACACACTACCTCTGTAATCACCTATCATGAAGTTAGGTTAGGTCTTCTTGCATTTATTAAACAATGCAATTCACATATACTTGACATAAATTTTGTGTGTAAATTTTGTGTGTTTTACCCCACTATTTCCCAGATCTTCATAGCCGTCTCAACTATCATGTTTGGTAGTACATACTGCTGATATTGTGATACCCTTAGTAAATTTTTGTTCTGTGTGATAAGTAATGTCGATTTATATTATTTTCAGGTATTATTTTGATGTTTTTCAGAAAGCCCCTATTCTAGATAATTACCTGCTAAAATTGTTGACTAACAAAAGTTTAGTTCTGATGTTTATGCCTTCATTTAAATATTATCACCAAAAAACATACTTAATTTTCACATTACTACTGAAATGCTCTGTTTTAACATGGTGGCTGCTGTGATGTCAAATAGCAAAATTAAGGCCCGGTGCTACTGTAATCTTTTTGTGATACTTACATGGCTGCCATAGGCAGGTGCAGTGGCACCAGACTTAATTTTGTTATGTGACATCACAGCAGTCACTATTTTAAAGAATAGCATTTCAGTGGGACTGTGAAAATTAAGTTTGTTTTTTGTTGATAATATTTATATGCAGGCATAAACATTAGAGTTCACTGTTAATTATTAGGAAACTTTTGCAGCACAATAGAATTAAAGCATTAAATCAATATGTGCATGTTCTCCATGTATCAAACATTTAAACAAAACTATCCAGTTTTTTTTTCATATAGTTCAGTATTTTTTATCTTAAAATGAAAAAAATCATTTTGGAGGAAACACTGCCAGTAAAACAATATCATAGCAAGTAAAGAGTAACTTTATAGTAAAACATGAAATAAAAAAAATGGCCATTTATTACTAATGAATAGACCAAAATAATTTAGTGATTAATTTTCTGTCATGCTTGAAATCAAATGTGTAAAATTTTTTTGGTATTTTCGTAATTGGATGATATCTTATTTGAAATTTCCTGCGTAGGCTAACCAGTGAAAAATACACAATTTGCTTGAGCTTCCCCTCTGTCCCAAACTAATGACCTTCAGGAAAAATAATATTGCTGCAGACAGTGTTACAGTATTGTATACCCACATGCAACGTGATCCAGAAAGATGTGCACAAACTCTGATAGGTTATTTTGTAAATAATTTGATATAGGACACAAATGGTCAGTCTCAAATATGAAGAGCTGTAGAATCCCTAAAAATGGGTGGGAGGAAAGAATATAATGTGGGATATTATGAAAAGTACCTCAGATGAACAAAAATTTGTATACTACAGAAATACGTAAACAAAGATCTTCGATAAAACTAAGATATTGTGCATGGTACCCACCTTCATTGTGTTAGAAATAGTTGTTAGCATTCTTGTTTGTGTAAATAAATTCTCCATAAAAGTATTATTAGTGTTTGATAGCAAAATATGAAACATATGATACAAACAAAGAATGTGTCTTAGTGCTACTGTCTAACTCTTGCCATTTTTAAAGGGTATTGCCATTTGTTGTAGGTAATTATGCTTGGATTGCACTAAGTAACATGAATGTTAACAGTTGATTTATTTACTTAAATGTAGGGCCACCGGTTTTTCCCAAAAAGATTTAAGTGCAGTCTAGATTTTACTATCCTGGAGCATAATTGTAATTTAATGTGGTTATTGGCTGTGTATTTTGGCTATACGACCTGGCTAGGCCAATCAGAATTAAGATGCTATAACTCTGACTCTCCGAGATTTGCAGGCAGACACGTAAGACGCATAACAATCAAAATCATCCAGTCTCAAAAAGCGGATTGTAGCTAGGGTGTTTTGGAGTATAACTGGCAGTGGAATCTTTTCGTGAAAAACAGGTGCCCCTAGTTATAGGGGGTTTCTTATAATGGATGCAGATTGCTAAGAGTCATAGCAAATACTCCTTCCCTCCGTACTCTTACTAGGATACCCTTCCAGCTCTGACATACTTGCTTAGTATTTAAGGCAGGCCATCATTGCTATGTTTCAGTACTGCAAGACAACCATTGCACATGTACACTAACAGGGTCGTGACCGACCTGGAAAACAGGGAAAAGTTTGGGGATTATATTCATCAGGAAATTGCAGGGAATTTTGTGAATTGTCAGGGGAAAAAATTGCCATTTGAGTTTTCGTGAAAGTAAGTATGTTATCATAAATATTTTAGGATATTTGTATGTTACACTTCAACAGCAGTTACATTGCAGATCCAAATTTTGTCTATTTTGAAAAGTAATTATGATCCTACTACCGAACAACGCCATTGTGCGACTAAGAGAAAGGAGGCTTATTTTGGCAGTAGAATTGGTATTAAAATGTTCACAATCATCACAACGAAATGTTTACTTCATCCTGTAGTTGTTAAACTCGTCAAAACTTCCTGTTATCAAACTTTGTTATCCATGTGACTAAGGTTGCTAAACGCAAACACCTGTAAACTGTGTCGTGCATTCACAATAAGTTAGTGCCAAACCATCTTATTGCTACCAATTAATTCAAAACTTGAAAATACATCAGTGCTAAGTTTGTTTTGGTTTAAAATTTTTATGATTAATATTTTGCATTTTGTAACGTTGCAGTTGGAACACCGAGACATTCAACTGTTAAAACGCTTGACTACAGATGAATACGAAATCATAGTTTTAATACTAAAATCTTGGAATTCTTAAAGTAAACCGCATGGCAAGGTTAAGTGCACCTTTTCAGTGGTAAAATAGTATTACAAAACATTTGGGATGTAAATCTGTATATAATGAATAAAATATACCTTTAATGAATATTTTGACAACTTGCATTAAATAAGTGTGATGCACATTTGTTTATTGCAAACAACCTCTACAGTGTGTATATTAACCTTTAAAGTCTGTGATTTGTAATTGGTAATTCATAGGCTTTGAAGTAGACAAAAGTTCAAAATACAAGTTATAAAAATACTTTATCGATTTTGTATACCAAATTGGGTCACTTGACCAATTTGTTAAAGTGCTGGTTGGAAAACTGCCTGTTTTGAAAATGCTGGGAGTGTGATAAATATTTTTTTGTTTTGATTGAACGATTTGTGTTAAATCGGTACTGTGATAAATCTTCATGCTTCGTCACATGGAAGACAGTGTTTAAACATTCTAAGGGACATGCTATTTTAGCACTAGCTCAATATGTATGGTTACCTTTTATTGTACACTTGCTACAAAGATGTTTATAGCAGTGAAACTTAATCTTGTCTGATCACTTGGTGACTGAAAGTATTTTCTAATTAATTAAATGATTTTCATAACAATATTTTCGTTATTTCATGACATCGAACACGTTGATTCTTATGCTGTTTTTTATATGTAATTGAAATTACAAATTTTCTACGAAAGGGAAATATAACCTTAAATAAATGCTTCACAAAATGTTATATTGTATTTACTAATTCATGTTGCATAAGTATCAACTGTCAAGTGCTATTCTACACAAGGCCTTAACAAAACTCTTTTATATAGTTTGGAGTGCATGACTTCAAAACATATTACTATGGACTTTAATGTCACAATAAAGCAAGACGTTCTGTTCTTGCCCAAACAGATTATTTTGAAAATTGCAATTTTGGGAAAAGTCATTAAATTTGATCAATTGCCTACATTTGAACATTTGAATTGAAATGCTGTGTAGAATTTGCATGTCTACAGATTTTTCCTTTTTTACTAATGATCAGTCAATACAATTAGAAAATAAGCATTCTTTTGTAATTGTGGTGCAGTGAAAAAGTCAAATCTGGATAGATTTTTTTTAAATTTTAGGAAACACAAAAGATTAAGTTCTTAATAATTGTTAACGTGGCCTAAGCTCGAATTGCACTCTTATAAGAAATCTTCGAATTGCCGCCGTAACTCGCACAATTTTGAAAACTGTAAGATCGAACCACACGAGAGCCATCGTATACGTCTCGAGCGTGCGAGTGGCCACTCTCTCGATCATCGCCGTGCGAGATGTGAAGTCATAGACGAGTAGCACATCAAAACAAACAAAATATTAGACATAAGATGACTGTGCAGAATGTATAATCGTATGCAAATTAAGAGCTTGTTGAATCGACAAGAATTAAAATGTGTGTTGAGAGTGCAAATGAGGTTATGGGTAAAAATGTAATTTACATAGGCCTACTACTGACGTTCATTATTGTTCAGTGACTCTTGGTTGGTTAGACATCATAAGTTATTATTTAGTCAGTCTTGCATATAAAACTCTGTAAATAACATATGTTATTATTATTGCACAAACTTTCAATTTCACAGAAACTTCTTCCCAACCGGCTGGCATCCTTGGCTGTCCAGTCAGCTGTCAGTTTGCATTGGGCAAGTTTCTTGTTTCCTACAATTTTTTTAAACAGTATAAATTAATTAAACTCAATAGCACTTAAGATTACTAGCCCAAAACTACAGCCCACTACCCAAAATAACTGATACCTTTAATCTATGTCTGCAGTATTATTACACTAAAAGTATCTATGGACTTCACAGTTGCTCTTACTCAAACACGACGCCTAGCAAAGTGCCATGTAGCTGCTAATACTCTCCAAACGATGGGTAGCTTATCATATACATTCACATTTCATTATTTATAATGCAATGTAAACATTATGGCAATGTATGATACACAACTGTGTTCTCTTGATTAAATTGTATGTAATTTCCACAGGGAAGATTTTTACTGACCAATCCCTGCCACATAAACTATTTGAAAGACAAAAAATAAATCTGCTGTTCCGTGTAAAATTTAATATCCGTATTATTAGCTGTAAGGCATATAAATATTGCATCAAGTCATACCATTAACAAAGACAATAACCTAATTTCGTTGGTATTTCCAACGTACGTAGAGGTTAAGTACGGACAACACGTGATTTTATTTTCACTATTAATTCTCTGTAAACATCATAGATTAACAGCACAACACCATTTATTCAATCACGTAAGTTACACTTTCCTTCTACGAATTCAAGAAGAATAAACTTCTGCTCGTTGGTTATTTTGGTAATTTTAGCCATTTGCTTATTCAACCACATACAATGTAAATAAACAAACGCACGCGATACAAGTGACGCTTCTGATTGACTGAGTTCCGCTAATATTTGTTCCCATCTCACTGCAGGTTCACCAACATGACAAAATGTCACTCGTATACACTTGCCTGGCACTCCCCTCACTCACTGAAAACATATGCGAGTTTCAGGGGTTGGAGCTTACAACAATTGTCTCGTATACGTTGCGGACTGTGGAAACGTCTCATATGCTAACTGCACTCGAGCAATCTCGAAATTAGGCCCCCTGGTGTACGGTGAAACTAAAGGAAATGGACAGGAAACTGCACATGTGTACTGCAGCTGATATTGTACTACATGACATCAGCCTAACCATCAAGCCTTCTATAACATTATACAGTGACTACGGGAAACAGGCATGTTCCTTCTGGCCATCCTAGAAACATTTGAGATATACTCTTTGAAGAGTGGTATTATACAGTGTAGAGGACAGTGCTTCAACAAGCACCCATGCTATCACACGTAGAGTGGGTACATAACAAACCACAGTGTGACGTGGCATGTTGTGCATTGACAGCTTCTACGGCTATACCATGTGTGAAAGGTGCAGGTATTAGGGCCAGCGGATTTTGCTCCTCAGTGAGAATTCTACCAGGGGTTTACAGCACTGTGTAATGGTTGATCATTTCCCCACAACAGTAATGTTTACAAATGAAGCTATAGTCACACGAGAAGACTCTTTCAGCAGTAGATATAACCACATTGTGTACAATTCTAACCCTCAGATGACTTCAATGAGGGGCTGCCAACACTATTTTTCTGTTGACATTTGGGCTGTTTTAGTGGGTGACTACTTGAATGGGCCATATTTGCTGCTGCACCATTTGACAGGCTACATGTACTGGCAGTTTTAGAGGTTCACATTGCCAGAGTTCCTGAATGATGTACTGCTTGCCATCCAAGAGTGCATATGCCTACTGCATGATAACATACCACCCTATTTCACAAGAACTGTGTCTGACCAACTCAACACACAATTTCCTGTCTAGGGGATTAGAAGTGGCAGCCCTGTATATTGGCCATCATGCTCGCCTGCCCAGAATCCAATATACTTCTGGCAGTAGGTATTTCTGAAGGTGTACATTTATGAGACACCCATTGAATCAGAGGAGGACTTGTTAGGGAGAATCATAGCTGCCTGTGATTAGGTAAAAGATACTACCTGTATTTTTGAATGGGTACATCAATCACTAATACACCACATAAACTTCTGCTGTGATGTTCGATGAGGGCATTTTGAACATTTTCTATGAAGCTGCATGTTTATAGGCAGTGACTGCAATGTCTGAAATGCATGTCCAGTTAGTGCTGCCATTGCAGATACCAACAATGTGAAATGCAGTGTATGTTAATATGTTGTTGGTACTCAAAGTTTAATAAACACATTATTACAAACACAAGCAACTGGGCCAATACCTACCAAACCCTCATACAAACAATAATATGCTTTATATCTGTGGCTGGTAAAATTAAAAGTTTGAGGTTTTACATTGTATATTTTTGCACAAAAATGCATGTAGCCTCCAAGATTATAGATGGGCTCTGAACCACTGGGAAACTGACTTTGTGCTCATAAATGTGGGTCATTCCAGGGGATGTAATTGAACCTTCAATGGTTGGACCGGACCTCCTTGCCACATGTGTGTAATGCCGTAGTGATCATGGCCACTGAGAACACTTTTATCACTGGTAGAGCTGGGTGGGTAGTGATGTAATAGAAAGAGGGGAAGGGGAAATCAGTGTGTTGTACATGACTGTGCATCAACTATTGCATACACAATTTAACTACATAAACTACAGTTTGAAGTTTAGGCCAATCATGGGTGTCCTATATCAAATTATCTGTTTTTTTTTTTTTTTTAATGTAGAATAACCTGTCTAATCTTTCTGAATCAGACTACATGATAGCAAGTTGTTTCGTGTACATCTACCATGTTACAGTAGTTTCGTGTGGTTTCTACTTAATGACTGTCCATCAGTGATTTCATCCATGCTCTCTCTAGCTTCATTACCATCACCAGGACATCATCAGTGTTGTTACACAACATACTTATATAGCAAAATGAATGAAATTTTCATGCCTTTAAGCCTAAGCTGATATCCTTTTTCTAGGTAAACACTCCTCAGTCAAATAGTACATCATTTGCTATTATAGATCAAAATGCTATAGTTGCAGTGTGGCTGCAATTATAATTACTAGTTATGCATTTACACACTTGAATACATATTGATATTGCTCCTTTATTTATTTATTTATTTATTTATTTGTCTGTGTACAGTCATTAGAGTGGAAATCATATGTGTGAGAAAAAGTAGGAGAGGGGCAGGGAGGTGGTGTGAATTAAGATGGGGAGGGAAGGGGGAAAGAAAAGTGGAGTCTCACACAGAATTCATTGTAATATTACAATTAATGTGCAGCACATGTTATACTTTATTTATTGTTTGATGATATTTTACTATCCATAATTAATCAATTAAACTACATCATACTTATGCATGCGACATAACTATAACACCACATTTAACTTTTGTTATTATCATTTATTTTGTACATTAATTTACACTTTCAAATAACTGTGCTCTTTCTTGGTGCATACTCACCAAGGATACGATGCTTTTCTTTATTAAATGCAGAAAGTTTCATGTGGGTCATGTGAGCCCCCTTCCTTAGGTCTGCACCTGTACAAGTTAGATTCCCATTCATTACCTAATCAGGGTAAGTTGGTAAAATTAGAAAGCCCCAAAATGATTTTATTTGCTATGAAATAAATGTCCTAAAACTGTTCTCATAAAATGTGTGCATTATTAATTAATGGTAGTTATAACACTTCACCTTAGCATGAATTTACCCATAAACTTGAATTCAAGTATTTGTTTCCAAGAGTTATTTTTGCTACAGCCAAGAATAGTTGTTAGGTTTTCATTTTTCTGCTTTATTTTAGTACATAATTTTGTAATACCACAAATACCATTCTTGTCAGTTTACAGACAGACACAGTGGAATTTTTTTTTTTTTTTTTTTTTTTTTTTTTTTTTTTTTTTTTTTATGAGACTGCATGAGCATGTGTATATTTTAAAAATTTGTATTTCTGTGTAAAGTAAAATTTCGTGAGAATGTGTGAAACAGTATGTTGGCCTGAACAGAAAGCTAGAACATTTAAGGGGAAACATGTTTTCAGCATGAGAATCTTCAAATTACTATAGAAATTTTCTCATGTTATAAGTAATCACAGGAAGGGGTTACATTTGTTATGTCTAGATACTGTAGTGTACAGAGCACATTGAATTAAATTTGCATCATTATTAACCAGACAACATATAAGCCTACATGTTTGCTACTGGGTGGAAACTGCATTGCAATGTGTTATTAGCATGATAGAGGGAGGTGAATTACTTCCCGATTGGACCCCATCCATATGACACAAATAGCTGTGGGATGATGGAGTAATGTCTGCGAGTGCCAAGAGTGTTCCTCGGTGACACCATCTGGTAGTTGATGTCCTGGGGATGCTCCGCAGTCATGGCCAGTGGCTGTGGCATGGTCTCACTGAGGGGTTGCCCAGCCTTTGGAGGGTAGTGGACTCTGGACTTGCGGTTTAAGTAGAGCACACTGAAGGGCATCCCTCCAGCCCCCCAGCCCCATGATGTGAACACATTCTTCTTTACACCTTCATTCATCTGTAAGAAAATGTGGTTATAGTAGGGTACTTATGATTTACCTACAAGAATTTCTTCAATATTAATGATTTTTTTGTGGGAAATATATGTACAGAACTACATAAATATTTTCAAAAAACATTGATGATTACTTTTTCCTCCAAAAAAATGTGACTCCCACCACTGGTTATAATAATACAGAACATTGAGATGATGGTTTTTAACTTTCATTCTTTATGACTCAGAATTATTGTATTGAGTACATAGCTGTCAAGTTTAATACATAATTAAAGCATTTCTATTAAAATATTGGCTTTATTTGACTTCAGCCTTTACAATAAAAACATGTCATTCTCAAGTGCTGTCGTGGCATAGACTGCCATGTAGTCCTCTTGCTAGCTACTTCGTCACATGTAAAAACCAATATGGCCAACCCCTGACATCTCCCTTCCTTTATTTTTTTTTAAGTTCATGTTATACAAACTGAGAAAGAAAGCACAAACAGACCTCAACTACTAAACAACTAACTTAAACTATAATATAAAACATCAGACATAATCACATAGGTAAGCTGCTGCTTTTATCTCCCTTCCAGACCATGACCAGACAGTTGGACAATTATGATGCTCTAGACATTGTTCAGAGAGGGTGGAGTAAGAAGTAAGTTGGCATTCTTGTGAACTATTAGCAACAGACCTTTCTTGGTCCATAGATTGGGCACTAACCCCACCTGGTACAGGGTCTGAAACATGATCTCTGTATGTGATTCAGCTGTGCCATCTATGTCACCATAACCCTCAGACCATGGTATATTTGTGGGTGTTTTATAAACATCAAGTCTTATCCTTTCAATCCTCCTTTTGTTTGCAAGCTCTATCACAATAGACCTTGGGCAGTTACTATCACCTACAACACAGCCTGGAAGCATTTCATCATCAGGCTGTCGTACAAAAACATTAGTTCCAATGGGATAACCATCATGCATTGGTTTGCTAAATTTATCATTGTACAGTTTGTAAGCTTTTTGTTTATTATGTAAATGAGTTCTAGCCTCAACCAAGTCTTTGTCAGGTTATTGTGAAATGACTATTTATTGGGAAGAAATGCATTAAGTAATCTTTCCATCATCAATTCATTTGGGGACTTAGAAATTGTGGAGTCTATGGGAGTATTTCTCAACTCTATAAGACTAAGAAAAATCGGAGATGCTGCAAGGACAGTACTTGTCAGTGTTTGAGGCAAAGGAGGGTTGGAATAGGGGGAAAAACAGGGTTCGGGGGATGTATAGTGAGTTTAAGATGAGGGAGTGGGAGATAGAAAAGGTAATTAGGGGTTTGGAGAGCAGTAAGGCAGGGAGACCAGATGGGATAGGAAACGCAGCACTGACGTTTGGTGGCAAGGAGTTGGCGAAATATTTAGAAGTGCTGTCTGAAAAGTCCTTAGGAGAGGGTAAGTTACCACAAGATTGGAAGGATGCTATGGTGGTACCTATACACAAGCAGGGAGAGGATAGGGGGAGGCCTGGCAGCTACAGACCGGTGAGTCTCACATCAAATACAGGAAAAGTAATGGAGAGACTGGTAGTGCAGTATATGGTGAGGGTAATGAACAATAGGAATTGGTTGGAGGAGTTCCAGCATGGTTTCAGGAGGGGTTACTCATGTGGGACTCAGCTGGCTGGCTTATTAGAGGATCTGGTGCAGGTAGTTGATGAGGGGAAGCAGGTAGATGCCTGCTTCATAGATTTTGAGAAGGCATTCGATAAGGTGCCCCATGGAACATTGATAAGGAAAGTGGAGGCGCTGATACCAGACAGGAGGGTAGTGGAATGGATAGGGAACTTCTTCAGGGGGCGAAGGCAGAGGGTGAAAGTGGGGGAGGCAATATCGGAGGAAGAGGAGGTTACGTCAGGGGTACCACAGGGAAGTGAAGGAGAAGGCGTATGGCACAATGGTACGGCCAATGTTAGAATATGCTGCAGCAGTATGGGACCCGTATGTGGAGGTGGAGGTGCAAGAACTGGAAAAGGTGCAGAGAAGGGCAGCAAGATGGGTGAAGGGTAAGTGGAGAAGGCAAGGGCAGGATGATGAGGAAGAAGGGAACTATAGGCCATCAGTGATGATGAAAGAAATGGGGTGGAGCTCATTGAAGGACAGGAGGAAAGTTGAATGGTTAGTCAGGATGTACAGGGTGGTGAATGAAGAGGGAGGATGGGGAGGGCTACACTGCAAGCTAAGTAAGGGGGTGTTTAGGGGAAGAGGAAACAACAGTGAGAAGCTTCAGAGGGTGTGGAGGAGAACAGAGCGGGGTAGGCAGTCCATACTTGTGAGGTCTGTGAGGGAGTGGAATGTGTTAAGGGAAGAATTGGTATCTGTGGGAAGGGTTGGTAAATTTAGGAAGGGAGTGGAAAAGGAGTTGGTTGGGTGAAGGAGAGTTGAGAGAGCTCGCCACCGGGCGGTAGCCTAATTGCGAGTGTATGTATGTATGTATTAATTCCTTAAATTTGTCTGAACTAAACTGTGGGCCATTATCACTATGTACCTTCTCTGGAATGCCAAACCTGTCAAATACTGATTTCAGCACTTCAATAGTGGTCTCACTACTCTTATCCCGTAGAGGTACTAACTCAACATATTTACTAAAGTAGTCAACAATAAGTAAGTAATCCTCACCCTGAAAATGAAACATATCTGTACCCACTGAAACATATCTGTACCCACTGTGTGCCAGGGTAGTTCAGGAATCTCACATAGCAATAATGGCTCACGAGTATGTTTACGTTGAAAATTTAGGCATGTGACACAGTTGGAGATCATGTCTGCAATTTCTTTGTTCATGTGAGGCCAAAACAAAACCTTGCATGCATGGTTTTTACATTTTTCTAAGCCCAGATGGTTATAATGAATCAAATGAAGCATCTATGTTTGGCCACCCTTGTGTTACACATTGTTTAACCAATGTCAAGTCATTATCTTTGAGTGTTTTGTCCTTAAACAACTGAACCTTGGCTTCTGAATTTGAGAAACCCTCTACAACAAGACACACATGAAGATCAACATCATTATCAATTTGGTAATTTTTCACATTTTCTGGGACAGTAGACCTAAAAAGGGCATCTGCGATACACAATTTTTTACCAGGTGTATACTTTATGACAGTATCAAATTTTTGTAAAAGCAATCACAGTCTCTGTAGACACAAAGGTGTTTTGCTCAAGGGTTTCTTGAATATGTATTCTGATGGCTTATGATCACTTTCTACTGTTACAATGTTCCCATAGATATGTTGAGAAAATTTTTCACACCCAAGTACTACTGCCAACAATTCTTTTTCTATTTGTGCCCAATTTTTTTGATTTTCAGTTAATGACTTGAAAGCATATGCCACTGGAAGGCCACCTTGCAGTAGTACAGCACCCATAGCTTTACTGCTGCTGTCTACAGAGACTACACCCAGCTTCTCAACATTATAAAACTGTAGAATTGGTGCCCTAGACAAGTTTTGCTTTAAGTTTTCAAACTCCCTTGTCTGATTTTCATCCCACTCAAAAACCACTTCATCACAAGTAAAAACCACTGCTGCCAACCTCTGACAATAGCCACATGACTTGAAAACTTGTAGTCAGTTTTTGTGTTCATAACTGTGTAAAAGAAAATTTAGTTTTTTAGCTTTTAAAAAACAGGTAATTTTTATGTAGTTGCTGTTTTAAATTCTCATAGAGGTGCAAATATGTACCAAGTGAAATCTAATGGCTTCACTAGTATGAATAAGGTAGAGTAAGGAAGAGGCGAGCAAAGTTGACTTCTGCCATCACCACCTCCCCAATTTTGCCTCCCACAAACTTTGCCACCAATGGAAGATGCACACCCTGCCTGTGCAACTGGTGTTTCTATATACCAGGTACCACATATGTTCAGTATATTTACAACAAATGGCAAGTTAAGATAGCATATGTTTTGTACACAACATGCACTCATTATGTACAATAACTCAGACAGGCTTATGTTATCAAACAAATTGTGTTAGGGCTGACTATTTGACTTATAAGTCACATGTCTTCACTCAGCTTTTATAATGTTTGGTCATTCCAGATTCTTATTTTTAAAATGGTGGCTAGGCTATTTTTAATTTTTGAGTGCTATGTTTTGCCCTAGGAACCATTCATCCATTTTTAACTAAAATTCACACATTGACAGATATTGTCATCACTAAATTCAGAGACTCATGACCTCATTAGGTTATCATTTTAAAAACAAAGTGCTACTTTAATAAGTTAAAATTTTGCATGGTGTATCGAGAACTACTCATTTAATCTCCATCAAATTGGATGCACAAGTAGTGCTTTTGTAGGCCATCGAAACTTAACTAATCTTAGTAGGTAAAATGTTAATATTCAAAGTTGTGACCTTTCAATTACTTTAGTTTTTTGTGCCATATCTTTGGAACTGCTAGACCTAATTCAACTCAACTTGATATCCTGGTAGTACCCATTGTATACTCCTAATATGCACGTGTGCAGGACTTTTCAATTAGCGGCCCATCAAACTCATCAGACTACTCCTTTGACTAAATATTTTGTCAACTATTAGTTTTTTTAAATACCTACTTTTGAATGCTAACACCTAATTTAAAGTAAGTTATAACTCTCACTAGCGTAAAATGCGTAATAAAATGATTTTCACATAAATAAACCCACTATGCATAATCGAGCCATGCCTTTGTGATAATTGAGCATTACACACCAAGCATGGTAAAGTCTGTTCACGGTAAAGTGAGCCCTTTTGAAATCAACCTTTGGAAAATGTCACTGCCCCTACTTGCGTACATTTTAATGGGTGCAGCACTAACTGTCACGCACCCAGTAAAGTTGGCAATGATGGAGCAAAAATGGTTTCATGTGTTAACATCATATTACAAGTGTTAAGTAAATATTTCTAATTACTAAAATATTTTATTTTACTTTTTTATTCATATAAGCACAACAATAAGTATATTTGTAAAATATTTACTTCTAAAAATTTTACAGTTGCGCTTGAACGACAATCACATAAAGTGATTAGGCCCATGGTAATGTTAATTGTACATATGGTGGAGGAATACACAGTGCATACAAGTAGATTTTAAGCAGGGCTTTCAAAAGTTCTCATTTTACCATGAACAGCCCTATAATTATTTGTAAGTGGTTCAATGGGAAAACTAATTTGAATAGCCCTGGTATAGACAAACATGTAGATCATATAAGCTCGTACATCTTATATGGAGGAGGACTCAACCAATTGCCAAATTTAGCATCCATATATTGATACAGTAGATCATGTAAACTTAAATGAGATAAGTAGCTCAGGCACTTATTTTGAAAATGGTGGCCATTTAAATTTCTTGGTCTGAGTCATATTTTAGAAGTTATTTCACCAAATTTTAACAAAAAAATTGTACATGTACTGTTCACACTGTTAGCATTAAATTAAGCAACTCATGATCTAGATTAGTTACCAGTTCCAAAATGCTACTCTTTATGCCATATGTACCTAATCATTAGGCCACTACACTTGGAGAGCTTGCAGTTCTTATTGTGTACACTAAAGACTGCAATATATTGATGATTGATAAATGCTTTAGTATGTCATACTGAAAGATACTATTGCCTGAGAATTAAACTTAAGTATATCTCTGTAACTTGTCAGCCAATTTTACATTTAAATAATACTTTGTACTTTGGAAGGCCATTAGAATTTTTTATAAAATGATACTGTATTTTCAAAATGTTGGTCTTATTATTGCGGTGTTATAAGCTACATTTCTGGTACCATAAAACTGACATAAATTCAACTGTATGTGCTGAAAGTACTTACTGTGTGAAATATGACAATATTAAACCCAGATAAAACCATTATAGTATAAAGAAATGTAAAAGTAATGTTTGAGAGAGTAAAAAAATATAATGACGCATGTCTACATAAGGTAACTTAACTGTTAAACAAATGGTGTATAAAAATTTCACTGTTTAATGGGATGAGAATTACCCCTATTATGAACCATTTGCAGTAGCTGTGTATATGAGACTCCACAATTTCATAGAAGAAAAGTGGACTAATTATTTAAAATGTGTTATGCATTTGTGTAATTTATGATATATGGGAAAGCTGTCGGAATGAGCAACATGTTGCATGGCACTTTAGTTGGTGGCCTCAAGTGCTGGCAATGCAATGGCACACAACTCAACTACAAGGGCTGTATCACTGGTAAAGAGGTGGAGCCAAGCTAGCTCTCGCTCTTCTTAGTGCAGATAGAGGCACTATGTACATACCTTGCCAGCTTGGGCTGTTCCATTGTCAAGGTTGTTCCTCTGTATCACAACTATGGGCAGCTCACTGCCACATGGAGTAGTCATCTCTCTGCATGGTCTTTTCTGCAAATGATTGTCTTCATCATATATCCACCTTGCATTTTTCTCGTTGCTTTCTCCAGACTGGTCCAGCACCAAAGGAAAACCAATCACTGTGGTTATAATTATTAATGTTGTTATTACAATGGTCTTCTCAATCAGCATGGCCATTATTAACCTGTAAGAACAAGTAAGATCACATTTTATGTAAATATGTTCAAATACTATAAAAATAATTTTTTCTATAGGTTTGCTTGAATAATGGAATTAACCTTTTTTCTTTCTTTCTTTCTTTCTTTCCCCCGTGAGTCTTTACAATTGCAGGTTAAATTGTTAGGTGCATTTGGCATTTTGTCATTTTAAACAAATATTTAATAGAGGGCTGTGTGAAAACGAATATTGCAATATTATCGGGGGGGGGGGGGGGGGGGGAATAATCTTTAGAAAGCAATAAAAATAACAGGTAAAGATGTGACACTAAAAAATTGAAGAAATCTGGAGTGAATTTGTAGTACAAATAGGAAACAAAACAGTTTAGTGAACTGTTTTAAGGTTGTCAGAATTCCCAATAAATTGTGATACAAATGTGTAAGCATTTATATAGACAGGTTTAAAAGTTCAAAATTTTTGGGAAAAAATAAAAATAAAAAAATTTTGAGAGTCTTTTTTTAAACTTTGAAAGCAAGTTTCTTATTTGTATTTTAGTGACAAACTAAACAGGTGATGTTATTGTGTATCAGAAAATACCTTGTTGAGTGGAAATATTGAGCATTTGATCTTTTTCTAATAACAAGGTTAAGAGCTTGCCCAACTTTCAATAATGTATAGCCAACATTTTTAGTTTTATTTTTAAATGTTTAATAGCTGTAGTAAACAAAAAAACTGTATTTTTGCATTTGTGGCACTGCCAAGGGAAAAGGAAATCACCCATAAAAAAATTAACTCCATAACAATATGCAGTATACTGATTTCATCAACGATAATGTTAAAATTAGGGTTTTACAGCATACTATTATCAGTTTAAATGTCGAATACGATGAAACCTCAATCTAAGAGTGCCTTCAAATCATTTTGTTACTGACAAGATTGTTGTAAGTTACTAAATGGGCTGGTGGGGAAGAGAGAGCTTGAACCACTATTATTTCAGCCTCCATGCAGCCTATTTGTATATCCATATTTGCCTAGGCATAGTAGGGTAAAACATACAGCTTTCTTTGTTATTCTATAATAGTGGAAATACTGTGACTATTTTGTATGATTGATTGATAGATAGATAGATATATAGATACATAGAGATATAGGTAGATAGAGAGATAGACAGATAGATAGAGAGCTAGACAGATAGATAGAGAGATGGGACAGAGAGAGATACAGAGAGAGATACAGAGAGATAGATGGAGAGTGTGATATATATAATATATATATACATATATATATATATATATATATATATATATATATATATATATATATATATATATATATATATATATATATATATATATATGTGTGTGTGTATGTATGTTACTGTCCATTAGTGTTTTTGGGGGGGGGGGGGGGGGATCTTTCAAGCTGCAACACTCATTTGCCTATTAGCTTTAATACACCCTATACCACAAACATTTAACACTGTTATTAACATTAGAGTATTCAGTTTTTAACTAAATGACACTTTTATTTATACATTGTCTAGCAATCATACAGAGTGTTCCGCGACTCAGCCGACATACTTTGGCAGCGTATTATATAGATCATAGGCAACAAAAAATTTAATGTACACAAGGTGGCTATGCAACCGCATTTCAGAGTTGTATGAACTTAAATGCAATAAAAACAAAAATTGGAATTACTTAATATCTTTAATACAATTGACTGCATTCATTTTGTAAGTCTCACACAAGCTGTGCAAAATGTGCCCAATCAGACCGTAAGCATACACTGCTAGTGTGGCTGGTGTGGCCAGTCTTTGTTAGTGTATTTGAGGCGAGTGGTTTAGCAACAATACCAGGAATGTTTACATGTGCAGAGTATGCAAACATGGTGTTTGTTTACATATACTGTAATGGAAATGTGTGAGGTGCAGCAGGTGAGTATCCGCGCAGGTGGAGTGGAAGAGGTGAGCCAGTCCCATGGCTGACACACTCTCCAGACCTCTCCCCGTTCAACTTTTTATTCTGGGGCTGCCTGAAGAGTAGGGTTTATAGCAGATGGTGGCACATTTTGAACAGCCTCTGTGAGACATTCAACATGAATGTAGTCAGTTACATTAAAATCATTCAGTAATTCCAATTTGTGTTTTTATTACATTTACATCCCTGTAACTCTGAAATGGGGCTGCATAGCCTACTTGTGTATATGACATTTTTTGTTGCCAATGATCTGTATAACATGCTGCCAAAGTATGTCGGTTGAGTCGTGGAACATCCTGTACTTATTTTTTAATTAATATAAATTAAAAACAGTGATGTCAGTGCTGTATAGCAACTGCTAATAAGAAGTTGCTTAGGTGTACAATATTATTAAACTTAGATTTAGTGTGCGATTTAAACATTTTTTTTGTATTAAAATAGTTACATTTTCAGTTAGCAATGATAAAAACATATTCCGTTGCTTTTTAGCCACAGGCTTATGAGATCACTTTCCTGTCTGTGTATGTATGTGTATATATGGGAGGGAGGGAGAGAGAGAGAGAGAGAGAGAGAGGAGAGAGAGAGAGAGAGAGAGAGAGAGAGAGAGAGAGAGAGAGAGAGAGAGAGAGAGAGAGAGAGAGAGAGAGAGAGAGAGAGAGAGAGAGAGAGAGAGAGAGAGAGAGAGAGAGAGAGAGAGATATATATATATATATAAGAGAGAGAGAGAGAGATATAGAGAGATATAGAGAGATATAGAGAGATATAGAGAGATGAGAGAGAGAGAGAGAGAGAGAGAGAGAGAGAGAGAGAGAGAGAGGAGAGAGAGAGAGAGAGAGTGTGTGTGTGTGTGCATGTGTGCCCCCCCCCCCATCTTGTTCTTTCAATTTATAAATGCTTCAACCAAATTTCATCAAAGTTGGTACACACATAATACTTAGTAAGGATACCTGACTTTTTAGTTGTTGATCACGTTGGGCAATTACTTTCATAATAGCTGCAATTTTAATATTTAGGGTGATATGTTATATCTCAAGAACCATTCAACCAATTTAAACCAAATTTTGTATGCCAGCAGACCATTGTGTAAACATTAAATTATGTGATGGATGATGGCTATTATTTTTGATATGCCATTTTGTAAGATAGCACCAGTTGAATAAATAGATTTTACATTATATCTCAAACTATCCAACCAATTCTCACCCAATTTGGCATATAAGTAATACTGTGGTAGGCCATGTAAACATAAGTGATTGAACTTGATTAGTTACTTATTTTCAAAATGGCGGCCATACAAACTTTTAAGTTTATGTAATATGTCTGCCATATCTATTAACCAATTTCGACCAAATTTTGTATACTGAAAGTATCTATTACAAGCATCATATATAGCAAAAAATAACCACTTTTGCCGGCCATTTTGGAAGATAGTATCATATGAATAACTAAAGTTATTATGTCATAACTTGGTAAATAATCAACCGATCCCTACCAAATTTGGCAAACCAGTAATACTGATGCAGATAATGTTAATTGATATGTTTTAAGCATGTCATGCACTTTTTTTCGAAATGGCGGCCATATAGACATTTTAGCTTAGAGTGCTATATCATTGAAACATGTAATCAATTTTAACTAAACTTTGTATGCTGGCAGTGGATATTACAACCATCAACTGTATGTACATAGAGCATCTTTTGTCCACTATTTTGTAAGCTAGCACCATGAAAGTAAATTAAGTTTTTTTTTTGTAGTATCTTGGGAAATAATGGACAAATTCCTTCCAAATTTAGCAAACATATAGTATTGCAGCAGGTGGTGTAAACTGGTATATTTTATATAGTTCGGGCACTTATTTTCAAAATGGCAGCTATAAATATATATTTCAGCTCCGTATATTTTATTAAGAAAACAAATTCCAACTTAACTTTGTATGCTGGCATCAAAATTGTTACTACATTACTTTTTTGTCCTTCATTTACAACGATCGCTACATGAAAATGATGGAAATTTTATGCTATATCTCGAGGACCAATCAACTGATTCCCACCAAATGTTACACTGAAACATTTCAAATAAATTTGTACCTAATTGTGCACACCATAAATGCTACAGAAGGCCATCTAAACATTCGTGATTTAAATGGGTCAGACAATGATGTTCAAAATGGCAGCTTTATAAATCATTAGGTAAGTTTGACATATATATTAAACAGTGTAACCAAGTTCAACCAAATTTTGGATGTAGACAGTATACATTAGAAACATGGTATATAGAGCCTCTTTTTTTTTTTTGGCAATTGTGTATGATAGCATCAAATAAGAAAATAAACTTTTTATGTCATATCTCAGGAACCAAACAATCAATTTTCATCAAATTCTTCACAAAAATAGCACTATGGTAGGCCATGTAAACGTAGATATTTTATGTGGTTCAGTCACTTATTTTCACAACATAGGCCGTGTAAATGTATAGGCTAGTAAACCCTATCATTCAAAACATTAGACTGATTAAATCCTAAGTTTATGCTCTGAATCTGACCTCCGTAATGCAGTGGATTGCACATTAACTTATAGTATGATGTTTTTTGTGTTCAAGTCATGGTTAAGGCATGTGTGTATTTGTAATTTTCTCACTACTGTTGCATAAGTTTCTTGTTTCATTTCTAATGTTATTGCTTTTAAAGAGAAGTCAAATCCTTCCTGTCAACTCAGCTTTTAAGAAATTATTTAAAAAGTAATTGCACTCATGTTTAGGAAAGTGGGTTCATTAGTTATCAGTAATTTCTTGTTTCTCCTCTTTTTCCGCATGAAGGAAGAATAATTATGTTTTAGTTTTATATAGTGAAAGAATATGTAGTGAATGTATGAAAGTGGAAATTTAATAGGGCTTCAGAAAAATATGAAGCTATTGTGAATGGACTGTACCTATATTTTAACTATCAGAGCTGTTGTTAGCCCTATTATTTGAGTAAGGTAACCAATTTATTTATGACAATATCAGTAATGCAGCTTATGCATCCTCACTCGTGTCAGGTAATCCATATGGCTCTTCATACCGCTACTAGCCTTAACAAGATAAGGATACACTTGGCAGTTTCTGTACTGTTGGTATGTGCACTTTCATGTACAGGCATTTTTGTATCTGAGGGGGCTAACAGTGTTAGTCTCCTGAGCATTTATATTGTTGGGGCCCATAGTCATAATTTAATCATGAAGAAATCTGATGGCCAGTATACTGGATAGTCTGCTCAGCTAGTTGTAAAACCGGTAAGTGATATTTAGAGTTTAGGTGTGCCACAGGATGATGGGTTGGCTGCATCAGTGGTTCTTTCTGGTGGCAAGTCTCACTGGGTTTGACTCATGGTAGTAGTGGTTGAAACATCCAGGAGGTCCTCCAGGCAAGTGTCTGTGTTGCGTTAATATTTTGCCTTTTGAAATGTTTCTGAATGCTCAGAACTTCTTGTGGCTAACATCAGTTTGTTTGCTTTTAACCAGCTGACGTGTCATATTTTGGAATCAAAATAACCATATAATTATCATTGCTATTAGTAAGTAATGCATCAAATTTCATCAGTAGCAGACTCATTTGAAATGAAACCAGTTATAAGTTGCAATTCGTGATGTAAAATGTGAACTGTGTCCACACTGCAACGAGAAATTATATGGATACCTGTTTCAACCACACTTACCACAATGTTCGTTTGCTTTGTGTGACCTTAAGAGGCCATGTCACAAATTCAATCCCATATCTGTTCTAATGGTGTATTTAATGATGGTTTTCTTTGAAAACTATAAACAATAAAGATATGAAACTCTACATAGTGAAAGTTTATAGTAAACTTGTCTGCTCTGCTTACTTAAAATTTATTTAATGTTCAGTATTTTCTTTCTGTGATGAAAATTATGTCAAGGAATTTTTGGATACAACTTATAAGTTAAAATTAAGCCAAGGATTTATAAAAAAAATTACACAAAATTCAAAAGAGAATTAATGTTCTATATATTGCCTTCCACTCAATATTATTATGGACATTCTGGGTGAATTACGGTGTGTATTATTTCATTTTGCGACTGTTGTTGTGGAGATAGGCGTTTTTCATCCTGTGTCCCTATGATGTAGTGGTATTATCCTGTCTCGAGAGACCACCCTCAATCACTCTCCCCTCACTCCTTAGTCACACCCCAGGGGTCTCTGACCTCTGGAGCCTCTCATAAACCTGTTTCCCTATAATTTGCATGTTAATTGACAAACTGAATATTATTGAGAACTATATGTGGTAATGGTATGAAATTATAAACAATGAAAGTTTATAATATACATTTCACTTACCATTATTTCAAATTTATATCATTCTGTATCCGCTTAGAATAGCAAAAATTATGTCAATAATTTTAGAATCCATCAGCATAAATTAAAACTTATCCAAGAATTTATAAAATAATATGTGAATATTAAAACAGGATGAAATTCTTATGACTACTACCTTCTGATCATTATAGCTATAAAATTGTTGGGTTGATTTTTACGTATGTTATCAGTGATAAACCAATTTACACTGCAACTACAGTGACTGCTATTATGGAGATGAGAGTTTCTCATCTTCTGGCGTCAGCTGTCCGGCCTGGCCATCCATTCTCACTCAGTCACCCCAGAGGTCCTCAACCTTTTGAGGCTTTCCAACACCCACACTAGTCTTCGGTGCTATGCGAAGTGTGTTCGCTTCTTGCCAACAGTGTCACAGCATTTGTAGTGGACCTGAATTTAGATCTTGTGTTACATGGTTGTATAAAAATAATAAAATCCCTGACTTTTTTAATGGGTTTTCCTTGTCACCCCATTTTTCTCTCCTATCTTACATCTATGCGATTATCACACCATTATTGTAAAGAGTTTAATAAATGAAATCCATGTGCTTTAATACAAAATAATATTGTTTTTTTTTGTCAAATTTATAAATATTATATTGTACAAGTTAAAGTAATTGTAATGAGTGATCGCATATGTGCGCTGATTGTTAAACAAAACACGCCACAATTTTTTATTCATTTTTACAAACAATATTTAATTTTATTTGTGTAGGCCTATATGTTTTACATACACACTCGTGATTCAGAAAAACGTGTACAAACTTGGGCAGGTTATTCCTCACGAAAATAAAGTTAGACATAGCAATACCTGCTCCTCGTGTCTAAAGTAGAAAACCACTATGAACCTGCTATTCCATTCAGTGTGCCATGTATCCTAGGGAGTGGGTAAGAATCTTTCTTGGTCACATTATTTAGTTGGCGGTAATCGACACAAAATTTAATAGAGCTATCTTTCTTTTTGACAAGCACAATGGGAGAAGATCATGGACTGACTGATGGCTCTATCATATCTAAATCCCTCATCACTTTCAGAATACCATCAACTACCTCATGTGAAGCTAGCAGTAGTCGCCTTGGTGGCAGCTTTATGGGCCTGGCATACCCTGTGTCGATATGGTGGCATGCAACGTTATTTCTGCCAAGTTCATTGGGCTCACAGGAGAAAGCATCTCTATTTCTTTGTAGCAATTCTGAAACTGCCCTCTCCTGTTGCCAGTTGAGGTTTCTCTTGTTCTTGTCAGCAGTTCTTCCATAGCGTCTGGTAGAGGACATTCCATATTTGGTAGCATTGAAGCTTCTGGAACTTTTGGAAGTACCTGTGAGATCTGTTTGCAAGCCCCTATTGTGGCCCCCTTTTCAAGATGGATAGCATGGTCAGATAAATTAATCATCCTAATGGGCAAACTTTCCGATTTTGAAGAAATCAAAGTTCTTGCTACAATGACGCCATCTGGTAAAATGCCACCCTTCTAGTTAAATTCGATTATGACCAACTGCCTGACAAATTTTCCCTGGCATCTGCCTGGAACAACAATTTCGCTAGAAGCAGGGAGCACAGTCAACTGATTACAACTACTGAGCAGCTCGTTGGTGAATATAAGTCTAGTCGCATTGACACTACCAACTTGGTATTACCAGCCCATAACATCCCCAGTCGAGTATCGATGCAGTATCCTAGCTTACGTAACACATCAAGACCAAAACTGCATTCGTCCTCTATGGCTGCTATGTATATATCATGTTCTATGTTAAGGTTACCGAGCTGTAAGAGTACCCTTCCCTTGCCTTTGACCGGTGTGGTCTCGCCTGTTAGCCGTTACTTTAGCTAAATAGTGATCCATGCTCCTATCGAATGATCACTGGAGGAAATACCCGAGAATGTCCGGTCTTACCACTGCTATAGTCGCCCTGTGTCAACGACTATCAGACAAGAAACACCATCTAGGCTCCCCTCTACCAATATGGCATCAAAGTTCTGTTCCATTGAACGCACCTGCAAAATCATTGGGACCTCCTTCCCCCTAGCAATCGCCGACCTTTGCCCCTCAAAACTGGTGCTTACACGTTTCCCAAAGATGTTGCACTCTCACCTGCCCCTTGTTGCTTTCTCCCAGGTTTATGCTGCGGCTGTTGCTGCTGCTGAGAACAGTTGGCTCTCAGGTGCCCCGGCTGTCCACACGACGAACATTCTGGCCGTTTTGGTGGGGGACGGTTAGTCTTTATAGTGCGCACCCTGGAGGCGATGTCCCTCATGGTCGTCTGCAAGTCCTTCAGCATCCTTGTAGTGCTGCCGTCCTCCCCTTCATATAGCATCACTGCCTGCACTGAACGTCGGGGCACTGATGCCTGCCATACTGACTCCACCTTGCTCGGACCAAGGCATCATGCATGGTGTGAGGCGCAGCCAACAGCTCAGCTTGCCGCACCTCGGTGTCAGCGATGGCGTCGACGCAGAAGCCGACTGCGATGACTTCTCGGGCCTCTTCAGCGTATCCCTCCAGAGACAGGCGTGACAGCCTCACGATGTCTTGCCACAGCTCCTGCATTGGTTCCCCAGGTCGTTGGATTCGGCTTCGCAGTTGGACATGGTGGGCGTGTCGCATGTATCGGTCGCCGACTCGCAGCTCCAAAGCCAACACCGTATGGAGTATTCTAGTCGATGGTGTTCTGGTAGCGATTGCAGTATGCTCAATGCAGGTCTCCTCAGTACAGCCGCCAGGTATTACGCCCGTTGCTCTTCCATCCAGCCATTTAGGGCGGCGATAATCTCGAACTGGTGCCGGTATTTGCGCCAATGTGTCTGTTCATCAAAGGGAGCGGACTTTTTTGTGACACTGCCTTTACCCACACCTGGCTGAGGCGTATCCACACAGCAAAACTGCTGGGCATCTCCTGAAATGGCTGTATTGGCGGCGACCACTGCCTTCTCCTCGCTGTCCACATTCACCGGCTCTGTGGGGGTTGATCTCTGCTCTTCATCATCCCCTGCTTGTCTTCTCCCCTGCTGCTGCAAAAAATCCTGCCATTCCCTTGTGAGGGCTCTCACTTCCTGTTCCACTGCACCCTCAACACTGTCTAACCTCTCGTTGACACTGCCCATCCTTTCATTCTCACTGCCCCTCACACTGTCAATTTTCTTGTCCACACAGTATATTTTATTGTTCACTAATTCGCTTACAGCTTCTATCTTTCGGTCCACATTTTCGTTCACACTGTCTATTTTTCTATCTACATTTTCGTTTACACTGTCTATTTTCTTATCCAGTTTGTCGACTACTTGGCTAACACTGTCTATTTTCTTGTCCACTACTTCGCTAACACTGTCTATTTTCTTGTCTACCAGTTCACTAACACTACTTATTTGGTTATTAACAGATTCACTAACCATACTAACAAATTCATTTACACTATAAATTTTAATATTAACATTCTCGTTAACATTATACAACAATATTTATCCTGCTATTTACATTACTGTTTAGTTACTCAGTTATTTGATCAAACTACAAAGTGCTTCCATGTCTGCCAACATTTTCCTGGTTAGCATTCAAATATTTCTTAATAATTCCCTGACTAACTGATATAACTATTATATTTGCTAATTTATGCTGCTAGTTAATTACGTTCTGTAATACTAATTAGATATATTGTATTATTTTATTTTTATAAATACTCCCACTTCTGATACCAGTGTTATACAATTTCTCTCCCAAAGTCTGTGGGCTAAACCAAGTTCGTTAAGGGATGGAGGTCTTAATTATATAAAAGAGTTAATTATAATTTCATAATTTTATTTACAATTTCTTCAAACATAATTCTCTCGACTCAACGTCTCACAATAAATTGATATCACTTGATGTTTACAATTAATGACTTCAATTAATACAACTTACAATTACCTCAAAATGAATGTAATAAAATAATTAGTAATCAGTTCCGATAGACAGTGATTCGATACCTACTCAATTATTTTACAAGTTATATGACCATATTTGGCAATTCCAATGTTTACAATTAAGTCCGTATCACATGTTATTCAGTCTCATCCCAGTTTAGTTCATGTCCCACCAGTCCGTAATGTTCTGGAGTTCTCCAAGCGCCCTCGTGCACAGTAGTCTTCACACCACGGACACCTCGTCTCGCGACTGCCTCGCACGTCGCTCGATTACCACAGTCAACTAAAAGGCTTCTACCAAGAATGTCGGCAGTCCAGCTGTTGCTTGTATTCATAGGGTCGTACGCCATCACCCAGAAATTTCACTAAATCCCGTGTTGCGCAGAGGACCCTAATTCCCAAAATATTCTTGCGCCGCCTCCACATTTCTCGGTTTCTCTTTAGCAAGGGGGAGGGGGGGGCTGTGAAGCCAGACAGAGCCGAGCGGCGCAATGGGCTGACCGTCTTGGTGAAAGATGAGGGACGAGGTGGGTCAGTCCTCCCACAGCGCCAGCCTGTGTGTGTAACGGAAACTTCGTCCGTGAGGCGAGAGGTTACGCGCGTAAAAAATATGTTGAATGTATGCAGATACCATACAATTTCTCCAGGTAGAGTTAATACACACTTTATTGCAGCTACAGTTCTTTTACTGATGGTACAGTACTCACTTGATAACTGTACACATGCAAGTAAAACAAATCGATTTCACGCAAGTGTAACAAATTGAATGATCTTTGTGCAGTTGAAAGATTGTCTCGCTGATTCACGCAATCCTGTTTTCACGGAACAATCCTTGCACTCCAAGTGTGGCACAAAAATTAATTGGAGGTGTCCTTGTATCCTCGGCAAAAACTCGATGAAAAACGCCACAACCCCACGGTGTTAACGGAAACCAGGACTCAACAAGGACTTGTTTGATGGTCGCTCGGAGCAGTCCATGGTGTCGTAAGCGCCGATATTTCTTCCAAAATTCAACCAAATGGTAACGATCGCAAATGCGACGGTTTCTTCGTACACACACGCACACGACCTTTTCAAAAGAGCGCATACGGAGAGTTAAAAGTATTAATAAGTGGCCTTTGACTAGCACTCTTCTCATGCAAAAAAAAAGTGTCCAGTATATTTAACAGTTGCGCCACATCACTCGCGGAGAATGGCTCTCCATAGCTAGGAATATTAATTTACTACCGCGGCCTACACCCGAGCCCCCGATTTCACCGGTGGTGGACAGCCTCGAGTGACTGACTACCCATAGCCCGACGGCCGTCAAAGTGCTGCAGTCCATCCCGTAGTGCAGCGACAGACACACTGTCCTTGTCCAGAGCTAGCCGACACGCCACTCACACTCACTTCACACAAAAATGCCTCGAAGAGCTGGCCGCTTACCCCAAGACGCGCCCCTGTCAACAGTCCTCACGGTAAACAACTTGTGCCTCAAATACATATTTCACTCTGCTGCCTCCGCCTATCAGACGCGCGAGGTACTAATTACCGCCCTCGATGGATCAGCGGATAGTGAGTCCTTTTAATTTACAGTATGGCGTGCATAACGTTTATGCACGTCACAGCTCTCATCCCTACTGTATGCATAGTTTCACACCATTTTTTATCAATTCACATATAATACTCGTGACTTCGGTCAAATCGATATGGCATAATATTCTTTAAGTTCTCTTAGAGGCATAGTTGACCACAGGGTTGATTGCAGACAGGATTGACTCCACATGAGGTTAACTTCTCTTGAGGTTGACTCGTCATAGGGACCAGCTCCTCATGAGGCGGACTCCGTGTGAGGTGACTCCACATGGAGCTTACTCTGCATGTGACTGACCCCGCACGAGGCTGACTCCGCACAAGACGAACTCCGCACAAAACTAACTCTTAACGAGTTTGACTCTGCACAAGACTGACTTTAATGAGGTTAACTCTGCACATGAAGGACATGATGAAATACTGGCTCCTGCCATTGCCTAGACTGAGTCCTGCCTAGATTGACTCCTGCCAACCTCGAACTGGTGGCACACTCACCGAAGACGTCGAGCATGTTTCCCATTTGTGAACCATTCATATATTGTACAAAGTCGCCTTCTGGAATCACTTTGTGAATCATACCGTGATTAATCCATCTAGTTTAGGAAACATTTCCGGTAATGCTTACTAAGGAGCCCAGCTTATGTACACAAAATACATTATTCACTACAGTTTTAGTGTAAAGATATGGCGCACCCAGAGAAAACCCACATTCAGTATGTGCATGAATAGTGGTCACAGATAATTTAAAAAATAACACAAATGCCGAAACAGCAATATCTGTTATAAATTTTCAAGATTTAAAATGAGCCGAAGAAAACGCCATTATATTGTGTAAATACAAACATGGGAGCACTCTAAGGAAATCCATTTACCATGCTCACAATTGCAGAGACCCTGACACCATAATTTATATCTTTGATAATGCTATGCGACCTTGATCTTTGTCCACCATCTCAGATTTCATATACCACTTAAAACCAGAAAAAAATTAGTTGTACTAGAAATGTTTTTAAATTACAAAAATTCGAAATACCTTAGGTGTCTGAAGATGGGAGTGGAATACAGTTCTTTCAACTTTTTTTTTTTTTTTTAATCTATAAAAAAATTTAATTAATTTCAGTCAATAAGAATTTTTTTACAATTATTTTACAGTTAATGTTTTCTAGCGAAATAAAATATGGCAGGTGGATCGAGGGCGATTGAGTCGGTCAGGTTGAATGAGGAAGTGCGTTATATATATATATATATATATATATATATATATATATATATATATATATATATATATATATATATATATATATACACACACACACACACACATACACACACACATCCCCGAATTTATTTCTTGCAATGTCCACATATTTTTGGATTTATATAGAAATTTCGATTTTAGGGTTACCCAGGAGTCAAGATCGAAGTCTCCAAAGATTGTAATCAAGGTGACACATTCAACACAGCCGACTCCCAACTGGAATGAGAGAGCTTGAGGAACTCATTCAAGGTCCAGCTTACATACTGAACATGGTCGCCTCATAATATTACTGGGCATGTGTTGCTGGCAGTCTGGTTTTTTTTTTTACCGGAAATTATTTTTTTCATTTTCACGATTGTTACCCCAATTTTGTTGTAATGTACCGATTAAATTTGGAGAATAAAAGTAAATTTCAGTGTTTTCTAGAAATAATTTTCATGACAAAACGTTAATTTCTGATCCCTTGTTTTTGGCAGTGTTGATATATTTCCTACTTATATGCTTAGTAATTCGAAGATTGCTTGAAGCTTTTTGTTGTTGAGATGTTACTGAACACGAAATAAATTTTATATGCTTTCATACACCACTTTTTTTTTTTTTTTTTTTTTTTTTTCCAGCCGTAACTGCCGTTGAGGTGAGGCGTGAATATGGGCATTGTGTTCGATAGCGCCGTTCAGGTGTGAGTGAACGTCGACTGTTTTCAGCTCCCACCCCATCCTTTCACACAACCTTTGCAGCTCCGATATAAGCTAATATGGATCGTTCAAAGCGGAACAGAATTTCTCGCATATTATAATGTCGGGATGTTGAACACGGGATATTATGTAGTATAACATCAGGTTCATTCATGCATTAAAAAAGGTATAGTGGCCATTTTGTGACCTTATTCTGCCTTGCTTCGCACCCAGATGTAGTGAAATATTTGTCTCGCATATTCTCAGATATGTAATATAGTGAAACATGTAGTCTGGTGTATCTGTTCCAAGAACCAACAGTATCCACGTTAGGTTTAAGGATGTCATTGTGTGATAAAATTTTGTCTCGACAGATAGTATTCATTGTTTCATGTTCTGTTCGCTGAATATTAAATTTAAAAACGGTACTTTGCAGTAATTATTTTCGTTGACGTGGGTTTGTGGAAACGCTTGTGGTTTTGTTATTTTCGAATTACTTTAACGACAAAAAATAATGTTATTGTCAAATAATAACAAATGAACTAACTGCGTCAAGACATCGATCATGTTTTCTGATTTAAAAAAATGGTTTCATTTTTGTTAAATAGGGCTTTTCGTTTACAATTACCTCTAGTTAATTAATTGCCAACAATGTTCTAAATTACGATTTCAGTTTTCAACCTTAACTTGTTTTATTTATGCGTGTGTTTTTTTATCGCTGCAGTGAGTCGCTTATTGGTGCTTGTCGTCTTCGTATATCTAAAGAGACCACCATATTATCATTGTAGTAAATAATATTAGTTGATGTGTAACTTTTCTTGACTTTTATCATTCAGGTGAATGGAGTGAGTTCTGTTAAACATCCTTACTTGCAACAGCAATGTCAGAATTTCCCATTTTTCAATACCCTATGGTGTCCAAGAAACATTTTAACTAAACTGAAATAAAATGTGCTCTGCTGTCCTGCAGACATTGCGCTCTGTTGATCGTCTCTTTATTTTTATCCATTACAAATTCAGTTCATTTTATTGTAAAGCTTTAGAACTATTTTTTCCTTCGGATTTTTATTAAGTTTTACTGTGATTTATAATTACCAGCAAGTGAATGGGTGGATTTAGTATAAAGATTCGAATTTAATTTCGTTACAAATGTTTTGTTTATGTAGCTTTCTCGCTTAAACAGAAGATCTTGATTTCCTAGGAATTAATTAGGTTCGTATTGCTAACGTAAATTCGATCCTTGCCGTCAATGTTAGCTCCTTATTGTTGTCGTTAATATCATGCTTATAAAACACATTGTTTGTGTTTTGACCAAACATTCTTTGGGACTGGATTCTACTGAAAATGTAAACTCGTCCAAAGAGAAGCGTATTATGCAAATTTAAGTGTTACAGTCGTTCTATGTAAAGAAATTGCATGAGGTTGTGTGTGTTCAAATCATGGTCGTCACATGTCTATTGCTACTCAGGTTGGTATTGGGAAGCTCACTGCTCTCCTGTTTGGCAACTTAAAGTTTTCGCCGTCAGGGTGCACAGTTGTCGCATGTTTTTTTATATGAGTGAATAGGATTATGACAATTGTGATAAAATTAATATAATTTTGTAAAATTTTTGTGTTTGTATTGTGTTGGAACCGATTAAAAGAATAACACTTGTTCTTCGCACGAAAGTGGAAATATAACGGAATATGTTCACATATTTCATATTCTGTGGTAAAACTTGGTTTAGCAAAACGTTGATCTGCAAAATTTCTTTATTTAAATATGACAACTGTATAAAATAACAGTAAAATTTTTAGTAATTGTATGCAGTTTCCTTAAGGGAACAGAGAAAAGTACAAAGTTCCTTTTGATGGCGGCTGCATTTGTTTCGCACTTACATTCATGTGAGCGAGTGAAGAGATTTGGTCTTGAGAGCCGATGTGGGTGAAGCGAGGCGAGTATGGAGCAGTTCCGGAAAGCAACGGTGGGGGAAACGGGAGATCCCCGAGAAAACCCGCTGACCAGCGGCATCGTTATGCACGATTCCTACGCGCGAAAATCCAGAGGCGACTCCGACGGTAATCGAATCCGGTACGCTTTGGTGGGAGGCGAGTAGTCTAGCCACTACATCACCGCGGCCCATGTCCCATTGAAATAAGCTTACTTATAAAGCTCAGTGCCAAACAGGTGTATTTTTACTATTCGCTATTGTAAATGCCATTGGACAGCGTAAATAATATTTTAAAATAAATTTAATACCTAAAATGTTGGTTGAGGCAATTATTTACCATAATTCGAACCAATCACGAATTTGTACACACAAATAAATAGAATTTCTCAATTTAATGCCAGCTTGAAAGCGACCTCTTTTGAACACAAGCTCAGGGAATTTTCGCTGTGCCAAACTCTCTCAAATGGAATCTCGTTTTGTTCTTAACCTGAGTAGAAACGACCTTGCCATCGCCGATATGAGTTCGTGTTACGATTTAGCATGCGTGACTTTAATTGTGGAGGTTTTTAATTATATGCCGACCGGCTTTACATACTTGCGGTTGGTTTGCGCTCTTGACCTTGCATGGAGATGCAGGTTACGCGCTTATGAAATTGAGTATAATTGATTCACGGTATCTTCGGCCTTTTCTGAAGCCCTGCTAAAGTTCTACATCCAGGATGCTCCTCCGCCTCGTGCAAACTAAGCTTAACTTAAGTCTGGAATACTGCACCAGAGGGATAACGTACCGGATTCGTGTGCACTCTGTTGTAACGGTATTTTGTATAAGAACTATTTCTTACTAGGCGCTACCAACACACATGTTTTCTCACTGTTTTTCTTCTAATTATTTATAAACGAAGCATTTTAATTTAATAAAATATGAATAACATATCAATTTGAAAGAAAAAAACGTAACTTTAATGAAGACAAGTATTAAACTCTTTTGATACAGGGCATATTTAGGAAACAAAAGCGTCATACTTGGGGAGATTTTTTTACAGGTTTGATTCAAAAAGGCCGAAGAAAACGTGGATGGACTATAAACGTTATTATTGTTTGAAGTCGCAGCTATTAGCGCCCATACTGTGCTTTAGAAGCCGCGGAGTTGCAGAGCTACCGACGTTCCGGTGACAGCTGCGGTCGCTGTCTTCAGGTTAGAGGTCGCACACTCTGCTGATGATAACGCGTGCGCGCGCCTACCCTGAAGACTGCGATTACCATGGCCGTGGAATGTTGCAGCTTTGTTGTCGGGCGGCGGGTGAGATAAATAATCATAGTCATGGTTATAGGTAGAGTAGTGACTGTTGAGCTTGGAGCTGGTGTTTTAATGTTTGGGTATACTAATTGTTTGTGCCGTTGCCCGAATTCTTGGAATGTTGTTCTCCCTTCAACAGTCTCAACCCGCAAACTAAGGTGGTGGGTAATTATTACCGTACCCTATCTCTACGCTTAAAAAGTGACTCGCGCATGGGGATTTTCTTTCTTAGTAAATAATAAGCAAGTTAGGTAGTTCTGTTTAATTTTAACTCCCCCCCCCCCCCTCATTTTTCTCCGCAAATAGTTGATTTAAAATCCAGGCAATGGCTGAGTAGTTAGATATAAAGAAACCCCTGACTAGCTTGCGTTAATTTTTCATGTATGAAATTGTGTTGTGCTCACAAAAACATCATTTTTATCAGCTGTAATTAAAAAAAAAAAAACCAAAAAACCACTCGATAAGAAACCATACGTGGACCGCACTTCAATAAGTTAGCTGTTGAGAGCGTGTGGGAGGGGGGGGGGGTTCCGAGCCTGTGGTTAGAGGAGTTCCCCCTCTGCGGTAAATCACCGGAATCGTCTGGGCAAACAGCGGGCGCTCGGTTTATAATAGAGCTCCGAGGATGCCAGCCTCCCACGTCGGAGGGAAAGGAGGGATTTTGTGTGAACGTCTCCCCTTCCTCTGTCATAGGTTTATGGAAGTCGTGCGAGCATCTGGAGGGAAGTAAAAGCCATCTCCGGGCTCCGGAACAAAACATAATATTCGCGCGACGCGCCCACGGACGAGGACGAGTTCTCGCGAGTTCGCCGGGAGTCATTGTGCGTGGAAGTTCGTATCGATCTGACCTCGGAAGACACGGGGTGGAGGGGCCAGATAAGTATTTCTTTATCCCTCGTAATTAACGGCGCGGTGGGGTCATCCGTTCAGAACGTTCGCCGCAGACAGCGGGGCGTATTGCCTGAACCTCTGCTCTGAGGAACTGTCGCGCGTCGGCAAGGCAGACCACGTGAAGGGTCTTTGGTGGTTGAGCGTCACACATCTCCTCACACAGTATCAACATATAACAGATTCTACTGCTACAGCCCAACAACTTCAACTTGGTTAAGTGAGCATAGGAGTCTATGGGAAGGTGTTGGCTTTATGTGGCACGAGTCGATATGATTTCCCATTTCATACGGGCTGGCGGCACTAGCTGTTCTCGTTTCTCAGCGAATAAAGGAACCCAAGAAACCTTTTCAACAAAGTGTAATTTTTTTTTTGTGTACTGTGGATGTTGTAATGATGTTTATTGCGGTCCATGAAGTAATTGTCAAAATAAATCACTTCTTCTAGTAGGAAATTTCGAGCTGTTTTTGTATTTGTAATAATTAAAAATGTTGTGAAGGCGTGCATGTTATTATTTTACATCGCTATCAAAATAGGCTGGTCATAGGAAGAACCCCTCTCCGGTGCCGCAAGAGTATCCAAGTAGTTGTACAGTCGACCACAAGAGTGTGAAAAGCTCCTCATACCGGTTGTGTACAACAGTAGCCTGCCCTCCTGGACTATTTTCGTTATGTGTATTCATAAAGCGAGAAGACGTCAATGTATCGGGATGCATCAGCTACCGCCAGGATAGTAGTACGGCGGGCTTATAAGCTAGTAAAAGTGACCAAAAAATATTTTGTAGAAGATACGTGATGAGAGAGTGGGCACAGGATCCAGGACCAATTCAGGGCTTGTCCGCCATCTTGAATGATTTCACAAAAGCTGGTTGCTGACCCTCGCCCGCGGTTTCTCCTGCTCTTCCATTCCAGTCGGACGTCAGCTATTTCAGATATGGGTGACCTTGTCCTTGACCTGGTGATGACCTTAACCTTGAACCATAGTGACTTCAAACCCGAAAATTATAAAATAATCGCAAGAAAAAAAAAATTAAGCATGTAAAGATTAAAATGAAAATTGCATGAGTGACCTAGACCACCATGTTGGATGTGAGTGACCTTGAGCCCAATGACCATTAACTCATAAATAAATAAAAAAATGTCGTAATCACTTTTTTGAAAAATGTTAAAATTGAGGGAAAATGGCCATTATTGACCTAGAACTGGACATGGGTTTACCTTTACAAGAGTAAACATGATGTAACAATATTAATAAAAATAGTAAAAATCAAAATAATTCGTGATACAATTCGATGAATAAATTACATTACTTTCCCCGATCTCCATGTCGAATGTGAGTGGTGTTGATGTTGACCCCAGTGACTATGACTCGAAAAATACAGAGAAATCGCAATAAACTGGAAAAAGTTTAAACAATCGGGAAAATATATTACATTACTAATCTTGGCCGTCATGCTGTATGTAGGGCACATTGACAACCCAATGGCCTTGAACACGAAAAATTGAACTATGTTAGATGTAGGCGACCTTGAACGTGACCCTAGTGATTTTAAAGTCTAAAATGAAGAGAAAAGCTTTAAAAATCTAAGAAAGTTGTAAAATCAGATAAAATATTACATTACCTACCCCAACCCCCCCCCCCCCCATGTTACGTGTGGGTCACCTTAACATTCCATCCAGTAGCCTTAAACTCGAAAAATTGAGGAAAAATTACATTATTGACCCCAACTGTCATGTTGTATATGGATGACCTTGACCCCAGTGATCTTGATGTCGAAAATCGTTGAAAATCGGGGAAACTTTTAAAAATCGAGAAAAATATTATGTTAATGACACCAACCGCCATGGGTGGCCTTAACCTTTACCCTGTGACCTTGAACCTGAAAAGTAAAGAGTGATTCCATACCGTGAATATGAATTGCGAATACGAAGGCCTGTCATTGAATTCGACTAACATGGAGCCTCGACCTGCATCATCGCTAACTGTTTGTCGCCAGTGTCGACTCTGCGATCGTGTTTTCATCTATGTTTAAAGTGTTCGTTGGCATGAGCGGGTGGTCTGTATGAAGAGTCTTTTTTCATGTGACGACCGACTGGGAAGCATTGTTTAGTACAAAGTTCAAGTTGGGTATCGAACAATGGCGAAGCATAGTGGGATCCTGCTTTAGTTCTAGGCACTTTGATTGCAAAGTGCAAATACAGTTTACCCAGGAAGTGTTGAAATATACCGAGGAGGGACCTGGATATATACATTTTTTTTAAAGCGATATTATTACATCAAATGTTCACTTTTCAGCTTTTGGAGGTAGGACTATATAATTTTATTTAAAAAAAAGGAAGAATTTATTATAATTTGCGACACACACACAAAGAGTCCGAAATATACCAATCTGTCGACTGACTCCACCTGTTACACCTGCACCACCTGGTCAACCTGCTCCATTTGTTCCACCTACTCCACATGATCCACCTGCTTCACTTGCTTCACTCGTGCTCCATCTGCTTCACTCGCTCCACCTACTCTACTTGCTCCACCTGCTCTACTTGCTCCATCTGCTCTACTTGGCTTCATCTGATCCGCCTGCTCCATGGGCCAATGGATCATGTGTCATTGGTCAGTGGATCATTGGGGTCATTTTGGAATCATTATGAGTCATTTTGGAGTCAGAGACTGACTCCCGCATGTGATGTTTCAATGCCTGCATGTGATTGGTCAGTTGCAATTACGTTTCAGCTCGGCGATTGGCTGATCGGTGTCTGCATAATGTATTATTGGTGCAGTACGATTTGTTCAAAGACAATATGATGCCATAGGGCTTGTAGACTTGTATATTATAAGCAGTATGGAGGTAAGCTGAGAGGTTTAGTTTTGCAGCAGCTGGCGTGAAAGATGGATCGTCTCGGCTAGCTTCTGCCTCTTCGCATATACTTTTTCTCGAGTTATTTGTTTTTGAAGTAATTCAAGGCCATGTGGTAAGGTCGAGGTAGTCTGCATCTAATATGGTGGTGATAGTCTATTATTTATTATGCTTGTGGAAGTTTATGGATTTGTCTTGAGTTTATGTTTTCAAGGTCATGGGTTCAAGGTCGAGGTAGTCTGCATCTAATATGGTGGTGGTAGTCTGTAATGTATTATGCTTGTAGAATTTAATGAATTTTTCATAATTTTTTGTTTTAAGGGTCATTGAAGTTTGTAGGGTCATTGTCAAGGTCAGGGGTTAAGGGTCAAAGTTAAATTGCTAATGGGCACTGGCTTTCAATATGGTGGACATGTGATGTCTACCAAGGGGGTGGTCGCCTACCAAGATGGCTGACTGGGTATGGGCGAGGGGGCGTAGGCCAGCCGACTAATGTGGTTGGTGAAAGGAGGTGGGGGAACTTCGGGAAATTTAAGTTTTTTAAATAATTTTAACAATTAATAATAATACATTGTTATTCATTTCTTATAATATTTTTTTCGTATTTTGTATTTTTTGAAATTTTTTTGTAAATTTTTTTTGGGGGTCAAATATCAAGGTCAAATGCCAAAGGTCCTGACCGGCCCAGTTGCCCTGTTCCCAAGGTCACCTGGATCGGACCCTGGGTCGCTGATCCCTCTCGCTTGCTCCGGGAGAAATTGGAAATTGTTGGGGATCCTTTTTAATATTTGTTAAATAAATGTTAATAATTTTTTAATAATGCATTTCTCTTGGATTTCTTTAGAATTTTTTTGGAATTTTTTAGAATTTTTTGGGTCAAAGGTCAAGGTCAAAGGTCATGAGTCAGGGGTAAATGGTCAATGACTTGCAAGATTACGGTCGGGTGACATCACAACATAGCGGCTCCGCCTGGCTCCGGCTCCGACGCCCTACGCCCTTGTGCGTCAATGCCCATTTCCCTTATATATAATTAATATTGTGTATATATATATATATATATATATATATATATATATATATATATATATATATATATATATATATATATATATATAGGCTACCCTCCCCCTCCCACTGTATATAGTGAGAGGGGGAGGGTATACATATATACATACAATAAGAGTGAGAGGGGGAGGGTAGGGCTTCATCGCTACTTTCTGAGCAGTGCTTAAGAACTGGTGTAGACAAACAGTACAGTTCCTGTATTTCAAGTGCAGTTTATTTTAACAATCCACCTTTAGTGTAATTTTAAAACTACTTTTCCTACTTATCCGATTTTCCTTTATCGGCAAATCCTCGACCCGGCCACGAATCGAACGGGGCACATTTGACCCACCAGTGACGGGTTCTGTCCAGTGGGCCAAATGCTAGGAAAGTCAGGTACGCAGGTACTGTTCCTCGAAGACTGTTCCTGAAAATGGATCGCCGTTCGTATTGGGCGACTACGTGAGCAGCGGTTTGCTGACGCCGTCTAAGATCATAGACAAGAACATTTGCAGGTTGGTCTTGCGTGCTGCAGTAATAGCAGGTTCTGTTTGATCATCCATGCTTTCACGCGGCAACCGCTTGCCAACGTTCGTGTATTGATCATTAACCCACCCCCAAATGCGGAGGTCTAATTGGAGGATTACAGTGTCTTACTGATGTTGACATTACCAGAGAACAAGATTAAGCGGATTACATCCCCGTCCCCTTTTGCACAATTAGTGTTCAATCTTCTACATAATTTCGTTCAACCTTCGACTTTATTTCATACCTATTATTTTTTTAACGTGAAAGACATTAAGAGTATGTTATGTTTACCTGTTCATAAGTATATTTTATAGCTGAGACTTGGTAGCTGATAATGTATTGGGATTTTAGTTCAAGATGCTGAATCCGATTGCTTTAAACTTGGAATCAGTTCTAATGTGCATGCATTTTACAGTACATGGCTCAACGGATTTGTGCGTGAAAAAAAAGAATTCGGACAAGTTTCGTTGGAATGTGACGTGCACACTTATATGTTTGTGTAATACATGCACATATATAAAAAGCGTGTGTTATTTCCGCTAAGATAAGTTTTGCAAGTATGAATTTTGTAAAGAGAAGTGAAATTAAAATATTCAGTGTAAAGAGTAAAACAAAATAAAATATTTTATCTATTACAGTGTCTATTTATGTTACAAGGCAGCCCTCAAAACTTTGCTATTTAATTTTTCCCCAGATCTTCGGTTATGTGTATCTGTAAAATTTTATTTCTTTACATTTAGTCTGATTTAAAAGTTATTAGTATTCTGTTTTGAGTTCAGACAACGAGGTAGAGTGATACGAAAACTTCACCTTTAACTCCATGCATGTATCTGATTTATTTCTTTGATGTATTGTTATGCAAAGGAGTAAAATAATACTCTGTGATTTTAAAATATTGAATACTCAGTGAGACTTGTTGCTATGTGCACAGTTTGTAAGAAGGAAGAATTCATTCTCCATTTTGTTTTCAGAAAGGTCTGATTTTAAGAACTAACCGTTCGTAATGTTGTACATTATTACTAGTCATACCTACTTTTAGAACTAATGGCATTTACTGTAGAAATGTCCAGAGCAAGTAATTATAATTAGGCTGCCAGAAGAGGCCTTACAGTTCTGAATGGGATTTGTGTGATTTAAAGAATTACTTCAAGAAAATGTATAATCCCACAGAAGGAAATGGTGAAACTACATTATAATGATATGCTGGTAATATCAAGTGTTACCTATGCTTCTAAAGAGCTGCTTGCACAGTAAATAGTAATCGTTTCATTAAAATTAAACAGTATTGTTTAAAATGGGCCAGAGGATACCTTATATATATATATATATATATATATATATATATATATATATATATATATATATATATATGAATACATAACCCGGAGATTATTATTAAGAACGCTTTCCAAAGCTACGTAGTAAGACCTAATTTTCTGAAACATGGAAAATTTTAGAATATTTACAATTACCATTCATTTACTGAATCAAACTAAATACTGTGATTTTCATTCGCAAATGCTCTAGAGAAGAATTTAAATATAGTTTATTTTTTTTTTATTTTTTTTTTTTGTGATCCTAGGAAAACATAATTAGGAAATAATTTGTCTATTATGTGAAGTATTGGTAATTTTGTATTGAAGTTAGGACATTTCACTATTAATAAAACGCATGACTTCTTGGATTACAATCAAGTTTTGTCCTTTAAGTAGTGAAGAAGTCGTCGTAGTAATATGATGCATGGTTCAAGTGAAATAAAGTCATCTGTTATTTTATTAAATAACTACCATGTAATAGTTGTTGCCCCAGAATTGCTCTTATTTCATGTCCATCCAAGTTCATAAAATATATACATAATCTTCCGTCACAAAACCTCCCTACTCAGATACTATAAAGCGTGGTACCCTAATGCAAAGGTTAAATTTGCCCCTTATATCAGTTAGAATTGATTTACGCCAGGAAAAGAAAGTCGATCACTTTTATATTTATGCAAATTAGGATAAAGACAAACATTTTGCACTATAATATATTGCTACAATATACTTGTTTAAATGTTTTAAAAATTCATTTATTGAGTATGTTTTAAATTAAAATTATTTAAGCATATTACCATTCTTGATGGTTCAAAAGGCACATTTTGCAAAAAAAAAAAATTGCTCTGGTTCTATCTAAATATATGGTTCCTGCGCTCATGGAAAGCCCGTGTAGGGCCTAATGTATATGAAAAAATCAAGGGTCCTTGAATGCTCGAGAAAAAAAAACCGCCAGGTGCTTTAAATTGTTTCATTTTTATAATGATTATTTACGTATAGGCTGTTCACGATAAAATGAACACTTTTTAAGGCCCTCCCAAAAGGCATTAACCTCTAACAAATATATTTTTTTTGCAGTGTCACATGACTTTTGAGAGTGATGAAATGTATACACTGTGTTTATTAATCATATTGCAATGCTTACTTAAAAAATTGGCGGAAAGGAAGAAATCAATTGAAAGGAAAACTTTATCAGGGCCTTAAAAAGTGTAACTTTACCGTGAATAGCCTATAGCACTTATTCATAGTCAATTAAAATTCTGTGTGGTAAATATATGCACGGAAAACGTTACGATATGTAAAAGTGTTTTTTTTTCTTGCATCATTGTGCCATTTTTTAAAGAGCATACCATTAATGCCTGTTTGTTCCGTGCGCGATTGTTATTGACAGTGATGGTGCCATACCCAATCTACTTTCAGCTATTGGCTATCCCGTCTGGGCGTTGTTTCGAGCCGCAGCCATGGTGGATTGAATGAAGTACATTCCGCAAAAATGCCAGGAGGAAACTGTATTCAGTGATGTATGGCTCTCTCGCATTATTTATTAATCATGGTCACTGAAAGTGTCTAGCAGTAACTTAAAGGCAAGGTGTTTACTTTGTCGTAATATTTTTTTTACGCAAGCAGGATGGGAGAAGCGGCATTGAAATCTCATAGCGTGGTTTATAAGCTTGTCTTTTATGAATTTTTTTCTTTCCAGTGTTTGTTTGAATTTACTGTAAATGACCACGCATTTTGGGTCCTTGAAAGTTCTGAAAACGCTCTTGAAAGTGCTTGAAATTTCTTAATTAAAATGGATTAAAACTACGAAAGAAAAATTAGTAAGCCGTGTATTTGCCGAATTTTTATCACAAATTATTTTTCAAAGGATTTTTTGAAATTTTTGACATTACAAGACATACATAATAATTTATAACACCTTTTTACATTTTGGCTATCCATTATTCTCGGAGCACTGGTTGAAGATAATAAATAATAATATTCTTCTTATATTGTGCCAATACTTGTAGAATACTGAAGGGAGTACGTGTCTAAGAGTGTAAGGTGTTCGAAATTTTTATTTACCTATTGTCGTACGAAAACATTTAGAAAAAAAAATTGGGTTTAGCTGTATTGGGGACACAGTCGTTTGATTTGCGTGAATACGTCTACGTTGACGCGCTCGGACGCCTTGATGTTTATTTGACGTTCCCGGCACCGCTTCACTTGATCATATGGGGTTTTATGGGTATCACTGGAGTCTGTGGAGTCTTTGCATAAGTGTGAACTAGCCTCACAAGCGAAGCTGTTCCCTGAATAATGTTCGCGAGGTGTGATTACCTGTTATACATTTTGTATCGGAATGTAAGGTATGAGTCACGAACTAATATGAAAATTCTATTTTGCTTATTACACCAATCTATTTCCCTTGATGGGTTTCGCTCGTCAATCACTGTTTAAAGTACAAACTAATAAAACTGAATATAATGTAAGTATTCTGAATGGGAATCGAGTTCAGTAGCAATCAGCTCACCAGTCGTTAGAGTGCGAGTTTAATGACTATAGCTTTGGTATGGGAAATTATGATTTACTTTGCTTATAAAATGGCTTTAGGTGTGCTTGACCTTGTAGTCTCGTTTGTTGTTGGGGTTGATGTGTATGTTATGAATTTGATGTTTGTAGCTTTGGTAGATGAGTATTATGAGTTAGCATGCTTATAAAAGGGATTATGGCATAATTGACCTTGCCAGAAAGGGCTTACGGCCTAAATAACTTTGCCATTGTGTTGGATATCGAATACGATGCCTATGTTATGAATTTATAACTATATCTTCAACTGTTCCGAAATTATGAATATGATCATAAAAGAGTATAAATGCATAATTGACCTTGTCAGAAAGGTCTTAGGGCTTAAATGATGTTATCACCGGGAAGGATATCGGGTTATGATGCTTATGTTATGAATTTGTTTACAATATATTTAACTGTTCCGAAATTATGACTACATTTTACAAAAGGGCTTAACTCAAATTAAACTTTTCCAGTAAATGTTTAGTGCCTAAATGACCTTACCATAACGTTGTATGTCGGGTACGGTGTCTTATGTTATGAATATGATGAATATAGCATCAATGGTTCGGAAATTATGACTATATTTACAAAAGGGCTTAAACTCATAATTGATGTTCTGCCACATCCAACGACCAGTCATAGCATCGCAGTTGGCGCGGCAATTGATACCGCCTCCTAAGGAAACACCACAAACAGCACCAGTTTAGTATCCTGTTTGAGACCCTTCCATGTATGGCACTATGCCTGACGATGACCTATGCCTGGCGATGACCAAGGTGGGGTAGGACCCTCCCGCCCCTACTGCTACTACTATTCCTATTAGGGCCGGTTTCACCAACGAAGATTAACTTTCAGAATATCGAGATAATTTTATCCAGATGAGAGGTTTAACTTCGATTTTAATCTCGATAATGTTCAGCGCGTTTCACCATGTTTAATCTCAGTAAAGAATATCTCGTTAAAATGATTTCGATATTCTGACTTAATCGCGATTTTTTCTAGGTAAACATTAGAGAGTTTGCTTTGAGCTGGTACAGAGAAATCATTTTGAGAAAGTATGGCAAGTCGGGAAGGCATTGTAGTCGTAAGGAAACAGCGAAACCGAACTTTTTCATTCCATGAAAAACACAGTTTGTTAGAATTAATTACAGAATATCTCATTAACATTGAAAATAAACGAACTGATGCTGTGACCCAACAAAATAAAGCGAAACAGTGGCGAACGATTGCGAATAATTTCAATTGTACATATCGTGATCACTATACAACAGACAACTTTAAGGCGGTGTGGGATAGCCTATAAAACCATACGCGAAAAACCTACGTAGACGAACGTGTCCATAGGGGTGCAGTATGTTTTGCCCTCAAAATAGCCACCCACGATCATTGTATACTGCCACTAGTTTAGCCAGCGGAATGTCATTCCAGTAGAGACTCAGTTGTCATAAACGCAGCTCAGATGAGTAACCCTGCAAATGTTTCAGATAACTATGCTTCGACTGGGTCCGATGGTTGGAGGACAGTCTCTGTCAGCCATGTGAGAAACCGTATGGCAACATCTCCCTGGACTAGTAAACGACGATGCAGCAGTGCACTCAAACAAAAAAAAGGCTGAAGTAAGTGCCCGGCATATAGCAAAAATTGAGTTAACAAAAAGTTTGTAATAGAAAACGAGGCAATGAAAGAGAGTCGTCAACTAAAGTTACAACAGGAACAAGGCATAACTAAACAGGAGAAGTTTCAAACAGAGCTCTTTAACTTTGCAAAGACAGAACTAAGTAACTAATGTGTTATCTGTTGTGGTTTAGTCCACATCATCTCTTTTTTAGTATATTCACAGATATTTTCAATTTAAAACACTACTAGTGCTCGTCACGTTCTTGATTTGAATTAGGCCTACAAAAGTAACTGGTTTATTTTACGTTTATACCTAATGTTAATGCGGAATAGTTGCAAAGGAAAATAATAAAACGGTATAGCCTCTTTGACAATCGTTCGTTTGACATAAGGCGAAAGTGCACTTTAACCTCTACATCATAAATTTGAAAACAATTTATTCTTTCAATTAAACATCGCGGACAACAAACAATAAAATCCTCATCACTTTCCTCTTCAAAAATTAAATTGTACATTGCCTGAGCCATTTTCTCTTTATTCTCGATGAAATAACTTTACCCTCTCGTCACCTTCCCAAAATATCTGTTTATGTTTTACAGTTTAATCCCGATAATGTGACTTAAACCGCCGAAATCGGCGAGTTAATATTTTATCGAGATATTCAGAGAAAATCGAGATTAATGTGTGTGGTGAAACGCAAAATACAGATAATCGATTTTTGTCAGTTAATCTCGATAAACTTCCATTATCTCGCGTGGTGAAGCCGGCCTTTAAGAGCTTAATTCTGTGGTCAGCAGTGACGCGAGCTTGGGGCCCAAGTACATCGTTAGCAGCCCGCTTTGTTCGTCGCCCACGCACGCGGAGCTGCTCTGATGCCTCGCGACAGACGTGCGCGAAGGCTGATTACGCGACGCGCTCATCAATGCTTCATCGCCTCTACGCGCAATACGTTAAACTGGCGCGGTGTTGCAATCGTGCAGTCATGCGACTTCGAGCAATAATCGTTTCAATTTTTTTTTTTTGTTAGTTTCTATGTGAGTCCTTTTCTTTCAGGTTCTGAACAATTAGCAAAAATGGCGAAAGTGCAAAAAAGAGCCTGCACTCTAAATTCGAAAAAGTGTAAAACCACTGATTCGCAGTGAACTTCAGCTACCCGAATAAGTGAAAATGGCCCACTTAAAATCAGTTAAAAAACCATTGATTGTTTCAGTGAAAAAATTCCATTGATTGAATTAGTGACGTGAAACAATTTCACTTATTTAATATATGACGGCTAAATGCAGAAGTGATCAATATTGTTTTTATTGAATTTTGCCAAATAATTACGAAAAATGGCAATATTTGTGATAGTTTTCTATTTATATTGCGCAGTTTACCGCAATTTAGAAAAGTAAAAAAATTGCCATAGGCCGGGATTGAACTCACACGCCCGTTAAAATGCGCTTTTAGACCATTACCTTACCACCTGAGCTACCAAGTCAAGTTTGTATGAAAAAGGAAAATATGTGTCTTATATCTCCTCGTCGAAGGCTTGTAGTTTTAAATTGTGTGCCCTTTAAGTTTTTGGTCTAATAGGTACCATTAGGATGGTAAAAATAATAGTACATATGGGTAAACTCTTCGCCGCATTATATGCAGTTTAAACCTTCAAACAGAGCGCTGTGATGATTACATGAAAACGAATTGAAAGACGTAAAAATAGAATGAAAGACTGAATGTTCACGTTACGTCATAAAATGGTGTTTTGAAAGACGAAGAGCATTTTAGAAATCATTTTGTATTGATTTTATTAGTTTAGGCGTTGTTATTTCACTTAATACACGTTGTTTAGCGACCATTTTTACACGCTGTTTAACTGATCCATCAGTCAAAAACAGATCACCTAAAAACAGTGGAAAAAGTGATTGATGAATCAGTGGATAATGTCACTGAATCAATAAGTGCAGGAAAATTGGCATTTTTGCACTGATTCATCAGTTAAATTCGTAGAAGTGACTGTTGGATCAGTCACATACTGTTAACTGATTGAAACAGTGAAACTTTCACTGATTCAGAGTGCAGTGCGTGGTGTGGTTTGCGGAAACAAAATCGTCAGTTGCAGTCCAAAAGAAATTATCGACGCGTGTTTGAACAGGAGCCAGAAGACGTGGCTTGGCATAACAAGTTTGTAACCACTGGGCGTGTTAACCGACAGGTTCTGGCGAAGAACGTACGTCTATTGAAACGGTAGAGGAGATCAGGGAGGCCTTCCAGAGAAGTTTGTCAGCGTCAGTTCGTAGAAAGTGGCGAGAGCTGAACATCGCACGCTCAGCAGTTTACAAGCGCAGCCGACTTAGTTTGTTTGCGTGCAAAGCACAAAGTGTGCACGCGTTGCAGTCACACGACACTCAATAACGCGAACCGTTAGCTATCGAGGTGCTGGATCGGATCGAGCGAAACCCCGATTACCTGGAAAATGTTTTCATTGACGAAACAACCTTCCACACAACTGGGAAGGTTAATCGGCACAACGTTCGCATTCCGCAAATCCCGTACAGTTTTTGGGGACATGTTAGGGACAGAAAAAAGGCGAATGTACGGTGTGCGCTGATGAAATACGGAATTATTGGACTGGTTTACTTCATTGAGCAAACTGTAACCAGGGACATTTATATGGACGTGCTTGAGCAGTTTGATGGCCCTCGGCTCCTACCTGTGTAGCCAAGTGTAACCTTCCAGCAAGACGATACACAACTGCTCTGGAGTTTCATGTTCCCGAGTTCCTAGAGAGAACGTTTCCACAGCGATAGTTAGGATGTGATGGACTAACAAGGTGGCCATCGCGATTTCCGAACATTAACCCCTCTGGATTTTTTCTTGTGGGGTTATGTGAAAGACAAGCTGTACAAGTCACCAGTACGTGACCTTGGTGATTTTCACAGGAGATGCCATCATAACCGCACATGGACTGATATAGAGTTTTGTCTAAATATTTTGATGGCTACGAGAGAGGTCTACACAGAAATACACTAACTAAAAAAGCTTTGTATTGGTTTACATAGTGTCGGAAACCGCAAGTTTCTATGCTGGATTGTTTTTTATATTTTGTTTATAAATCATTGTGGTTTCATATGGACCTGTAAGCTGTAATAAAACTAGGACCATATTTAATAATACGCATTACCTGCACTGCAAATAAACCGCAGATGAAAGGTAGGAATGCATTAATATATGTTTCAGTCACACGTCTCGAAACTTCACAGAGTAGCGATAAATAGTGCCATTCGTAAAAACTGCCTTAAAAGTTGCAGTTCAACGCAGAATGCAGGTAGTGCATTACTGCACACCTCCTCTATAAGTATACATAAATGACGGATTCACTCTCGTGAATTCGTAACTGTACTGTGGCGATGTGACTGTTGACACTCCTGCACAGTAACGGAGTTACCAATTTAAAAGAAAAAGATTGGGCTACTATGGTTGTTGGTAAAGGGAGGGGGGAGGGGTTATTTTACCTCACTTTGGCCAATTGTTCTGTTGGCGAAATAGTAGTCATACCAAAATGTTGTCTTATAATTACGTTAGAAAAGTAACTGTAGTATGAATCGTAACCAACAGTTGTTTTCATATATTCATAGGCCCCTATATTTTTTTAATCATTGACTCAACATGTTTGAGAACGCCTATTCAGTTACTTAACTCACATAAGCAGGTGCAAAATGCCGGTGGGGGTCGGGTTAGTCGATTCAGTTGTGTATCAGGGTGTTATTGTCTGGCGCTACCAATTACGTTCAAATCATACGCTCACAAGAACGTATGCTGATTTAATGTTGCGTATAAAATTCAGTATTTAGTGAATAAATCGAATTACGAACGTTTTGAAATTTCTTATTGCTACCCTAAGTGTAGGCTATTTGACGATAGTACATCATTACCGATGTACATTTCAAGACTAATCTCATTTTCTCCAATCTAAATTGAAGTTATTTGGATGTGGGCGGAAGGTTCAAGCCCTTTAATCCCCATAGCCGTGGCCAGGGGGTGGTTCGGGTATGTAAATAAGCACCAATTAGGAAAGCGTTCAAACACACTAATTGTTTCCCACGTGACTTACAATCCCAAAACGCCTGATAAGTGGAGTGGGGTTCGCAATATTCTCGTTGTATTTGTTGGTTTCATTGTACCGCAGATACATGTACTCTGGCGTTGGCCGCAATGCGTGTTAAGTGAGCACTCTTACCAGGATACTGGCCAATTCGGTTCATGCCTGTGTTTCTCTCCTTGTTATCCTGGATCCGCCTCTTCATGTGCGGATGTTACTCTGTGTTTCAATCAGAAGACGCCTCGAGCTGCCTGCGGTCGTAAACGAAGCCTTCGCCTGAACTCGAGTCTACAAGCTCCGCCGTTATTCATCAGAGCCGGGGATGTGCAGGTTCGTGAAGGTCCTTGTCTTCCCAGAGGGTAATAATGAGTCGGGTCTGGGTGAGGGGCAGCTAGCGCACCCCGCCCAGGCCGTCCTTAATAATGACATTTAACCTGACGTGTGTGGCGTTGGCACGCCAGGTTGTCAGTATCGCTGTCCTGTGTATCCCTCGAGCCGCAGTTTGTTCCGTTGCCTTTGCTTACGCTAGAGGGGGCAAGGGCGGTGGAGTTCCGAGCCTTTAAATAAAAACGTAATTTGGAATAAAAAGTTGGTTAGAAGGAAAATCCCCGCAAGTTGCGCGGAAAGTCAGGAAAGGCGAGTGGCCATGCTCGTCAACTCTGCCTGCTACAGGTCGACACGCACAAAGGGATCAGCAAGATAGCGAGTCAGTCTCTCTTTTGTCACGACCCGTCGCCGGCTTGCATTCCTGTAAAAGTGCTTTGTTTTATTTGGTATATTTCACGTGCTTACAGTGAACTAATGCCTCGTACACCAGCCGTCTCCAGCGAGCTGTGGAGCTTTCTGTGTACGATTGTGTCCGGCAAAGAGGGATTTGTGGGAGCAGCTTTGCCACTCATTCACCGTGCGCGTCGCTAGGATTGCCGACCTCACTGCAGCATCCTGCTTTTGTTATTACCGAGACCGCATTGGACATTTATACCTGGCTCACGGATAACAAAAACACTTGTGTAATAAGCCTTTGAAATTAAATCCCACGCCTGCAACTGCGCGTGTTTAGAGGTAAGCCTTCGCTGCAATACTTACGGGAATGTGTACGAATCACGATAAGTTCGAGTGGCAGCATGTCTTAACAGTAGTATTATAGGCAGCATAAGTATTTCTTACTTAGGGTTTTTTAAAAACTGTTAATATACTAGTATTATAATAATAAAGTAGAACAATTGGAAAATAACTTTTTAAAAATAAGTTAGGATCAAATGAAGTTAACAGGTTTGGAACGCTGGCCAACTCGCCTCTCCTCGTTCCCAGTCCCTTCGTGACGTCATCAATCATTAAAAAAAAACCCGTCGTCTTGTTTACGTTCACAGTGGAGTTTAACGGTTGTCTGGTAGTTAATACTTAGTGGAAGTAACACAAGGTGCAAATGCAAAATTGTGTGCCTCAAAATCGATGCGCTAAACTTCGTTTGTGGAAATCGTCCCGACGTGAATAAAAATGTTATATACTTCTTGCCTGTATGCTATATTTATGTGCATAATAAACACTAACTCTTTTACTCCTATATTTGTCCTTCAATGGAACGCATCTCTATGGTTTGACTAAATAATGTAGGCCTAACTCATATTTAGCCATTCGTGTGGTGGAATTTTGTAATTCTTAATTTCTGTAAATACGCGCGTTTGTGAAATCAGTACATAATATTGAAATGTAACTAGCTTTGTTAAAATACCGAACAATATAACCATTTCATCTGACACAATTTTAATTGTAACTAATGCTTTTATGTGTATATTAGCTCGACTGGAAGGAAGAAAGGAGAGTCGCTGTTGGCCTCAGACTGGTTTTGGCGTTCAGTACAGTAAAACATTAATTCAGAGGCGTTTTATTAATTATTTTGAATGCACTCCACTTGGCTTGATTTTACCGTACTGATTATAACGACATCTTGACTTCTAAACGGAGATTTTGATATAAATAATAAAGTAAATACTTACTAATTCAAGTCAACTAACTTATTTCATTTATACACATTTAAATCAAATAACTTGCAACGCTGTGGCTCTAGGTCTAAAATCAAACAGTTATTCTTTGACCGCGGTTCTCCTTTAAAGGTTTTCTCGCTACAATTCTTTTGCCAATAGATTCTGAATCCATTCCGGGTCACTCCATGCCCGTGCTACGGTTACCCCAATATATTGAATCAAACTACAAGCATGGTTCATAACCTATTTTACGCTTAAAGAGAACTAGAAAAAATTGAGGTTGGCATTGTTGGGGACACGGCCGTTTGTTTTGCGTGAATACGTCTACGTTGACGCGCTCGGACGCCTTGATGTTTATTTTATGTTCCCGGCACTGCTTCACTCGATCATATGTAGTTTTGTGGATATAACTGGATTGCTTTTGAGATGCTCTTTCCAACCGTATACGATTTCTGTATTTCAACTCGGCTTTTTGACGAGTATAAGCTGAAATTGTGTTAAGTTTTATTAAGTTTTTTACATTGAACGCATGCAATTTCACCATAAGCACGCCACACAAATATGTTTTTATACACGCAATCGATTGACCTTAACGATAGTTGTCCATTGAAACGTAAACGAGCGTCTTAGCTCCTCCTAGTCAAAAGTCATACTACTCGGAAGGTTATGAGACGCGGCGAAACGAACTAAAAATTGCGCTTCCCCCCGGCCGCGCGTAATGCTTCGCAGTCCTCACTCAACGTAACATATTATTTGATCCTTTGGTAATAAAGTGGTGTAATTGAATTTTGAATGTAGACGATAGATTCGGAGCTACAATGCCAAACTCTATCCCCCGATTTTTTTATCATCGGATTTTCTGGATTGCCTCCTACTATTGTCGCAAATTTATTTAAAGACTTATTCACGTCAAAAAACCAAGCCATTTAAGAGAAATGCTCAAACTGTTTTCCAGCGCCTGCTACGATGCGCTGATGTGCTGTAATCGATTTCTTGTCGCCCACACTTGCCATGCACCCGGAAAACTTACCACCTCCACAGGCGAACCCGCTTTACCTGGAGTTGACTCTCGCACAACTCGCGAATGCGTACTCAGCTCATTGGCACCGACTTTTCGTTACAACGCCTCAAGAAGCCTCCCGCTCCTTCCGGACAGGACCGCTGACGTCAGAGGTCGGTCAGTGCTCGCGGGGTGGACACCGTCCCCTGTCCATGTCCATCGAAAGTAGTTCCCCGGTCTTTGGAGCACAGAACTATTGCAAAGAGCACGCCATTGCCCCCCCCCCCCCAAATTCCACCTTCTTGAGTGAGGCTTTGACTGCCGTTTCATTATCTCGCAATTCCAGCAACCACGACGAACTGCATTCGCGGAATCGGCCCAGAGTGGTCCCAACTCCTGAACACCGGCCCGCCAGGTCCAGGCTGTAGTCATCTAAGCTAATAGCAATTAAATTTGGTGTCCCTGAAACACAAACGTGTCATTATATCCTGTTGGTGATACGATTTAAGTACAATGATGAATGGAAGTGCTGACGTATCGCATAGACCCTGTAGAAGTTTTTCTTCATGAAAAGGGTAACACTGGCACTAGAGGCTGTTCACGATAAATTGAGCAATATAGAAATTAACCCTCGAAAAAAATTATTGCCCCAGCATGCATATATTTTACCGGGCGCACTGAGTGACATGCGCCCAGTAAAGTTGGTAACGATTGATGGGAAGTAGTTCTATATCTTAGCGTTGAATAAAGTATGTTAGGTCGCCATTTCTGATAACTTAAATTATTTATTTCTCTTTTTTTTTCCAATGAACCTAAGTGTAAAAAATAAGCAGATTTGTTAAATAATTACTATTCTAATAATTTCAGAGTTTCACTTGACCGACGCATAAATAAAGTGATGAGACACATGACAATATTAATTTCACATAAGGCGGAAGAAAACACAACGTGCATACAAGTAGATCTTAAAGAGGGCTTTCAAAAGTGCTCACTTTACCGTGAATATCCTATAACGCTCTACACTCTTGCCGGGGTCGGCTATGATCCATGACGTCACACCAGTGAGAATTATTTTTTCCCTCGGGTAATAATAATGGCCGTTTAATGCAGTGTTTTAACTGAAAAGAACGCTGGTTATTCTCGTGTTTTTACCACAAATATTTCTGCAAGTTTCAACAAAATTAAATACATTTGAGTGGTGCTTGTTTCATAGCTTCTTGGCGCAGAATTCTGCGTGGGAATCCAATATATTAAATATAACTTCTCGCCTGGACGTTGTGACAGGATCCATGTCGTGGATAAGTAGTCACCATCCCCCAATTTTCTTGCACCATCATTCCGGTTAGATGTTGGCGAGCTTGGATCCAAGTGGCCTGAAGACAGAACAGTTGATAATGCCCGTATCAACAATAGCATGTTCTGTCATTCTAGTTGGACTTTCGCCATCTTGCAATTCTGTTATGTACCTTTATGTATGTTTGGGCCTGGCCAGATGTCTGGAGGATGGCTGTCTTAAATAAAAAGTTTCCTTTTGCCGGCAGGCGTACTTGGCACATCACGTCTCTGTGGACATGCTTTTTGTTATTTGTTTAGCATGTGTGTCTGCGTTAAATACACTCCGCATATTTTTTATTTATACTTTATGTACGTAGCTTATGTGTATGTAACTGTTTTAAGTGTTGCAATGTATGTATGTAAGTACGTACCGTACGCTGGTGTGCAAATTCAACAACGAAGTGGAGAAATTAACATAACAGCGGAATGTACTGGCACAACCGACCCTAAAAACAATCAGGAGATAGTCTTGGGTCCAGTACGGAAGTGCATGCCTGTATGCACAGTGTGACTTACTGTGGGCGTATGCGAAGTATATAAAGCACAAGCGTAGTGTACGCTGATCATTGCAGCGCCGGGACGTGCAGGGCGTCCTGACCTCTGGGCTATGTGTTCTTTGCGGTCTGGTGAGGGAAACTTCCTCAGCCCGCAGAGAGATACAAATGCTGCAACCGTCTGGGTGGTATAAGGGCCCGAGCACACCCCCGCTCTGAGCTTCGGCAATGATTAGAAATGGCGGTGGCAGCTGAGCATTGCAGTGGAAGCTTTTGCACAGTGAACATTGGGTTAAACTTCTTCGGAGGACTGTCTGATGTATGAAATAAGCAACAGGCAGTCCCGTAGAGAACATCTGGACGACTGTATCCGTGTGGTCGAATCACAGCAAAGCTTGAAGAAGAGCGAAGTGTGACTGGTGTGGCCGAGGAGTTTTTGATCGTACTCAGCATTCTGTCACGAGCTTGGATGCCATTTCGAATGGCACGAACAGCTGTACGAAGGTTTAGTTATTGTCCACGAGCAACCACTGATGAATGGCCGGTATGTTCGCCGCTCTGTCGCGCGCATCTGACGTCATGCGGGGATATAAACGCATGCAGATTACTGTCTCTCGCGTCTCCGTATCGCGTCCAGCCATCGTCTTGTCATGCGTGAAGTGAGATTCCCAGCTGTGGGGGTTTCCAGATGACGGGAAATTTCCCGTTAATTTCAGTAGGTGGCGGGAAGAAGGCTAGAAGCGAGAAAAAAAACGGGGAATTTCAAACTTATAACATTTGTATCAATTTACCTTCAGATTTTCATAATTACTAAATCAAAATCTGTATTTGATTCCCAGGATGTAATGGTAGGACCTATATTTTCAGTGTGTAGTATTTTATCTTGAACATTTCTCGTCTTCTTATTCTTCATTTGCTTTCTTCATGAACGCTCTGTTGTAGCGTGGGAATAAAGTGGAATGAGTGAGTGAGTGAGGAAGAGATTTGGACGGCTAACATCGAGGCCTTGAGAGCCGAGGGAATAAAGTGGAGCAAATCAGCATAATGTACTAGCAGTGCATTTTTTCTTTTATAATGATTGTATGGGGACGGGAATTTTGAGAGTAAATAGGAATTTTTTGGACAGCCTTGCGGAAATTTGTACTACGATGATTTGGTAACACTGGGCGGCACAGCGCGTGGTCTGCCCCGGGCAGGAAGATTCACCGATACTCAGTCAGTTGCGCTACCTGCTTTATCTCAAGGCCATAGCCAAACAGTGCATTGATGGTAACTGTAGTCTTGCATCACTTCCGCCAATTCCAAACGCTGCAAGGTAACACTCATTTTGCGTTTTATTACAAGTTCAGTAATGGGATAATGTAAAAAGCTGGATATGTATAAATATTTTTACAGATAATGGGTGTAGAATACAAATTGTCAGTGTTGCTCAAATGTCATTATGTATCCATGTATACAGTATTAGCGGTCTAGTTATTGCTGCATTATTTTGTCCATGCATTCTAGTGTTACTGCTGGGCTTTGTTTCCATGTATAATTTGCATAACAAGTTTAAAGTTCTTTGGTACTGCAAATAACATTTTTAATAATTGAGGTAATTATGATTATAAGTAGACGTTATAAAAACTTAAGTTTCCCAGAACTTCACCTCGAGTTGCCGCACCTGGTACTCCAGCTGTTGGTCTACATGACAGTGGGTTTCACAGGCTCATTTGAAATGCATAGTAGTTTATTACCTGTTTATGATTCTGCTGGGTTTTTCAATGCTTTACAATTTTCATCACAAGTTAAAATTCGATGAAAGTGATTACAAGGTATGAAAACGTCACACAAGTAATTTTTTTTGTAGTCAATTAAATGTGTGTAAAGTGTTACATATTGTGTCAGAGAAATTTGATACAAACAGTTTGACGCCAGTTGGGCTTTTATAGTCGTCAAGTTAAAAACAAAATATCCAATATTGTAACAGTTTTATCAATATGGCAGATTTTCCCAGAATGTGAAACTTGGGGGTTTTTTAGGTTATCATTACCAGGTTGTGTTGAATGCTGAACACTTTTCAGAAGGTTTCGTTTTGTTATTAGTGTTGTCCGGGTCGAACTCTACAATGCACTGTACTGTACGGACTGAAGACCGTGGAAGCTCGTTTGTTTTAGTGCATGTTAGAAAGTGATAGACAGAGTGTGTGTGTGTGTGTGCGTGCATGTTTATTGATAAGATAATGTATAAATTACAAATACTCTCGCAGTGCAAGAAATTTGTTTTCGTAATTGAATTTGGAGTATTTTCGTTGCAGACATCTAAATGTATTATAATGTAAATATCATGTATTTTGTAAGTATTTTATGACATTTGTGCAATTTTAAATCATTCGAGCAGCTGCATTTCATGTGTACTTTATTCGTAGTTGAGAAAATTTCGCCTACCGCAGTATATGCGCCTACAGGACTGTTGGGATTCTCGTTGGCTTAATAATAAATATTCTATAATGTTATAATGTGTATTATGTATTAACATAACAATGTAGGTGACGAACAAGAAATGCGATTTAAAAAAAAAAAAAAAAAGCTAAACTACGTACGTTGCTCGGTGCTTACAAAGTATGCGTTGGTCGGTAGTGGAATTCGTGTGCCTCTGTACTGTAACGTAGCTCGGTCGGAGGGTGTATGTGGGTAAAATCGTATGCTATTCTTATGTACTAACTAATGCTACCATGTCTGTTTTCAGATGCATGGTCTTGTCTAGCAATGACTGATGCGATGCACAGTACTCGTCGCTTGTGCAATACACATTGGTTGGTAGGTGTTTATAACTGTTTTCCTTTTTTATGTCTGCTGGCATCAGAGTGTAGCAGTGTCGACCTTGCCGCTCCCGTGCTTCGCAACTAATTGTTTTGAGCTAATATAATGTACAGCGTTCGTTGCTCGCACAATATGCATCGGTTGGTAGGTGTTCATAACTATTTTCCTTTACAATTATTTTTTGTATCTGTTCATCAGTATGTAGCAGTGTCGTCGTCTCTTGCATGACCAATAGTTTAGTTTAAATGAATGATGATTAGTGACAAACAAATGAACACCCCCTTTACAAGTCATGTAATGTTTCTTCAAATTATCACTGCTGGTAAATAGTGTACTGCAGTTGACATATTGTAGAAGTTTCTTGAGTTTTCCTGTTGCTGGGATTCCACTTTTTTTTACTAAAGTTCTCGATGCAATAGCAACATTGATATCACTATTATGGACTGTAGAGCTATCAGGTATTTCTTATAGTGGAAGTTCGATACAACATCGTGCTAGCAAGTGCACTTGTGTCTATATTGGGCCTTTATTATTTATTATTATGTGAATTAATTTTTAATGCATGGGATGTTGTTATATGTTGTTTGAGGTTCTCCCAACTCTTGTGTTAGGCTGATGTTGTTTATTGCGACCTTTAGCTTTCACTGCCGAACCACAGCGCTGTAGCCTCCCCTGTTCTATCAGAACTGTCGAGCTGCAACCCTCATTGGTGGTTGGACCGAAACCTCATGCATCTGGCATTTTTTGAACTACTTGCACCGAGTACTTTATGCATGTGTGAGTGTCCTACCTGCTGAAAATCGGAATTCGGCCATGCATTTTGACACCAGTGCTCCTAGCGACCGCCATCGGTAAAGCAAACGGCATTTGCACCCTCTGACAGGTGACAGGGGAAATGAAGATGGCCGAAGACTACCACGGCCCTAGCAGATGATGATCGTGCACTGTAGTGGACAAGTGTAGAAATGAAGATGGAAGAGCATGTGTGTTGTATGCAGACAGCTGTCAAATAATGCAAGATGTCGGTCACCTGAGGTGTACCCTAGCAGATGACGATGGTGAAGGTAAGATGGTGTGTGAGGATGATTTACATGTGAGGGTGTGTGTGTGTAATTGACGTAGGTATAATTTAAACATGCCCGATAAGCTTTGCATGTGATTCTCTGTCTTTAAGTGCTTAAAATGTGGCAAATATATAGAATTAAACAATCTCTGAAGGTGACATGTGTAGGGACTTGAGTTCCTGACTTGAAATTATACAAAATATTAATTATCTTTCAGACAGACAAAATCTGGTAATATATTTCCTAGTGATGGGTACATGTTTCAGGTCTATATGCTGGAGGTTAAACTAATATTAGCATGCGTTTGAAATAAATTAATAACACATAAGTAATTTATACACTTTACCTTTATTTTACAGACTTTAAATAAAGAGAATACATCATTATATTTGATACACACTCAACTTATTCTTCATTCGAGCAAAACAATTATGGTATCTGTTTTTGTATAACAATTCCTGCTGTGAGCACTCAAGCCACACTTTTTCACATATACCACACTGCAGCTATCACGTGGGTAGGTCTTGTAGGCGATGGCATATGAGGTGTTACTATCTTCATGTCGTTTCACACTGAAGTTGTTAGCTAATAATGTCTTGCCGCAATACTTGCACTCGCTTCCCGATGAACGACAAACAATGACTTTGCACTTCTTATGAGTATACAGACTATCACTGTGGGTAAACACAGCATCGCAGTTATCACATCGGTAAGTCTTCTAGTCGATGTCGAATGGACAGTTACTTTCTTCATGTTGACTGCCACTAGAGCTGATAGTAAATGTCTTGTCGCAATAGTTGCACTCGCTTGCTAATGAACGACATACATTGCCTTTGCACTTCTTGTTATGTCTATACAGGCTATCACTGCAGGTAAACACCGCATCGCAGTTATCACAGTAGTACGTCTCGTATGCTGGGCTGAACATGCAATGGCAACTTTCATGTCGGCATGCAGTACAGCTTTTACCAAAAGTATTTGCACAGTAATAATATTGTTTCTGTAGTGCTTCTAGCAATTCTTCGGAGTCCCTTGCTGTTGACGTTGCTGACGATGTTACAAACAGTAAGTCTTCAGCCATTAATTCCGCCTTCATACTGTAACAGAGTAGGCGATCGGAGTAGATGAATGTAGTCATAACGATCTGTTTTCCACCACCACACTCGCCGGCGAAATGACATTCATTTTGACATTATGCTCGCTTGTATAATGTTCACACTGCATGCTAGTGTGGATTACCCACCTCAGGTTTCCTCAGTAAATGACTGCTGGCTATTTGGTGCAAACATCAGCATGGTTGCTGGACTGAAATATATCGCTTTATCAGGTCATTCGCTGTCTAGCCTGCGAAGTTGACAATTCGACCAGTCATCTTATTTACATGCATTCATCTTTCAGTGTTGGAGGTGTCTTGTTTTTCATTTGCTGCTGCTACTCTCTTCCGATTTGTGTTACACCAGCTCCTGGAATGAGGTTTGCCTATAATGGTAGCACTACGTTGAAAACACTCTAGGCACAAGAGGCAGCCAATTCGAGCACTCGCAACATTACCAGGGCCTGTATCGTGTTTCAAAACAAAAGATGTTGAAGGAAATAAAAGAGTTGCAGACATTTACTATGGGAAGTGCGAGCCATACGGAATCTACAGAAATTGTAAACAGCAAGCATGTACCACTAACATGTAAATTGTAAAAACAAAGATGTTACAACAAGTCAGGAGGGTGAGAACACAATAAGGCCCCCAAGACTGCTGGTAATGTTGTGAAAACTATACTGAAATGTACATATTCTACCGACGATGATGATGAAATGCCATCATCTGCTAAACAAAACTGTGTATTGCTGAAGATAAGGGTTACTTGCATATAGGACAGATGAAACACGGATTCGAACCCAGTTCTCTGGTTCAGAGGTATCTCGCAACATGATCATCAGAGAACATATATGCAGACATGTATCGTGAACCTTCTGCGAAGGAAGTCGTGCAGTCGGATCGAACCTACGCTACCTTTTATTCTCAAGTTCGTTGCATGGTCTCCAGCGTTGTCTGGGTACATATATTTTGGGATGACTGAAAAGCAGCATACATACATAGTTGAAATGCATATGTTGTGATGCTTTCGTACTCACCATTGCAAAGTTTATACATTTACTTTTTCTATATAAATGGTACATTTTCGAAATAAGTACATGTAAATTATATTTAAAACGAAATAAATTGCTACCTTACACTGTATAAATTCAGTCTTCTCGTAAAGGTAGGTGCACGTGTGTCTCGGCTGGTCTACCACCCTGGAGTCTGAGGCATCTCTCTCTCTCTTTCTCTCTCTCTTGCCCATGTGATGTGCCATCCCTTTAACTTGCCGAGTCCTGCATGGTGCCCGCGCCGCCAGTCGCCCACCTGAGCTGCCTTACAGATTCTCAAGATGTTAGTTGATTGCATAACATCGGACGAGTCGGTTGTATTCTGCTGCTAGTGATGTGACTGTTGGCTGTACTCTGAATGTGATGGTTTCTTTTCAATCGGTTCGTAAGGTATTCGTTTTCTGTTCTTTTGTACTAACCAGGATGGTCTTGTCTAGCATTGTCTAACACAGTGTACAGCACCCGTCGCTTGTATAATATCTGATTTTGATGGTTGGTAAGTGCTTATAGCTTTTTTCCTTTACGTTTTATTTTTATGTCTTTTTGAATCAGTGTGTAGTAGAGTTGTCCTTATCGAGCCTGTGATTCTCGGCTTTGCAAAAGTATTTTTTTTTCTTTATACTAACATGATGTACAGATCTTGATGCTCGGACAATATGCATTGGTTGGTAAATGCTTATAACTATTTGCTTTTATAATTTTTCTATATTCGTTTGCATCAGCGCGTATCAGTATCGTGTATCTTGTGCGACTAATGGTTTGACTGTATGCAAGTCCCATAATGTATAATGCACTTGACAAATCGTAGTCATTTTTGAGGTTGTTCCTTGTGATCATTCGTTTTTTCTCATGTCGCCGAGCATTCTAGATTTTACTAAACTTTTTGGCGCAATAGCAACACATATATCGCTATTATGGACTGTGGCTCCATTGGGTGTGTACATATACATACACACCAAATTCATATCACAGACATCACTTCCGACTACAAACAAGGAGATAAGAACAAGTAGGCCTTAAGCACCGTTATAAGCATAGTTGTTCAGCATTTCCAAACATTTTAAGTTTGGGAACATGTAACAACTATCCACGCACGTAAAGAAAAATAAAGTTAGATAAACATACAAGTGTGTTGCAAAGTGGGGGGGTCTGAAATAGCACATATACAAATCTGTATGCACAGACTTGACAATTGTTGTCTGCCCTTGTTGTCTGCTACCGAAGGTGTCTACTAACTCGGATCCCCCTAGCGACAGCTAGCCTCTCTTCGCCCACAGACATTCAAGCTGGATATATAAATGAGAGAATATATTCATAGATAAATGTTAGCACGGGTAACATGCAACAAACAACTGTATGAGAAAAAAATAAGTTATATACAAATGCGCTGTGAGCACGTTGTACATAGTCTCGGGTAAGGGTAAAATAGATTCATACTAATATAAATGAAAACCATCTGTCCAACTCAAGGGCCGATGGCCTGTTGAATCCGTAGCATGGATAACACTTAACAACCAGCCATACAATGAAAAATGAAAGGGGTATACAGTTGCATCGAAAACAATACATATGTGGTCGCAGGTTACATTAAAACATGTACACGTTAAAACAGGAGGGTCGGAGGAACCAAATGTAAAAGATATAAAACCAGACTACACATGAAAAATCACAGTCATGTAACAAACAATAAAGGACTGTGTGTGTGTAATATATATATATATATATATATATATATATATATATATATATATATATATATATATATAACATTATATCATGCTTATGAAGAACTTGCATATATGGCGATAATGGCGGCACTGCCACGTAGTTCGAGCGGGGCCAGATAGACGGGAGCCTTAATGTTTTTGTATGTATTGTATTAATTCTCTGGCGTTTCTCTCTAACGATGGGTGTTGTTCTTCCATTGGACGAATAGTCAACTAAATCAGTTAGTCAATTCGCTGCAGTTCTTTTTCAAGTGCACTTAAGAGAAACTGCGTTGCTTATGCGTAATGTTTTAACGCGTGCAAGAGCACACTCTTCAGGGGGGGGGGGGGGAGAGATAACAACTTTCCGGGTTACCAACACCGTGCATGTCGCGAACGTTATTTGGAGCTCTTTCAGCGTAGTCCAGTTCTGTGATATTTTCGTGCTGTTCTATGCGCAAAAACGCATAATGTGCATAGCGTGTGTGAAACTTCTACAGAGGGTAACACTGAACTTAGCTTGAGACGTTGTACGAATAGAACGATGTGGTTGCCACGTGACGTCCGTTGCCAATGGTTACACGCAGCGCGACACCCCAGTGCCTCGAGTGCAGAGAAGAGACATCCGACATCGCCTGCTGCCAGTCTTCCCTTGCTTATAATTCTCGACAAATGAATGGCTTCATATAGGCGGGTATCTAACGAGTCTCTTTACTCTAATGCCGGAATCACATAGCCCCGACGAGCACAGCACGACACGATAAAAACCGCAACCACGACCATTTTCAATGTGCCTGCTCGAATGTACGGCGCGACAGTTTACTGACAGTACACAACGAGTAGAATTTTTCTGATCCGTTTAGAAGGCGCTGATTAACTACCCTAGTTTCAAAGGCTGTGGGTAGGCGGGAAATTTGGAATACATGATGGTGACAAAGTTTTATAGCTAATGCATACTGCATATTATTATACTGCATATTATAGCTAATGCATGCTAATGCATAATGTAAGATTATTATTTATAAGAGTTAAATACAATAATTTTCATCATTTGTTTTCTTTTAAGCTACGGGTTTCCCATCGTAAGGAAAGCTCAAAAAGTTTCGCATAAAATTCCGTAGTAAGTAGCCGTGGTGAATTCTCCGCGCTTGCTGTGCAAGCTTATAATTTTAAGCATAAATAATAATCGAGCTTATGTTAGAAAGACGTAGCATTTATTTGTGGATTAATAATACACGCACTTTACAATCATCGACAGCGGAGTTCACGCAGAGCCTACATGGATGATGTGCGCAATATGGAAAGCTTAAGAGTAAGAGTTAGTATCCGGACATAGTTTCTGTACGTTCGTTGTTTGAGCGTATTTCATCAAATAAATGTCCTGGGAATACGATTTTTTGCTAGAAAAGATAAAAAAAAAAAAAAAAAAAACGATTAACTAAGCCGGTGCAGTATTGGTTTTTATATTATAAAGTTTATTCTAGGAGAAAAAAATCGCATTTATAGGCCTTTCTTGGGCAGTTTCGTGGCGGCAATGTTTAACTCGTGCGCAACGCCACTTGCTGCGCCCTCCACCCGACTTAATGCTCGACTCAGCTCGGCATGGCCGCACCTCTTTTGCAGAAATTCTCCATTTTCGTGTCGTAATTTTGGATTCATAGTAATTACTGGCAATGTACGGTTATAGAAATTTCACGTTTTACGAGTTGTTTAATATGTTTGTTCTTCATCTTCATCGTGTGTTATCTGCTAGTTGTAAAAAGTCAGGAACATATTTATATTTTATCAGCAAGTTTCTACCTTTTTGCAAGCAGGAAATTACACACAGTGATAATTAGATACAAAAGTATTAAACTAGTAAAATGTTAATTTCCTATAATCAAACATTTTGAATAATTCCTCTGAAACGGAAATTATAACTCGAAAATGAAGAATTTCTGCACTGTAGGTGAAGCCTAGCCTTCAGAGGAGTTTGTAGCTGCGAGTTCAGGGTCGAGAGGCGAGGGAGCGGTGATACGGGTGACACTAACATGAATCTCTAGTTCCTCATCGCTCTTACGCGCAGACGTGCTGTTTCCGTCGTGACACTCTACTGTGCAGATCAGATCTGTAACTGTGGCACTTTATTTCACGCGATGAAAGCCTACAGAATCAACTACGTCCGTATAAACATACTTTTCTCTTGCCGCTTAGGCAAGCTTTAAAAATGCTATATTTAACCGTTTTCACTAATATTTTCTCTATAAATACATTTGATATGATAAAGGTAAAAAATTAGGGGCTTGGATAATTGTGTTTTTACCTTTTATACCAAAGAGTCGTATTTCCCAAACATTTATTTACCGAGATATCCGTATTCGCGTAAACGGATTTCACAGAAAATGTTTCAGTGCATAGTCCTCTTAAGCTGGGTTTACAATCAGAAAACTATGCGTTAGAGTTATTCACTAACCGCTGCTCTCGCAAACGGAACTACGTATTCGGGATTTACGATTCACAATTCACCTGATAATTCTTAATTCCAGCCAATGAAAACTTACGACAAACCTGTCTACTTACTTTTGTTCCTAACCTAACCTCGTGTAACACAACCATATATACGCCGAGCATATTTCAAAGTGGGCGTTTTCTAGCAGAGAAGCTTATTTTTGTGAAGAAATATAGTCATATACTTGTGTATACACATGCCTTTTTAATATTTAACGTTATTTTAAATAACAATTTTCCGCCAACACCACCAACTCCTCTGTTGATTGGTCGTCTCCTCGCAAGTTTTACTTAAAATATAAAATACAACTTCCATTTAACACTTACAAAAATCCCAACAACGCACACGATCTGCTAAGTTCAATTGGAAACGAGTACATAAGACAACACTCTTTCAGTTTTTCTGTACACATCATAACCTAAAATTTAACGCTTAATTCTTCTATTATAAACCCAGATTTATCCTGTAGTGCTTAAACACAGGCCATAATTGAAGATTGTAGCTCTTGGCAGAGAGCTTCATAAGTTCGTCAGCGGCTGCTATCGGATGTTATGTGAACCCTTTAGGGCATATAGTACATATTAGCGGCTTCTGGCGGGTTTAACAACTGCTTTGTGTAGGGCTGTGCTTAAAATCTTCTATACTTATTTTTTGTTTTTGATTTAGAGTTACTGGGCAGGATTTTGAAGTGTGTGTTGTTGACAATTTATTAAGAAATCCCTTTTCCAGAAAAAGTACCAAAGAAAGAAAATGACATTGTTAGGAACGCCTGCCACTGCCAGGGCTAAAAACTCGGAGAAAAACAGAGAGTTCGTTGGTTCATTCAATGTGAGCCAGTACGAGAACGCCTACTGGATTAAAGGGTCTAAAAAACTGAATAAGCTGTATTGTTGTCATGATGAGAACTGTGTGTGGTGTAAAAGCGGTTTTGGAAACTGGAAACACATTGACGCTTCTATTTCCCGGCACGAAAAATGTGCATACATTATAAATTTTCTTCAGTGAAGCAGCTTGGGTATAACAATGATTGATCACCAGCTTGATGAACACAAAAGTGTGAGTGATTCGCTGCACAATGGACATGTGAGAAAATAATCGCGAAATTTTGAAGAGTTTAGTGTGTTCTATTCCAATGCAAAGTACGCCCTAAAGTATTGGGACTTATCAAATTGCTCATAAACTGTCATGCTTCGACATTGTGTGCAGAACACTCAATTTTTTCATTAATGCGCATACATACGTATTGCAAATCAACCCAAGGACAAGAAAAATTGTCATCCTTGACACTTTTGTCAATTGAGAAAGCACTTCTTTAAAAAAATCAAACAACAGTCGACTTTTTACGAGAGTCGTATCGACTAATTTGTAAAGAAGAATCACAGAATAGAATTATCCAAGCAGGTCAAAAATAGAACAGCCTTGGCATTACACGTTTTTCTGTATTTGTCTAATTGTATAAAATATTTTAAACTTTAATTTATGAGGTTCATTAATTTTGTTTTGCTTATTAAAACTCCCAAACCAGTTTAAAGTTTTAAATACATCCCATTGTTCTTAATTTGTATTGTGTTAAGTTTTTCTTGCGTGAAACTCGCGTGCAAACCTACGGGCTAAGATGTGTTTCTTCAATAATAATAAAAAAAAAAACTTTTCTTTTAAAAACGAAAAATAAAAATCAACCAATAAAGAGTATGCCTTATATTTCAAACCAACGTTCGCCACTGGTTATCAGGCCAGAGTAAGGTAGCAGCTGTTTTGCCACAATGTGCATCATAATATTACAAACGCAAATATTTATTCTCCAGTATGCTTTTGTTTGCATATTCATTTGCAGTTACGTTATTCTCGTCGATAGTCTTGAGGAAAGATGTGGCGAAAAGACTTTAGGTATGTTTTATTTAGGTATCGACTCGAAAATATTTATCGTTATTTTTTATTTGTTGAAATTATTAATATTACATACAAAAAATTCTTTCGTGCTGCATTCAGTATTCTGTATACTGCATTAAATCATAATGCTTAATTTTTCAGCTGTTAACCCGTCGTTAAGGTTACATGGAAATTAAACCTAGCATATCCGCAGAAAAAATACTTTAAACAATTTACGTTTAATTAAGAACTTTTTAAAGTTCTTCTACTGTACGTAAAATTGGCATTGCTACGGAGCTGATGACTTTATAGCTGTGCATCCGTGGTAAAGAACAGTATGTAGGCTGCATTTAACAAAACCGAGGTTTTTACATTCTCTTATTGTATTTTTCGCGCTATTTTCGGAATAATAAGCGATTTAGTCATTGGGAAACGGCACAATGTGCCATCGTGGACTTCTGTACATTTTCATATTTGCGACATAGTGCCCTAACCTCCGGCACAGATGTATGCTTCGATCAAGTGTAACTGCAAAACCATTTCGAAAGTAAATATATTCCTTATATACGGTGTTCTACTGTTACGAGCATAAAACACAAACTACATTTAATAAATGCAGTGAGCGGTCACACTTATTAATACGGTGTTAGTAACTACGGGTACTTTTCCACGCCGCTGCCAAGCTTTTACCGGGCCACACCAGTTAATGCACTTAGGGACAGAACATTTTGTTTCCATAGTTTGATTTAGTAAGTATTCAGTTAATCGTGGACAAGATATCCACCTCAGGTGCGCTTACCGTATCTCCTGGCGCGTGCGGGGTAAGGACAGCCGGCTGACAGGCAGCGGCTACGGTAACTGGCGCAGCGAAGACGACACTGAACCCCCCCCCCCCCCCCCCCAACGTTTCGCTTCTCTCTTGTAGTAGTTCCGTCTTGGTAGAGTCCTTCCGCACGACGCATGCTCTTGCCTCCCCCCCCCCCCCCCAACCTATTACACTTCATTCTCTGTGTCATTATCTCAAAGCTGCCGTGGTGCGCGAGCGTGGGGCGAGATGGCAGAAGGCAGCTTGCGCATGCGCTTTTTTACTACGCATGGTGATGCGGGGTAGAGTACGCATGCCAGCTACGAAGCAACTAACTTCGAGTCCTTGCATCGAACTATTTAATAGGACACTTTAAATGGATTTGAGGTAATTGCCTATCATAAGTATGAAAAAATAATAAAACATGATACAGTAAACAAACATACAAATGCAACGGATACACGTGACGAGGGGGGAAAACCAAGAAACAAAAGATACAAACCCTCACAAACGGAGCCTGGAATCTGTCCCTGTCCTCAAATGATACACTGGATGCAAAACACAAATTATTTTTACTGCGGTACTATGTTTGAAGGCAGTATGTTGCATCTGCTAGCCAACTTCCGTGCCTTTTTCTGATAGTGGCTTTGATAACACGTGTTTCTTTGGCGTGTGAAATACTGTCTATTAATTTGTATGGAGAATTCTGGTTCCTGCTGAATTTATATAACCATTTCCAGGCTGTACTTGCTTGCTCGCAATACGCAGAAACTGTTCAGCAGTGGTTAATCACACAGATTCATCTGGTCCTCCAAACCAATGTGGTCCGTAGTGGCTGAGCGGTTAGCCAGCTGGCCTCCCACCAAGGCGAACCGGGTTCGATCCTCGACCTAGTCACTCTCGGATTTTCGCATGTGGGAGTCGTGCGGGACGATACCGCTGATCAGTTGATTTTCTCGGGGATCATCTGTTTCCCCGCCACTTCATTCTGGCGCTGCTCCGTACTCACCTCAATCACCTTCATGGGCTCTCAAGACCTCGCTGTTAAAACGCGCCCAAATCTCTTCACTCACTCCAGGATATTGTACTCTTCTAATTGGTTTTCGTTGTAATTTTTTGTTAATTTTTTTTCATGTGATATTTTATTTTTTATTTATTTTATTTTTTTAAGACCTCCTAGGTATTTGTCATTTATTTTTATTATTATTATTTACCGTGGACGTCTATATAAACCGCCCTATTAATCATACGGTTATTACTACCACCAGTAAACGTTAAATAATATTCAACTTTTTTTGTTGCCTTTTAAACGGTGTAAACTACGCGGTTTCAACTCAAGGTTAGTTATTTGTTTTCAACAATACGTGTTTTGGAATATTACTGACCTCTAAACCAGTCCTTGACGTTTTGTTGGTACTGTTGACCAAATAGCAGTCCAACCTTGGGACTCGGAATTCTGTTAGTGCGCAGCTGACATATCCCCTTTACGGATTGCACGCTGTTGATTTGTCGAAAACTACGCGTGTTTGACAGGTAAATGATCATCCTGAACTCAGCCTCCCTTCCTGTAACTGTGTACGGTTAGTTTTAGAATAGATGTGGATCGTTATAACTTACATTGGCAGCAAATTGTGGGAAATGGTTTTATTTATATCTTTACATTTTAACTAAACGTGTAATTTTCAATTTGTTGGGCACCGAAATTAGGTTTTACGTACACGAGGGAAATAATTGTCATAGTTGTAACACATATTTGTGCAAACTATTTCATAAATCACGTGAAGGACGTATGGACACTCGTTAGGTCCGCAGTAGTGTTAATGTTTACACCGAGCGGACGGGCAGTGGACAGAAAGAATTAACAAAGCAGGCTTTCAGAAGTGCTCAGATTAACCATTTAGCAACTGTAGTTACCGCCATTTTTACCTTTAGTAAGTGAAGTTCTTATACAAGCGTGTACCTGCTGTGCATTTTACACAAGTTGTCGAAACATGTATATTGATGAAGCTAATAGTTGCTCATGTTTGTTGTGATTCCTAACTTCATACCACAGTCGACGTAATACAAGGTGTGGCTACTAAGAAAATGGAACTTCCATCAATGAGGCTGTACACTTGTGCTTGGTTGCACCATCGTGGTTCGAAACTTGATCCGAGATAGGATCTAAGAGCGACACAGAAAACTGTTGCACCATTCTAGTTCAGAGCTGGACTGGAGATCGAGATTAAGTTCATTTCAAACCGCCGAGATTGGTGGTTCGAAATCTCGATCCGAGATCAGCAGCCATCGTCGACAAATGTACTTTGAAAATACGCCAACATATAGCACTACGTTCGATTGTTTTCTGGGAAGTTAAAACAACATCATACGCACTTGAATATTAGGTCGTGGTTACACGAGTGCTGTTAAACACATTCAGCTAAATACATTCGGTAGCCATGCCTGAACAAGTTTAAAAACAGAACGTGTTTCCGCGGTTACACACCCAAAGCAGAATGAAATCAATGGAGATTCTAACCTCAACAAACGTGAAACTTAAAATGTATGATATTTAATTATAATAGCCTTCAGAATTTATCACTGTTGATCTTTTTAATTATTATGAAACCTAGACTTTTACTGTAATGGCATAATGGGTGGGTATTAGTACATTCAGCCTTTAACTCCAGTTAATTCTACAAGTGCAGGAATTCCCGCCAAATACAGCAATATTTTTTACACTGCTTGTTTACTTCGAAGTAGCTAATGGGAGCGCAGCAGAAAGGAGATGTCGTTCGAAACTACTTGTGAAAACTGTTCACTTTGAACGAGAAACAACTGCGATCGGAACTCGTTCGAAGGTAATATAACCTCTTCAATAGCTGAACTTTTTCAAGTGAAGTAGTTCTGCATCCCGTGTAACCGCGGCCTTATTCGGTAAAATTCGTACAATAATAATTCACTTAAAACATAAAACATCGCACATCTAGTTCTATCTATAGTGGAAAATACGTCTACTTCCATGACGTCATATATTACGAACCAATAAAAAAATTTGTCTCATACTTAATCTCGACCTCTCACTTTGGAACCAAGATCGACGAATCGGAGATCCAGAATCATGAAATTTCGTTGGTGCAACACTTTTACATTGGAACCAAGATCAAACTGGATCCTGGTTTGGAACTAGAATAGTTCTATCTCGGATCGGGGAAAATGTTGGTGCAACCGGGCATCGGTGGGGAACGAACCAGACATAGGCTAGGTTTCCTTGATGCTCCCAGGGTAAACAACCGTCGGCCCCTCTTTCTGTGTGGTTCAGTTCGTATAATTTGGTGAAAGAGAAATATGTTCTGTTACCTGGCAGAGATCATGGTTAGCAAAATAATTGAGCAGTTGGTGAATTTGAAAATTTTTGTGACATCGAGGTCCTCAATAAGCTGAGAGAAAAAGTAAGAGAAAAATCTAAAGGCAACTCCTATATTCTGTATCAGGACAATGCGCCCACTCACAGCCCTGTGCTGGAGCATCCTCTGTGTTCGCCAGATCTGGCGCCATACGACGTCTGTCCTGTCTGTTACACAAAGAGAAAAGTGCATGGAAAAGAACGCACTTTCAGTCTGTTAAAAATGTCAAAAGAAAAATGGTTGACCTGTTGAAGTTGGCAGTTGATGAGCTGCAGATCTGCTTTGAACAGTGGAAGAAGATCATACACACCAGTGTAGATAGAGGAGGGAGCATTTTTATGGAAATTAAAGGTATGTTTAATAGTTTGGCGCTAAATCACATAAATCACATTTTCCCCACTAGTTCCTTTGTTAAATTATCTGCAGTTAATGTATTCACTGTATGTTGGAAGGAAAAATCAGTATAGTATTTATTACTTAACTGTGATCTAAGCAAAGGAGCTCACCTACAAGATCTTTGAGGGCATGATAGGCAAGCCAAGAGTGTTTATCAGTAGATAGGAATAGTATACCCGAAGGCAAGGGCCAGGGGCTGCGGATCTTCGCATCGCCCGCCATCTTGGAAGATGTCATGGTGACCATTGGGCGACTCTGACCTTTGTGTGTCAACCATCTTGTTTCCGATTGCAATCTTGCTTCTGGTTGCCATATTGTTTCCGTCCACCAGGTTGTTTGTTTGCCATCTTCTTTCCCATCATCAGCTATCTTGTATATTTCATTTATTATTTGTTTTTTGTCCACAATTTTGCTTTTGACCACTTGGCGTGCTACACTCGCTCTCGCTAAAATGCCACTTTCGTGACCACCATCTTTGTTCATCACCACAAAAATTCACCACTGGTGCCCCGCTGTCTTCTTTTATGGCCGCTAGTGTATGCCACTGGTGTACGCCATCTTCGTTTCTCTCGTCGTCTGTTAAAGTATTCTGCGGGTGTCCGCCATATTCGTTTTTCGTCGATCGCCAAAGTGCGCGAATGGTGTCGCCATCTTCGTTTCTAACCACTAGGTGGCACTGCTTCCTCGTTCATAAGGCCCTCGCAACAGACATTAATCACTAATAATTATATCTTAATGCAGTCTTGGGTGTTAACTTTTGAGGGAGTTAAAATGGATACACTGGGTTTATTGGTCACATTGCAATGTTTATATTTAAAAAAACAGCAGAAAGATAGAAATTGGGTGAAAGCAAAAATTTAGACGGGCCTTAAAAAGTGCTCACTTTACCGTGAACAGTCTAGTAAGGACTCTCGCCATTTTGTTCATATTTATGCTAAGATCTCTCAGAAAAACCTCTCAGAGAGGCATAGCTCCGAAGGGCTGAACTTTTGCCATTTGAGCTGTCGGGACATGTGGCAATGCAAAGTTTATATACAAGTTGTATCTTATATTGCATTAGACAGACAATAACCTATACTTATAAAATAAAAATTTATAAATAATTATAAAAATAAAAAATATATAATCACGTTCATACAGGCTGATTCACGAGGAGTTACCACCGCTCACAGGGCGTATTCCTTACATAGTTTTGAGCAAAATATGTCATACAAATGTGGGTCCTATTCCCAATATTTACAGAGTAATTAGATAATCAGCATACGCATCATACAGTGTAAAGGAGTTCTCAACACCGTTTCAGCATCAATTTGTGGTGTGGTGTATCTGCAATTTTTGCAAGAACTGCCGCTGTTACTTGAGGATATTCCGTTAGCAGTGAGACGTCGTATGATCTCCTAGCATGATAGTGCAACTCCTCACTTCCACCGTGCTGTGGTTGAACACTTAAATGTGCATTTCCCTGATAGATGAATAGGACGAGGCGGTTTTCGCCCCTGGCCTCCTCGATCGCCGGATCTATCACCATTATGGGGATGGATGAAGGATATTGTTTACCAAACGACTGCACATACACGTGAGGAATTACTTGCGCGTATTATGAATGCCACTACAGAAATCAAATACAGGCATGTGCAGCTACGCAGAGCAACACGTGCGGTTCATACTTGTGCGGCCAAATGTATGAAAGTAGCCGGAAACTTTTATGAACTCTTTTGTAAGCTTGTTAGACGCAATTGTGATGCTCAACTGTAAACAATACGGTCTTATAATACATCACTGTGTTTATTTACTTCTGAAAGTGTTATTATTTCATTCGAAATTTTTTTCAAATGTTTCGAATTGTTCCATAAATATTGGGAGTAGGACCCACATTTATGGCATATTTTGCTACAAATGATGTAAAGAATAGGAACCATGAGTGGCGGCAACTCGTCGTGAATCATTCTGTATATTAAGGATGTATTTCAACAAAATAACTATTGTACAAGACATATCAGCAGACTCCAATGTGTTCATGGCTAAATGCTGCCACATCTTATGCATTCATATTTGAGTATTTTTTCATACATATGAATTAAGGGTTTTTATTAAATATAAGAGGGTGTGTGTGTCTATACACGCGCACACACACACACACACACACACACACACACACACACACATATATATATATATATATATATATATATATATATATATATATATATATATATATATATATATATATATATACACACACACACTTTTTAGAAATATTTCTCAAAGTATATATTTTTTTGTTTCTGAAATTGTAAAAAAAAAGTTACATATACATTATTAAATGGTGTACGTGATAAAATAAAACGTGTGACATGTTTTTAAACAATGTATGTTCACTTCTTTTATATACAACATACAGAAATATTATATATTTCTAATTTTTCTTCCCTGGAGTTTTTTCTCGTGCGTAGTCCCAACTGGTCACCCGTTGGCATCTTCGAGGTGGAACTGGTCATCATCTCGCATCATCAAGTCTTGCCCTCCCATTTTACTGCCCGCACATTTGCTAAAATGAGCTAACCATGCATGTGGATCTCCGGTTGGGGTCAGAGCTACATAGACAACTCACTAGCACTATGGAGAGTTATTAATTTTTTTATTTATAGTTTTGATCAATCTTTATTTAATGCAGCAGAAGTGTACACGTGGGTTATAAGGCCGGAAAAAGAAAACAGCCAAAAAAAAAAAAAAAAAAAAAAACAGGACTGCCACAAAAATGACAGCAGATAGGGAAGAGGTAAAGTAGATAGAACAGATGAAAAGAGGAGATTGGGACAGTGCAGTGGATAAACAGGGCAATACCGCCTCTATTGGTCTATTGGTTTCAGTTGATTAGATAACACAACTAAAATATTTCACCCGTCGCAACTCCAGTGAAGGATGGATTAGTGTTGGACAGCTCAGGAATTCGCTTCACTCCCTGGTCGGATGTCCAAACAGTGCACGAGCATGCAGGTGAAATTTCTGGATTGAAATAATAGTTGAATCAATGTGTATAAAAAAAATCAAAATGGCTCCTTGTGGTGGTGGCGCGGTTTTTTTTCTCGCCGCATCATAGCATCTATAACAGACTTATTTCATTCCATAATGACACTAGCAAAGAAAATGTAATTCTAGTTCATGGAGTGTTTGTAACACAACGGAACATGCAAGCCTCAGTCGGTAGACACTGGCCAAAATAAATTTTGTGCTGTGAAAAGTAATCAAAATCATCATAATGGCCGTATCATTTCTCACTGTGGATTCATTCTTCCCACAATATCGGTGAAGTGAATATTTTTTAAAATTATTTGATAGCCGAGTGTAAAGGGGGAAATAAATACTTCAGATTTTACACTTCCGGGGCGAGCATCCCGATACCGTTAGTACTCGCCCAGGGCAAGGCCTATTGTTTGGAACATGCCAATCCCTCCTAGCTATCTCAATAAAATTAATTTACACATATACATATGTATATTCATCGTGTTTCGGAAACATGTGACCAAACTGTTCCAAGGGATTGCTGATTTGAAAAGAAGATAATTGAAATATGACACTCATAGTCCATCTCAAATAATAAGGGCTGCATTAGCCCTTAAAGGCGAAGTTCGAAAACATGTGGGATATTATGAAAAGTGCTTGTGTTAGATGAACATAATTTAACCAAGATCTTGGTGAAAATGATGGTGTGATATACCATACTCGCGCCCATATTGTAAAAATAGCAGTTTCCGTCCTGTTATTGCATACAACTCTGTTACCTTGAGGTTAAATTATTTGATTTCATTGTATTAAGCAGTAAGACGTAATTAGCCAAAAAGACACTCGTTGCAACTCTCTAGGATCCATCGCTTTCCTGTAAAATGCACACAAAGGTTTCAGTTGTAACAATACTATGGCCTGGTGGGTAGGCAACACGTCCTACAACAGGAGGTAAGCACATGCTGGCTGTAATACAGCATCGATCGCCGAAAATTATCGCCAAGAACAAATAGGCAGCAAACAAATTACAATTAGTAAATGTGCTACACCAACATTTAGTTGTGTGTGGTGGCACATTATGAAGCAAGGGGATAGAAACTACGAAAAAAAAATGTATGTGCAACTGCCTGACTCGGGCGTTCTGCAGATACTGTAACCACATGTTTCAGGCGGTTGTGCTTAAGTGTGGGTAGTGATGAAGACACTGACATCATAGAAGAAAATATTAACTTCGTACTAGAGAGTGCGATTTTTTTTGCCTGGATCGGACTTGCAGTAGTGGACGCGCATTGTTAAATGTCATAAGAGTCATATCCCCCCTTAACCCCCCCCCCCCCCCATTTTTCTTATTCGTTGTCGCTGCCCTACCTCTATGCCAGAGCAGCCTGTTATTCATTATGTGCCATTGTGTATCTTCAGTACTGCAAAAGTGGGATGGCATCGTACACTAATTCGGGGGTGAGACATGTGTTGAGAAGCGAGAGGAAACAAGGAAAACTGCTCGTTTCTACAGCCAACGATGTCCTGCACGATGCCAGTAATTTATTCGAAATGGCGGCGATGCTGTTGCACTTCCCTCTTCCCCGCCCTATGGTAGTGATGCAGTTGCACTTCTCCCAGCCGCTCCCTGGAGTTTTCCATGCCAATCTGACGGATTCCCCCTTCCCCTCCACCCGAAGGTGTGATATGACAGGTTTTTCCCCTCCCCCCCTTTACCATACCCTCTCCACCACATCCTTGAGGTACTGCCGGCGCTCTGAGGACATGTTTTTGGTGGCTGCCAGAATGAGCTCTGACGATTGGTGGTTGGGGTGGTTCTGGGTTAGATTCACATTAAGGATAATTAGATTTTTGCCCAGTTAGGTGTAATTAGTAAGTGCATAATGAGAGTAATTAAACATGTTGACCCTTCGGCTGCCAGAGAGAGGGTGCGGAGAACACATGTTGTCCCTTCTGCTAGCAGAAGCCAACTGATGTTGGAAGGGAAGGGGAGCGGGGGCGAGAGTTTGACAGACAAGTAGGGTGAATATATTTAATTTGTATTCATGCAATGAATAATTAATCATGTTATAAATTATTTAATTGTGCAATTACTTATTTAATTGTGCACGTATACACACTTGCACAATTACCAACTACGCACATGCATAATTATGTATACTGAGAGTCTAATTACATATCTTCTCCCTAGGACTGCTCACTGCCGACTGACTTAATTTGATAGTATCAAGGGATTTTACCTCCGCTGCCCTGATTTTATGTAATTCACCATTTGAGAGGCACTAAGTAAAATCCTATTGAGGGTATCCGCGATATTGAACTACATTAATTTATATATATAAGAAGAGAAATTTATTTAAAAAAACTGTCAGTATAAGTTTGGAAGAAGTCGACTTAAGGCTGCAGAGCTGCATAGTCTGTGTGTGATGCAACCTGCATACGTGTATATGTGTGTGTACATGTATATGCATATATATATATATATATATATATATATATATATATATATATATATATATATATATATATATATATATAACAGTGAGTGTGTGAATATGTGTAATTAGATTATTCATGCAATGATTAATAATATAAATTAATAATAAAATAATAGTAATACTAACGAGAAGTACATGCTTGCACATTTACCAACCAGGCACTTGTATAATAACTTATTACAAGTACCAAGAGACTAATTACACATCCTCTTGCTAGATATGTCCATTCGAGAATGACCTAAGATTGCATACATCCTTAGATTGGGCCTTGAGCCGACATAATGTGATCCTATCAGGTGCACGCCGCCGACATAACAAGCAAGTCACTGCAGATCCTAATATGTCCAAATTATCAAATGCACTACAGATCGGGTAGGCAAACGATACACCTTTCCAAATTCTATTTCATTCTCTTGTGGCACAATTGCTGCTATGGTAAGTTATCGCAGGTTGATGGACAACAAAGGACTAGCCACCCTCTACCCACCACTTCTTCCGCCAACCTGTCTTCATCTCTCAAAGGATAACAACACCCTCCACAGCCCAAAAAACACACAGCTGGCCGCTTTGCCTAGGAGAAGGCTACACAAACACTCGTCTTCGGATTTGTAATATCACAAACTGCATTACACGTACATTTAATTAGATTATATCATTTTAAAAATATTTTTCATGATTAGAATTTTTATTTATTACATATTATCATTAAAAATAAATTAAAATCCGTACATTTACTCAAAAAAGTAAATACTTCGCTGATACCCTAATTTCCCATACATTTACCAAACAGACAAATATTTCAGAAAATCCCATCGAGGGTAACATCGATTTACAACCTTGCTTCATTTCCCAACGACACTTAAGTTTTTTGTATTGGAATAGTTCGCACCAATAAAGTTATGAAATATTCATTGAGATAATCCTACTTGAACCCCAACGAAGGTAACTTGAAACTTGTATGCAGATGCATTCTAAAAATCGCTATTGGTTAAACCCCAAATCATTTTGAATGTTAAGTAAGGACGATATATTTTTTAAAAATGTAATACGCTCTTTATCATTTTAAATTTAATATTGTGTTAATAACATCCAGGACAATGTTGTGTAGAATAGTTTAAAAACAAGAGAGACTGCACACATCTGTAGAAGCGATCTCTCGATTAGTAGGTGCGAGGGCTAGCCGCTGGCAATGGAGGGGTCGAGGGTGGTAGAGGGCAAGCATAGTTCCAGAATTTGTCGACAGAGCACGTGTCCAGCTACCTCTCACCCTCTGTCTAGCAGCCATCAGAATAAGTCGCACCGCCCACCCCATGTAGGAGTGTCTCCGAGGTTCGTTTTTCTAAGAACTTCCATTCTGCCATACCATCAGACATCAACAGAACTTACATCCCGCCTCTCTGTGCATAGTTTTTGTAAATATTAACACAATCTTTGAAATTGTATTATATCAATATAAACAAATTCTTTTTTCTAAATTTGAGTATTTTTATAACTTATAATGCAATAAATTTAAATCCCACTACACTACAATTACTGTTAACATGTGAACCAACATTTATATGGTAAAAGTAAATATTTTGCTGTCTCCATATACCAAACAGGGTGTCATTTGAATATATATATATATATATATGTGTGTGTGTGTGTATGTGTATATATATATATATATACACACACATACATTCATACATATATATAATTTTGGAACCCACCATTTTTCATTAAGCTTTTTATTGTTGTATAAACTTTTTGCATTGCGGCAACCCACAAATTGTGTATATAGTTTGAGACATACACTATTTTACCTTCTTTGATTTCTTTCCCCCCCCCCCCCCCAAAAAAATTCAGAATTCGACCCCTCACTAACATCTCAATTTCAAAACATTCCCTCACAAGAACATTTAGTGGAAAAACACACTAAGCAAGACTGCAAGCATATATGCATTCGGCGAAACCTTTGTGCGAAGAATAAAGACCAGCTCCCAATCATATTTATTACATCCCTAAAAACGTTATATAAGAACACAGAAATATTCCTAAATATATACTTCTCCAGCACAATCAAACAAAGACTAACATTTCAAACAATGATTTAGATGGCAAATATGCGTACTGGGACATTGTCGTTTATGAGAACATGACTTTCACATAAACGTACCCCTCACATTGACATTATTTTTTGTTCCCAACTTATTGTTTACCGTAAAAGCTTCTTCTGAAGAACGTGTATCCAACTTCTAACATACCAGATTATGATGATGTATCTACTACCTCAAATGCTAATGTTTCACATAGTGAACATAACTAGTCCACAAACTATTCACATAAAATTTACCAAAAATTCGCTATTACCATTCATTACATGTAAACACACACACAAACATCTCTCCCCCATTCCTAACCTTCGTCGCTTGCCACCATTCCGGGTTACCTAAACACACCATCCTTTTCATGGACTTAGTAATGTATGGGACAAATTATCATAATATGAAAATCATCTCCTGAGGAATTAAACTATTCTTAGGATGTATCGTATAAGCTTAAAAAATGTATATAATTTTGCAAAATTTTTAAAAAATGTTTTCCACATCTTATATATTATTTTGCAAAATTCTTTATAAATGTTTTCCATATACATCTTACATATAATTTTGCAAAACTCTTTTTAAAAAATTCCATATATATCTTGCATACAAAAAATAAACAATGTCTATATTTTACTCGACTAACATGTGAGAGCAAATACTATATTTAAACCTGTATTCGGAAGGACATGAGTTCGAATCCTATCCAAAACATTCAGATTTCTTTCTGTTTTCCCGATACATTCCCGAAATGGGGCTGCCAGTTACAGCTGCAATGGCATTCCACAGTAACATGGTCCAGCCAGTGGGCCATACACTGTATGTTATGTATTATGGGATGTAGTACAGAAATAAAGCATTTGTGGACCTATGTTCATATAACATTTTTTGCTTCCACCAGGTGTGAGGAATGTTCCCCTGTAGTATTAATATTCGATATTGTAATATCCTCTATATAAGATAGGAATATACGTATATAATATAGAGTGAATAAGTATGAAAATCGAAATGATTTATAAGTTGTTCCTATGTATATTTTCTCAGAGTGCTCCCATGCCACAAAGCTGAAATGTGATTACGAAGGTCCTGCCTTTAACCTTGACGAACATGGTAGTGTGATCTGCATCATTGCTTACTGGCTGTTGCCAGTGTCGATTCTGCGATCAACGAAACTGAAGACTTGGATAAGGTCTTACGATTTTTCTGCAAATTAAAAATTTTCTAAAAATATTTTGATTTTTTTTTTTTTTGTTAATTAGTAGATTTTCATCGAGATGTTGATAAAGGTTATGGTTACTAATAGAAATTTTCATTATAAAATATTTTTCTGAAATTTCCACACTATTACAAATTGTTGGGTTGGTCGAGCGGTCTAAGATGCCAGATGTAAGCTCTGCTTCCTTGTAAGTGTAGCATGGATTTGAATCCCACACCTGGCAAATCATTTTCAGGCATATATTAATGCAGTCGAGATGGTCAACATAAAGTGAGTGTTCTGTAATGTTAACAGTATATAAGCATGTAATATGTAAGTAGATTTTCGAATCTCCCATGAATAGAGGGCTTTCAAGGAAGTGTTACTGTCTCAGACAAATCTCATTGTAGGAGATGATGTAAGATATTTCGGGAGACTGTTGGGAGATGAAGTGGGTGGAAAGTGAGGGTACATATGCATACACGTGAGCTCTCTGGGTCATTCGCAGTTTGTTTGTCTTTCGAGTAAGAGCCCTCTTTCTCTGACTGACTTCGAGTGACTTGAGAGTTTGCTACATCATTTTAGATCTACAAAAGTAGTGTGTGTCGCTGCTACAAATCATCCGAAAACTTCTTTCTCTCATCATGAGGGCTCAGTAAAAATAATGGCATGTTGTTGTAGCAGTCAGAAAATTTTATCAGCTCATTGTGGCATATGAAAAGTTTAGATCACTTGCAGCATTCGACAAAGAAAGTGAACTCGCATACCTACCTAAAGAATTCCTTCTGATGTATGCACAACATGAACTATCATGTTTCTACAAACATCTACCTGCTTATCTGCAATAGGAGGAAGAAATTCTCGGCTGTCTCCCATGTATAAAGTGTTTTCAAGGGTGTGCTACTGTTATGGACACACTGCATTCTAGGAGATTGTGTAATACATGTCAGAGGAGTTTTGAAGTATTGAAAGTAAAAAAGTGTATTCAACAATGAAATGCCAATTTTGTTACATGTTTGGTGAAAATATCATGGGCACGCGAACGGAAATAAATTGGGTCTCCATAACTTGTGAATTTTGCATAAGGCATTCTAGGTAGTCTTTTTACAGGAGAGATTGCAACCGGTTAAGCTTTGCCCCCTTATCTTTGTGCACACACTGTTCATTCAAAATAGCATATGTATAAAGTTTAGGGCATAAGCCCACAAAATGTGCGATGATGCGGCCGGTAAATTCATCCTTCATAGCCCCTATAATGCCTTTGTTCACCAATGGGAATTTTTGCAGATTATCTGGTGTATAGTTAGAAGTATCAAATCATGTAGCCAAATCAGGGGAAATGCTTTCATATACATCATGACAGTGAATTTCATAAACGAGGCTATCTGTATCACAGTATAAAGATGCAAAGCAGGCTGAGGGAATTTCTGTTACATATAATTATAATGAAAATCATAATGGTATTTAGATAAATCTAATATAGCAACACTAGTATACGAAGACTTGTTAAACATAACAGCTACTTTTCCATTTCAGTGAGGACTAAATTTTCATAGAGGGGTTTGCCTTGTCTTGAAAGTAGGTCGCCCAGTCAGTTCTACTGCCCCGTAAATTGTCCCAAGGCACGATGCGACCCTGATGTCCCTCTCCTGGCAGACATTCTGCAAAGTTTATCCATAGACGGAATTCTTCATGAGCTTAAAAACTATTTTTTGGATGTGCTTGCCGCATGAACACGTTTCTCAATATTGAACATGATGTACGAAGCCATCCACACTTTATGCTCAAAGCACAGTATGTGGTGAACAGAGTCGAGTTTGGCCCTATACTTAAGTGGTGCTTCAGTGTTTCCCTTTGTACAATGTAATTCTTCCATATACAGAGTGTCTAAAGCAATTTCTCAGTTTTTTCCATTCGGTTGTATGCCAGATACTGTGGCAAAAGGCAGGTCAGATAGGGCATTGTTACATTCATTTGGTAAAGACAAGTATTCTCAGCATTGTACACATTTGAAAAATCCCATATCGAAAACACATTGACTCTACCCACTAAAAATTACCATTGCATTTCATTGTGTGGCAGTACATACCATTTTCATCGAAATAGCAAATGTACTTCTCTGGCACACTGGGGTCGTACTTATCTCCCATGTAAATATTATTGACTTCCACATGCCTTTTGGTAACCTTGGTAATACCGCCGCTGGCCCTAGGCTCTACAAAAAGGTACTTACCTATGTCCATCATCAACTCCAACCACACACCTGTTTTAAGCAAAAGAGCATCCCATGAGAGAGAGGGAGCAGAGGGAGCCCTTGCCTTTCATTACATTATGAAATGTGTCCTTGGGCGGGAGTGAGGTACAGTTCAGACTCTCCATTGACTTAACAAAGTCATAAGGAAATACTCCCTTTCTTTGAGCCAATTCGAATTGTTTATTATCTGGCAACTGTGAGTGGGTGATACTCAATTGGTCAGAAGACAAATTGCCTGTCAATGTCTTCAGTGATGCACTCATAAAATCGAATGAGTCGATGAAATGTAGTTGCACAACTCGCATATCTCCTTGTGAGTTTCGTTCATGGGGAGTGTGTTTGGTAATTCATTTGTAATTTTCCCAGGCTTTTCCACTAACCATTATCGCAACCGGATTTTCGATTAACGTGCTTCTGTCGGACTGCATGATGTGTCTCGGAGCCAAAGGTTAAATTAAAAAGTGGGTATCATAGTTTTGTAGATTATGAAATACAGCCACAAGTTGGTTCTTTTTCATTCTAAACAACCAATTACATTTATTATGTGTACAGCCTCTGACTACCCATTAAGTGGTCATGGTCTACCACAAAAACTTGGCCTAGTGGCTTATTACAAATATAGCATCTTGGTTGAGCCATAAGTCTAGCTTTGTCAGCTGTTGTCAATGGCTTCATTGGAACTATTACCCTGTATGTGTCTGCAACCCACTTTGTCAATTCAACCAATTTATCAACAACCCTGTACATACAACCCACAAACTCGTAGTACTGTGTTAATGAATAATCTTAAACACACATGAGAAAAATGCTACAAGCATATGGAACATGTTTATTGATGGTTGTTGTGGTACTAGTGTCAATAAGTCGTAGGCAAATGGACATGGGTTACAGATAGACCTCAGTATCACAGTACTCAGTAAAACAGATTCTTTGCTGTATGGCAAAGTTAGTGAATTCAATGTACTTGTTTTCCTCACTCGGGAATGTACACCGAACAGCATGGTGTTGTGGACATAATGCATTATGTTTTGTGAGTTTATCCTCATTTGAGAAACACTGAAGGCAGTTCTCGCACAAAAAAAATTGTCCTGCAATTCTTACTCAGCTGACTGTGAAGCAGCTGTGATAAATCTTTGATCAATGTAAAATGCAAGTGGGTACTGTCACTAGCATTAAGACCAACATGTTTATATGGTGCTCTTGATGCACAGGAGAGTTGCGGATGGGTACAACAGTCCCTTCTGTGGCATTATCAAATGCTTTGTCAACAATATTTCCATCTTTGTCTATTACTGAATAGGTATTAATATAGATATTATTCAGCTCCTCGAAGTGTTCGATTTCATGTAACACAACAGGAGTCGACAATCCCTTTGTATTCTGAATCCAGCAAGGACCTGAGTACAAAGAGGATTTCTCGACATTGTTTGTGGCAGGAAATAAACTTGCTACTACATCATACGGAAAGCACTTGTTTTCCGCACACTGCCCATTAATGCAAGCCTTCTGATTGGCAATAAATGTAGGTAGGTTTGTATGAGATGCACCTATGGGGAATGGTCTGCATTGCAAAATGTGTACATGCATTTTCAATACCAGTTTCATTCCCCAGCCGCTGCCCCTACCACAAAACTCATTAATATTTGTCGTAAGTTAAAGGATGAGGTGATCCTCGTAAATTTCGCCAAAATCGGACGAATAGAGGACAGGTGTCGCTTTAATGCGAAAGTGTAAAGTTTTCATAGCCATTTCCTCAGCAACTGTATTTTTTTTTTTTTTAATTTAACAGCTACAGAGGCATAAATTTTGAATGGTCTTGGTACCTGCCAAAACAGATGCCTTGCATCTATTGAAAAAAATGGAGTGTTCCAGACGGGTGAGCTTGCAGTTCACATCTGCATAGACCGTCGGCAGCGGAGAGAGAAAGATACAGAGCTCTTGCTAGGTGGTGCTCCATACGGGCACATGTAGACTTACTTAGAGTAAGTCTACATGTGTCCGCATGGAGCGACACAAAAGGCAGAGCTCTCCTAGTAGTGGCACCCCCAAGCGGCGACAAGGAGACATACTCAGTCTGGTGTCGTGAGTGGTCAGTGTCACACATGCCAGGCTGTTGGCTTACGCTTGGCAGCAGAGCTGCCCAGAGGCGCACTTGACCTCCCAATACAATATGAGGGGCAGGTATAACCTAATCATATTAGCGAAACTCAGCTCAGTCGGAAATGGGTAGTGCTAGGGAGTGGACATGTACATAGTCTCTTTGTACATGTACTTAGTGTTTGTAATTGCATGTACTTATTCTCATTACACATACTTGCATACTTAGTCATTACTCATTACATCTGATAACACAATTACTTATTATTAATTATGCAAATAGTCTTATTACTTATTATGTAATTACATGTATTTACTCTCGCCGGGGTCGAACCAAGGATCCTCCCCCTGTCCTCTCTCTTTCCAACCTCCTCACCCTCTCCTACCAAGCTCGTCTGTTGTGGTTCGGCAGCCGAAGTGTGAATATGTGTACTTACTCTCATTATGCAATTACGATTAATTACCCTCGACAGGTCTCGAACCAAGTACTGCCCGACTTTGTGCACCAGTCGCTACAGCTCTAATCTGGTTTCGTTTTATTTCACGAAACTCTGGCAAATGAGGTCCTGAGATCTCTGGTCCCACAAATGTCGCTTGGGCAGTTTGTCAGCCAAAAGGGTGCCCTCAGCCACCAGCTAATCACAGCACTCCTTTCAGGTGGGAGAAGGCATAATCTACCAGTCAGTCTCAGCATACATCACAGTGAGTGGGGGAGGGGAGGGGAAACCCATCAGCCAATCACAGTACACCTACAGGGCAGGGGGTGGGGGAGGGTGGGACACACCCTCACAAGATTAATAAAATGTCCCTTGAGCTACTTTTGATTTTTTTTAAAGCCCGAACATACATGCGCCCCCTACTCGTGTTTCAATTTGGCATATCCTATGCCTATAAAACCAGTATGGCCACCACTGCTTTGCCTCGAAAACGATCCTCCCATATCACCTGAATTGTCTGAAAATTGCCTTTCTACAGATCGTTTTTACAGTTGAGAGTCTCGGTGCTTTTTTGAGGGGAAACTGGAATTTTTTATGGAAAAAAAAGAGATTTTTGAGGGAAATTTAGTCGATTTTTTAGGGGAAAAGATAAATTCCAAGATGACGGCGGTCGGCTCCGTCTCCCCTGTCCAACTCCCTTGGCTCAACTCATCATTTTTATACTACTCACCATGGTATATAATTAAAATAATCATAAGTTGTTTTAAAAACTTTTTTTGTAGTAATTTTGGTAGAAACAACGAAATCCATACTTATGCGAAGTAATACTATTTAAATTCTCAATGAAGTATTTTCAAGGTCTTTTCTATTCGCATATTTTCAGGGAGAGTAATATTTTTCAAGTTTTTCTCTTTAGAAGTGGTTTTTAGATTGTATAATATGTCAATATTTTATCTTCGCTGCGTTCATGGAGTTTTGGTAAAGGTCTTTGACGGCATACGGAACTGTAAGTAGAAAAATAACTGCTTACTGCCAGAGCTCAAGTTACCTTTGTATTATTTCTCTTTACCCAGTGAGATTAAATTAAGATGTCACATCAGAATAATATTACACTTAATTCAAATACTTAATTCAAACCACACATTTTTAATGGCGGTAGTTTTTTTTACGGCACTTTTTTTGTTATAGATTCTTACTGCTTAATTTCGCTTTGACATAAAACCCAATATGTGGTTTTAAACTACTAGCTAATTCGTTACGAAATTTTAAAACGCATGTGGAGACAAAAACAGGAAATCTGGAACATTTCGCACTAGTCTTCAAGCACGTGTGCATGTCAGTTACTTGTGCATTTGTTTCACCACTTATTATACACTACATGAGTTAATTCAGCCAATAACAAATCTGTAGGATAACCAAGCACCGAATATCATGCTACCTGTTAAATGATAAAACTGACACTCCTGTGGGGCAATAGCCAATGAACAAATTATCTGAGTATGTCTAGGACTGTGGAGTCTAACACTAAAGTAAACGAACCTGAGAATCTCCCCTGCCCCCCTGCTTTATTAACGACGAAGCAGAATGAACAAAGACTAAAGCTAAACTTGTCAGCGCACGTGCTGCCGGCCACATAATGCAGGTTGAAACAGTGGCCTATTGCAAGGTCGCCAGAGATCCTGTTAGTCCAATGAGGCAGCTCTGGCCGATTTTCAAATTCACGATCACAAAAAAAATTAATTTAACGCCTATTAATTGTTGGAGTCGCGGGAAGTTAAATTTTAAATTCAAACCAAAAGAAACAAAATTGCGCATTTAAAAGGATGTGAACACTGCAGAAAATCTGATAAAAGCTGTTCACGATAAAGTGAGCACTTTTGTAATTAACATTGGAAATAAATCACTGCTCCTACCTTCGTATATTTTAACGGGCGCACTGAGTAGCATGTGCACAGTAAAGCTGGTAATGATGTATGGAAAGTAGTTCCATGATTTAACGTCGAATAAAAAGTGTTAGGTAACCATTTGTGATAACGGAAATTATTTCTTAGCTGTATATTATTTTTTTAATGTGCCGAAGTATAAAAATGACAATATTTGTAAAACATTAATTTTTCTAATGATTTCGTAGTTTCTCTTGACTGATGCATGAATAACGTGATGAGGCTCATGGCAGTGTTAATGTTACATAAGGCGGAAGAATACACAACGTTCATACAAGTAGATCTTAAGCAGGGCTTTCAAAAGTGATCATTTTACCGTGAACAGCCTCTACATGGTTTGTAACAGCCTCTACATGGTTTGTATGTAAAAAAATAAATAACATGCTAATTAATGAAAATAAGATTATAAATATGTTATAAAGTTTTTTTTTGTATTGTTGTAAAGTAATTTTGTACACTTATATTTATTCCCTTGCATCCATTGTATAAATAATATAAACAACCTATTGTTCGTACAGTCGTTCTATCGGTGTACGTCGGAACGTTCGCCACTAGTCTATCAACCAAGGAATTTCTGAATATGCGGTTTACCTGCTTATTCCCTATTATCCCTCCCGTAGCCACCCCTTTTTTTTCATCGCTATTTGTAAGTAAACAGCAGTGAGTAAAAATATACACTAGAGGGGTTATGGGATAGGAAAAAGTCTGGCCAGTTTTATGTGTTAGTCCCGCTGTTGATCCAAGGAGCGCTAGTGTTCTTGACGTCATCCGCGCGGTGTTGCAAATTCCGCATCCGGTAAGAGTATGTTACAACCCTGGCCTCGGCTCACCCACGTGTTCGTTCAAGTTCTGCCAGAGGCGAGCCTGTCACACACGAGTTACCAGCATTCGTTGCAGCTCTGAATATCCAACTCATGATTTACTAGTGGCGACCATCGCATATGTTTCGTTTCTATCGTAGAATTATGTGTTTGCGGAAATATGCAGCGATATCAACTACTGTTTCATTTTATTTTCCTCTGCGAAAATGAACTATCATAAATATATAACGGTCATTGTTCTTAATTATAATCTATTATTTTACTATAGTTTAAGTGTTCATGATAAAATACGAGTACTGTTAGCACTTACAATTACAAACGTCATATTAATCGTGAATGGTGTCATACATCAAGTAAACTTTTCGTTCCGTTCTTATGTGAAAGTAAATGGACAGGAAATAATTGTTCAGTAATGGAGAAATATATGTTAGACGCACGACGGTCTACAATTGAACACAATGTTTACAGTTTGGGGTTGTGATCTACAACATAGGCGACTGTTCGTACAAATTATCAGTACATTCAATATGACGATTCGTGTATCATTAAGGCTGTGTCCGAACCTAGGAATGCACTTATGTATATAGGCATACTCCATTCGGCTCTATACGTGATACATTCTGATAGACATACTTATTTGCATCCTTTACAGCAACTAGTTAGCTGATAAGATTCTGAACAAGCATTTTGACGGAAAACCCTTATTGAGTATGTGCTGGAACTTAGGCACATAGCTTTAGAATTATCAAACCATTAGAAGCCATTGCTGGAAAGCACATGACAATGAAAGTATTCCTATTAACCAATCATAGACGTTTTACAAGAAAGGAATGAATATATATTTGAGTAAGCAAACGCACTTATCGATAATATATCATTAAAACTGGTAAAAACTAGAGGTAAAATTCCTTTTAACACTAATATTGGTATTAATAAAAATTAAATATCGGATATTGATACAACGTTTTCACTCGTGCATGCCTTTCCTTGTAAAAACATTGGCAGAGTTCTCATTGCTCTGCGTATTAACTACAAATTCAAAGTCACGCCCGGTTTATAACAAATCACGACGAAAACTGGTTATATTTATCCCGGCTCTTCTAGATAATTAAATGTTAAAGAGTATACATTGTTAAGAACGTTGCTCAGTGGCGTTTCTCAAAAGGTAATGCCGGCATTCCACTCTTTATAAAAAGAAATATTAGGAATAGCAATTATGAACTGCATATAAATCGATTTTCAAAATAGTAGATTATGGGCTGTAAGGACGCGAGACGTACACACATTCGTTTCCCCGTGTACGTGCGTATGTCATTTCCCGAGACCTGTAAAACATTTACGTACGTGGACGAATGCGAACGTTGTATGAGCGTGCACCTCATTAAGCAGAAAACCTTCTGCACCATGCGGGAAAAAGACATTAATGATAACGTTTAAGGCTCAACTTTAATAGATGTTTGTTTTAAAGCGACAATACAACTGTCATCTCTGTAAGATTCACGTTTACAATAATTATGTGCATGAGTGGATATTGTCTGAAAAGTTGGCAGCTGTGTGTGTTTATATTTATCCGAGTGTAATACAGCACACCAATGTATATTGTACACTGAAACCTCGGACTCATAACAATGCAAAAAACGTTGACACTGTAGTGTTTATCAGTAATGTTAACACTAACGAACGCATGAGAACTAGACATAACAAAGAGAGTCGCAATATTCTACTTCAGATTACGTACATTATAAAATAGAACTATTTCTGCACTAAACATCGGTTGAATGCAATGACTCGGTGCCAATCACTAATAATCAAGCTAAGGCCGTGTCCGTAAGGACAAATTCGTTATTTTGTAATTTGTCATTTCGTAGGTTTCAGTCCGGACGTTGTCGACAGTCACTTGTTTAGCACTCGCGGCAACACATTCTTACATTAACAGTGAAAATATATTTTATATAAATTAAATGCTTAAAATGGACGTAATATTTCTACGATCATTGCTGGAATGCTGCGAATATGTTAATAAACAAGACAATAATATAATATCCAATATTGACTTAAAATAAAACATATGTTGCGAAATATATAAACAAATCACAGCACTTACTTGCTTTAAAAAATATCTTAGTGTATTTTATGAACAGTTATTTGTTTTAAAAAAAAAAAACCTTTTAAGTACGCATGCGTGCATGCGTTTTAAATGCCCAAACCAACATGGCGCTGCTTTTGTCATTTTGTATTTTTGCTAACATCCGCATACAAAATATCAATTTACCAAATACGTCACAATGTTTGTATAAAATATCGAGCCATGTGATCATTTTGTCAATACAATCTGCCATTTCGGACACGGCTTACGTTTAGAATACAAAACCCAATGCATTTGGATTTATGCAGTAGGCGCTTCTCTGTCATACACAAACACGTTTTCCATTAATGTTTTAATTCTTAATTCCAGAGAATTTAAACAGGCAGCAAGCCTGTCATGTTTACTTTTATTCCTAACATCTCGTAAAAGCAACCATATTGAAGCAGATCATACTTCAAAGCAGACATTTACTATTAGAGAAGCGTATTATTTGTGAACACGTATAATCGTCAACATGTGCACATACACGCCTTTGTCATATTGTTTTATACTTACATTACTGTAAATAACAGTTTCCCGCCAACACCGACTGCTCTGTACTGATTGAAAGTAGTCTCAACATTTTTTTTAAAGATGTAAAATACAACTATTTATTTCAATGCTTAAGGAAATCCCACCAACGCGCACGACCTGATAAGGTTCAACTGGAAACCAAAACATAAGAGAACACACATTCGTTTCTTCTGCACACAACTTAACGCAGAATATAATGCTTAAATTTTTCTATTGTAAATACAGCTTTGCTTCAGACGTTGCAGCTTACGCTGCATTACGATGTGCAGGTGTGTATAAACGCAGTCGAATCAATACATTTCTCTGTTCATAGTGTACAGTTGTTACCAAGAATAACAGGAATATTATTAAATATCTTGACTGTGTCAAAGGTTTTTCGTGTATTGTAGAATGTTTGTCGTCTTCTAGCCTACAAATGGATATTGACAACAATTTACGAGCACTATATACAAATTGGAATGATTTGTGACAGTAGGGCATTCTTGTGTGTTAACTTTGTGGCATATTTACATAATTATAATTAACTTTTCTTAAAGTAGATATGTTCTGTGTGTCCCATGTTTTGTTGAATGAATAAATACTTTTTTTTGGTAACGACCACTGATTTTGTTTGCACGATTATACTATACTAACGAAATATTTTTTATAACATACACGATCATCTTCTTAACAAGGAGTGTTAATTCATACAGCAAGTGTAGATTCGATTCGTTTATCGTGGGTATTTTCTCCTTTTTACTAGCATTCCCCTGCCACTTAACAATATTAATTGTAATATGTTAGTATAATACTATATGTATGTAGTGTATCATATTTTCAAAACAATTCTTCTTCCGATATTTAAAAAGGATTTAAAAAGTTTCTGGTGCCCAAATTCTGCGAGAAACGTGAGTCGTTTAAGTCGGCCTTACACGATGCCCAATTTCTGCTGCTTTCTGTTATACTCATGGGCACAACAGAAGGCATACAAATTTTAATAGCAGAAGGGAAGAAACAACGCATCCGTTCATACCCGCACGTTATGCAAAGTGCTAATAGAAACTTGTCAATGGCAGGCAAACAACTCGCAGGGGACTGGGGTAAACATGCAACCAAATTTTAAATGTAGATGCTTTGTGGTGCATCCAAAAGGTACGACGATTATTTCTTTTTTTTTTTTTTCCTGGCTGCATTGGTTTAGATTTTAACGTACGAGTACTATTAATTAAATACAGTAGTATTTACATGTTTGTACGAAGGACATTTATGCCACTCATTAAAACATTGGCATATTATTTAAACAAGGACGTAGCTAGGAATATACTCTAGAACCGCGGGTGGGGGGGTGGACATTTTTATGTATATTTTTGAACAAAAAACAAAACCTGTATTATTACAAATTTATAGTTACATAATTATTTATAATCAATGGCTTCATGTACAGATATGGAACAGTGGGATGGAGGCATTCTATAAAAATAAAATAATTAAAGAAATGTAATTATTATTTGTAAATATCACCATATTTGTTGTGATAGGACAAGAAATTGTTTTGCAATTTTTGAATCCTAACTAGAAAAATGTCGGCAGACATGGAAGCACTCCACTCTTTAATCGAAAGTTTGAGTGGTCAGATAAATAGCAAAATAGATACTATGAATAGTAGAATAAATAGCATTGTAGATAATGTTAGTGCAAATGTAAATAGTAAGATAGACAGTGTGAATGAGAATGTAAACAAAAAGATAGAAGGCGTGAGCGAGTTGGTGAACTGTGAGATAGACTGTGTGGACAACAAAATTTACAGTGTAAGGGACAGTGTTAACGAAAGGTTAAGCAGTGTCGAGTGTAAAGTGAACCAAGAAGTGAGCGCCCTCAAGAAGGAGTGGCAGGAGTTCTTGCAGCAGCAGGGGTGACGACATGCAGGGGCGGAAGAGGAGCCGAGTTTGGTCACCACCGAAACGAGTGCGGGCAGCGAGAAGAAGGTAAAGGTCGCAGCCATCGCAGCCATCGCAGGGAAGGCGCCGTAATTCTCCAGTGTGGGTACTCCCCATTCGGGGGTGGGTAAAGGCATCACAATTAAGCCCATCTCCTACGATGGACAGACAACTTGGTGCGAATACTGGCACCAGTTCGAGATCGTTGCCACCCTGAATGGCTAGACAGAAGAGCAGTGGGCATACTACCTGGTGGCTATACTGAGGGTATCAGCGTTGAGCATACTGCAGTCGCTGCCAGAACGGCATCGTCTAGAATACTCCACATTGGTGTCGGCTTTGGAGCTGCGATTCGGCGACCGGTACCTGCGGCACGCCCACAATATCCAGTTGTGAGGCCGCGTCCAGCGACCTGGCCAACCACTGCAAGAGCTGTGGCAGGACATCGTGAGGCTGTCGCACCTGTCTCTGGAGGGATGCTCGGAAGAAGCACGAGGTGTCATCGCCGTTGGCTTCTTCGTCGACACTATCGCTGACATCGACGTGCGGCAAGCTGTATGCCTTGGCCCGAGCACTGGAAGTGGAGTCAGCATGGCAGTCATAAGTGCCCCGAAGTTCAGTGCGTGCAGTGATGCTTGATGAAGGGGAGGACTACAGTGTCAAAAGGATGTCGAAGGACTTCCAGGCAACCATGAGGGACATCGCTTCCATGGTATGCACTACAGAGACTCGCCATCCCCCACCCAAACGGCCGGAATGTTGGACATGTGGACAGCCAGGGCACCTGAGAGCAAACTGTCCTCAGCAGCAGCAGCAGTAGCGGCAGTAGCGGCGGCAGCGGCAACAGCCAGGGAGCAGGCGCCAAGGGGCAGGTGAGAGTGCGATGTCTATGAGAAACTTGTAAACACCAGTCTTGAGGGGCAAAGGTTGGTGATTGCTGGAGGGAAGGCTCCAATGATTTTGCAGGTGCGTTCAATGAAACAGGACTTAGATGCCATATTGATGGAGGGAAGCCTATATGATGTTTCTTGTCAGATGGTCTTTGACACAGGGGCGACTATAACAGTGGTAAGACCTGGACATTCCTGGGCCTTTTCCCCAGCGATCATCCGATAAAAGCATGGATCACTGCTATTTAACTACAGTAACGAGCTAGACCACACCAGTCAAAGACAAGAGAAGGGTTCTCTTACAACTCGGTAACCTTGAGATAGAGCATGATATTTACATAGCAGAATTATAGACGATTGTATTTTGGGTCTTGGTGTATTGCGTAAGCTGGGATGCTGTATAGATACACGACTGGGGGTGTTACATGTAGGTAATACCGAGTGTGTAGTGTCAACACAGAGCGAGATTTATCTTCGCCAATGAGCTGCCCAGTAGTGTGTAATCAGTCAACTGTGCTCCCTGCTTCTAGCGAAGTTGTTATTCCAGGCAGATTCCAGGGAAGATTTGTCAGGTGATTGGGCATAATCGAACCAGCTCAGAAAGGTGGCATTTTACCCAATGGTGTCATTGTAGCCAGGACTTTGATTTCTTGAGAATTGGACAGCTTGCCTGTTAGAATTTTTAATTTGTCTGGCCGTGCTATTCGCCTTGAAGAGGCGGCCACAATAGGGTTTTGGAAGCAGGTCCCACAGATACTTCCAAATGTTCCAGAAGTTTCGCTGTCACAACTTACTGAATATCCTCTTCCAGATGCTCTGGGGAACTGCTGATCCTCTTCCAGATGCTCTGGGGAAATAGCTGACAAGAACAAAAGAAATCCTCGACTGGCGACAGGAGAGGGCAGTTTCAGAATTGTTACAGAGAAATAAAGGTGCTTTCTCCTGCGAGCCCAATGACCTTGGCAGAACTAATGTTGCATGCCACCACATTGACACAGGAGATGCCAGGCCCATAAAGCAGCCACCAAGATGACTACCACTATCTTCATATGAGGTCGTTGATGGTATTCTGAAAGATGAGGGATTTAGATGTGATAGAGCCATCAGTCAGTTCATGGTCTTATCCCATTGTGCTTATAAAAAAGAAATATGGCTCTATTATATTTTGTGTTGATTACTGCCAACTTAATGTGACCAAGAAAGATTCTTACCCACTCCCTAGGGTAGACGACATTCTGAATAGCCTAGCATGCTTACAGTGGTTTTCTACTCTAGACATGAAGAGTAGATATTGGCAGTGCGAGGTCGCCCGGGAAGACAAGTAAAAGACTGCCTTTTGTGTGCAAGGGAAAGGAACCTGGCAATTTAATGTAATTCCCTTTGAGCTAAGCAATGCCCCTGACACCTTCGAACGACTAACGGAGAATGTTCTGCCTTTAGATATTTGTTAGGTGTAACTAGACGATATTGTGGTCACAGAAAGAACTTTTGAAGAGCACCTGCCAGTCTTAGATACTGTGTTTCAGAAAGTGGCTGTGGCCAATCTTAAATTGGTTCCCAAGAAATGCCACCTTTTCCAAACGAAAATTAATTTCTTGGGTCATGTTGTATCAGTCCATGGGATTGAAACAGACCCCGAGAAGACCAGAGCAATAAGATACTGGCCTCTGCCAAAGGATAAAACTGAAATTCGAAGTTTTTTGGGCTTATGTGGTTACTACCATCGATTTGTGCCTGGGTTTGCCACTATCGCCAAACCTCTGCATGAATTGACTGAGCCAAAAAGAAAATTTTGTTAGACTCCAGAGTGAAAAATTGCCTTCAATAGACTAAAGGAAATTCTGATATCTTCCGCAGTACGGGGCTTCCCGAGTAGAGAGGGTGGATTTATTCTGGATACTGATGCTAGTGATGTTGGAATCGGGGCTGTGTTATCTCAAATCGAGGATGGAAAAGAGCAGGCATTGCAATTTCTGTAAGGAAGGTACACAAGCCCGAGAGGAACTACTGTGTGACGCGCAGGGAGTTTTGGCAGTGGTGAAGGCAATTGCACATTTTCATCCATATCTTTATGGCAGACACTTCATCCGAAGAACTGACCATGCTTCATTACACTGGCTACTAAATTTCAAGAACCCCGAAGGTCAAATAGTCCAGTGGATACAGCACCTGCAAGAATAAAACTTTGAAATACACCATAGGTCTGGATGCAGCAATGCAGGCGCACGGGCTCTCCAGGAGACCATGCGAACCATTGTGCCGTCATTGTGAACACCAGGAGGAGAAGGTTGGTGTATCGTGGAAAGCAAGGAGGACAAGAATTCAAGGCCCTGTATCTGGTGATGGGTCATCTATATGGGATGAAAAGGACATAATAAATGATCAGCTAAGTGACCCCACCTTGCATCCAATATTGGAATGGAAGGAAACTGGGCGTCGAGCAAGATGGGAGGAGATATCTAGCATAGGCGTGACAGTTAAGCCATACTGGGCACAGTGGAATTCCCTTGTTATAAATAATGGTGTGCTTTACAGGAATTGAGAAATTAACAATGGGAGACAGAGTCATTTACAATTGGTGCTACCAGAGTGCCGAATCCTAGAAGTGCTAAGAGAACTGCACAACACAGCAGCAGGTGGTCACTTCTGTGTAAATAATGCACTTGACAGAGTTCGAATGAGATTCTATTGGCTACATCATGGGCAGGATGTTGAGAAGTGGTGCCATCTGTGTGATGCATCTACTGCAAGGAAGGGTCCAAGGGTTAAGGGACGCGGTCCCCTCCAGAAGTACAATGTTGAGGCCCCATGTTGACATTCTTGGACCCATACTAATCACTGAGAGGGGAAATAGATACCTTCTGGTAGCACAAGACTATTTCACAAAGTGGCCCGAGGTCATAACGGTGCCAAGCCAAAAAGGCAGGCACAGTAGCTGATACTCTTGTCGAGCATTTTTTCTCTAGTTTTGGAGTGCCACTGGACTTCATTCGGACCAAGGACGAAATTTTGAAGCAACTCTTTTCCATTAAGTAACGAGGATTTTGGGAATGAAGAAATTCCGAACCACAGCATTACACCCCCAGTCGGACGGAATGGTTGAGAGGCTAAGTCGTACCCCGGAAGAGTATCTGGCTATCTTCGTAGAAGACAGAGGGAGTGGGACTCTAAGGTACCCTTATTTCTCCTCGCATATCGCTTTGCGGTCCACGAGTCCACAAGGGTAACACCTTCAAGGATGCTGTTTGGGAGAGAGCTCCGCCTACCTGGTGACCTTTTGTTCGGACGCCCAGTGGAGGAAGAAGCAGCCACTCCAGAATATGCTATTAAGTTATGTCAGAAGTCAACCATCATTCATGAGTTTGTCCAGAGACACCTTAACATTAACAGTGACAGAATGAAAACACGGTATGACCGAAGAAAACCTGAGGAGACTTTTCAAGGAGGACAGCTGGTGTAGTTGTACAACCCTCAAAGGAAGAAGGGATAGTGACCGAAGCTACAGAAATCTTGGGGAGACCGTACAGGATCTTAAAGCAGATTAATGATGTGGTCTACAGGATTTTCCGACAGGGCTCTCGGGCAAAGCCTAAGATTGTCCACATCGACCGACTGGTGCTGTACGAAGGTCCTGATGCTGTAGAGTCTGTTCGGGACGAACAGACTTAAGGAGGGGGCAGTGTTATGTGCTGTAGCTGGTGCCGACTCAATTGCCCCGCGCCATAATTGGAGACCTACCTCGCCCTCCTCTCTTCCTGGAACGATCCGCTCGCGGCCTCCTGAACTCCCCTTGTGGGAATCCCGTGAATGCCGACAACGGCGAGACTTGCTGGTGTCGCAGACCTCCTCTCGCCTGCTAGAGTTTCCGATACGTTTAGCGACGACGCAAGAATGTTCTGGCGAGACTGGCTGACGCCTCAGCCCTCCGCGGCGATTTGGGGGAGATTCTAGGTAGCAGCCTAAGACCTATATATATACTGCCGCAACCCAGCGGCCGGCAGTCTTTGACGGAAGCCGCCTGGCGAGTGTGCGCGAGTGATGTGAAGTGTGGACGACGACTGGAGATTGCAGGACGACAGTGAGTGAGGTGTTCGTGGCTTGAATGGACGAGAGGGTGTGAAACCGACGAGTGAAGCGTACTGTGCGTGAGGGCGCGTGGAGGACTCTAGAACACTGCGAATGACGGGACATGGACTGAACTGAGGTGGTACTGAATGGAAGTTTAACACTGGTTTATTGTAAATATTCAAAATGTCGAATATGGACACATAAGTTATAACATAATGAAATAGGTTGACATCCTGTCTATTGGGACTGATATTTAATTGTTTAATTTAATTGATTTCTTTGTGGTAATCATAAATTGTATTAAATTGTAGTAATTAGTTGTGAACAGTAACTGATATCAGTCTATTGTGAGATTTTGAGTTCAGAGAATTTTGCTGTAATAAAATAAGGAAATTATGATTTATTCTTTTATTCGATTAAGACCTCCATCCCTTAACGAACCCATTTAATTTCTAGAGAGAGAAATTGTAACATCCCTTTCTCATTCCCACTCAGTAACAGGCAGGGAGGATGGGAACAGGTATCTCCATAAATTAGTAACAGGTATTGAAAATACTCCCCATCTTTATTGTGAATGTACCAGCTTCATCCTTTGTTCCTAAAACCCCTGTAATACTGTAATTTTTTCCGTCAAATTGCTTCAAAGAAAGTTGGAAGGTTGTGAATTCTTAGAATCGTCATTACCGCTGCCATGTTTGCCAGAAAACAAGTTGGATGGCTCCAGTTTCCATAAAAAAATTGTGTGTGTTGGACCTGTTCCGAAATTTCTTTGATTTTTGAAGAGACATGAAACTTTAATATGAGGACTAATAACCATAAACTAAACAAGGTGATGCAGATAACTAATTCATGTAATATCTGCCGAGGCACTTCTGTTGGCAGTGTATGTTGAACATTATCAGTGCAAAATCAAAGGTAGTAAATTTAGTCGTTCTGCAAACGACTACAATAAATAAGATGAAAAGTTAGTTTATAAACAAAAATAAACCTCAAAATTGTTACTATTCCTTTCCGATCGGGTTGCATGGAAACACAACCGTAGTAACCAGTTTTTAAAAGTATGTTTAAATAAAAATCGCACTAAACTCGTCAAATAAAGAACTTTTAACGGTGTGGCAGATTTCTAAACTTATTCGATATTATTTTATGAACTTTATTTGATGGAAAAATTGTATGGCTGTATTTCATCTTCAAATTTTATTGTCAAATATATTGGAAGGATGAAATTTGACTAGTGTCACAGTGAACATGAATAGGAGAATTGTGAGGGTTCTAACCCATCCGATGTCCAGACCAGTTTCTGATATTTCGGTTTTGTGTGATTATAGTTTTAATTTTTTAATTAGTGCGTTTTTGTATGTTTTAAACTGTTCTGGAATGAGAGTATCAGTTTTTTTTTTTTTTCCCCATATTTTTTCCCGTGTGATCGGGGGTATCTGTCATCGGTTTCCGATGACCTTACATTATAATAAATATTTGATTTAATTTATTTAATATATTTAATATTGCATTGGGGCATGGACTTGCTAATTAATTAGGAGATCATGTGATAAGTGATTTTTTTATGTCTGTCTTTGAAAATGTACCTATTTGATTTCTTTCACGTGCTAATTTATTTATTATGTTTTAATTAGTATAGTAAGTGTACTCCTGGTTCACATTGAGGTTAAATAACCTTGGTTTGTTGTTATAATTTAGTTGGAATTTGGCACTGTTTAAAACAGTTACATGTTGTATAGTTACCTGTATGTAGTGATTTTTTGTAGTAATATTTTGTCTATTATAACACACTGTTACATAGTACTGGTCACTGCAAGTAGAAAAACTGACTTCTGTATTAAAGACTTGGTTTTGTTATATTATTTCCCGTAGATGCTCACACACTGGCCCCCTCTTTCCTGTCTTCAGTGGCCATGATCGCCGAGACATAATGCGTATGTGATGAGTCACGCCCAACCATTATATGTGCATTAATAAATGAAGTTGTTGCTAGCTCATTATAATAGATATGTCTACATATACATTATTCATGCATAACAGTGCGACATAAATTAGACATAAGCTGGTTTTCCTTCTCGCTCTCTTTGTATAGAATAGTAAGTGGATTTTCTTTCTCAGCTGTTTAAATTACTAACAGACAACACCAAAAGTCGCTACTTTTGGACTTCAAAGTTTCAGGCTCGAATTCCAAGTGTGTAAGCTGTCTGTATGTACGCATAAGTTTGCTCAAGTATAGGCGGCCTCTTTATTGATCAACTGGCTTAGAGTATTTATGTAAAATGACTACTGCCTGTCATATATTGTACACCCCTTCAAGGAGCCAATCAAGACAGGGATGTGTACTCAATATCATTATCAGTGCCTCAAATGGCAAAGTGAGGCATTTATGAACATTGCATGTAACAATTTCTATATCACAAAGTAAGAAAAGCACCTCAACACTTTGCCAATAAATAATCGAAATTATTGTATTTTAACACCAGACAGAAAGTACATGGAGTAGCAAAACAGATAGTTTATGCAGATATACACATATAACATTTCTTTGTCACAAATCACTGCGGATAGTTATATGGTAGGCTCGCCGATTGTTAACAGTATTGTGCATTTCTTTTGCAGGCAGGTATGTAGGAAGCCGGCCGATCAAACTTCGCAAGAGCTCTTGGAGATCGAGAAACCTGGATAGTGTGCGTAAGAAGGAAAAAGAGAAGGCAGCACTGATTGGCCTTTTGACGGGGAGGTGACAGGAGGACTGAAACAAGACTGTAAGTGTGTCTTCTTTATAAACGTGATCCCATAATTGTGTGCCAGCTGTACAGAAAGGTATCTTACTTCCGCAAAATTTATTTCTGGTGTAATCTACTTTTTGTATGTCACACTTTATTGCGTATACTAAAACTGTGTTTTTAAGTAATAATAAGTATTTTTCTTGGAATTTCCTGCACTGTCATCTTGTACCCTCTTGCTATGTTTATGTTTCTGCACTGTCATTTTGAATCTCTCTTGCTATGTTTCTGTTTCTGCACTGTCATCTTGAATCCCTCTTGCTGTGTTTGTTAATTATTGTGTAACTTTTGATGTCGATTGAGGTGTTCCACAATTATTTCTTGTAAGCAGTAGTTTTCCTGATCTAAACAATACATTTTGTATTGTTTTTTGTAGTATCATTCTCGCAATTGGTTTTTAATTCAGATTTGAAATGCTGACATTAAAAATACTGAAAAGATAATAAATTCTCTTATTTAGTTACTGAGTAAGCTATACACCAAATATTATTACAGAGCTCTAAATAATAGGCTGAAATTTTTTAATTGAGGACGACTAAAACATTTGTGGTCAGATGATTACCATATTGATCAAAATCTGTTATTTTTCTGTGTGTGCACTTTAACCACTGTGGATTACAGAATAGTAAGTCGAAATTATTTGAAGTTTTGTTGATGTATTTGACTCATCCAGAAGAACTGGATTTCTTGCTTCGTAAGGCCGTGTGCACACGTGCGGACATAGACCGCGGCGGTGCCGCTGCTACGTATGCACTGATACATATATGTCATGCCCCCGTGGAACGTATTTGCGGCACTGCCACGTTTCTTGCACGGTCTGTAGCCGCGCGGTACCGCAGCGGCGCGCCGCAGCTACATGTGCACTGGTACATACAAGGCTCGGTACACACTAGCGAGAATTTCTCGCACGATCGCTGCGAGCTCGCTGCGGTCACGCTGTGATAAGCCACAGTGCAAAACAAACTAGCGATATCGCTGCAAATATAGCTGGCCGACACCCACAAATGCCAGTTTGCTGCGTGATATGAATGTCAGACACAGAAAATGTGTTGGTCTTGCGTATTTGACATACAAATACCTGGTGGAAGGTAGTGAGAGGAGGTGTTGGGTACATCCACTTGTAAACGCAAAACTTCTGAAAGACGCATTCGTAACTACATTTGCATATTTGAGGAACGGCATTCTCACAAATATATTGAGGATCTTCCATAGATCGCTAAATGTTAATTTGGAGTTCGTTATTATCATTCTTACACTTGACATAATTTCTTACGTTCCAGAGACGTCTACAACTTTGAGGACAACTTTGAGGAGTAATTGATGTGGGAAACGAACGCCAATCTACGCAAGCAGGAAGTTCGCTTAACCAAAGGAGGAATACATTAGCAGATTACTTTGTTAGCAGTGTTGGCAGTGTACCATGGCAAGACAAGTACATTTAAATCCTGTTTGTAATATCATTCCTACTGGATGCTATTAGGATTTATAATATTGGACATACATCTACAGCACAACAGTTTAGTTTGTAAAGTAAAAACATATTTTACATGGTGTAGACTACGTGTAACAACAATGGTAAATATCCGCATGATCAAAACGTTTTTTGAATATGGTTCGTAAGTAACATATACAACAACAAGTTTACTCATTGTTAGAGACATCTCTACCTGCTTCATATTAAGTGCATATCGATTATGGTAGTTACTAATTATTATAACAATTGATGAAAAATATGATGTCATGACCGCAGAGACCGATAAGCTGGAAATGTTTACTGTTTAGTATGTTTATGTCATTGTTGAAAAGATAGTAATAACTTGAATAAAATTTACATTTCATATGACAATACACTTATTTTAAAAACATTAATTGTAACATATTACTACTTACCAATGCCATTTTTCTAATTTTCTGGCTTGTCTTCGGAGTTTTCAGAAAACGTTGAACATAGAGATAGCCACGCACTTGGTTTTTTTTATTCTATCGTGATAATGTTCACGTGTTGTGTCCCAAATTTCAGGGTATTTCTTCAATGAACATCTCCACATCCAAAACGGCATATATCGCGTGGACCGCAACAATGTGCATTGTGCCATTGTGTACTACACACTGCTGCTTCGCGGCGGTCTCGCCTGTCGCGGCGTGACCGCTGCGAAACAGCAGAAAACGACGAGCGCTTGGTTCTCGCAGCGTGCTGGCTGCGATGCTGTTGCGCTTTCTCTCAAGTGGCCACTTCTCCATTTACATACATGCACTGCTTCATCGCGTGACAAATTCTCGCTAGTGTTTACACACCCTAAGCCAAGGCCTCGTGGAACGCTTTTGCGGCGCCACGCAGACATTGTCCACACGTGTGCACCCGGCCTAAGTGGTTTGAATTATAGTTAGATATAATTGCGATTTTTTTAGTACATTTCTGTGCTTTAAATAATTTCAATTCATTCAAATCTTTACCCACAATTTTAAATTCACAACATCAACACCTCCACTGATCTGACCTGCGATGTTTTGCTGTATTGCCCATTGACCTGTTTGGCAACTCTGTACACTTCAAGTAGTCAGCAATTCAGATTTTCTCTATAGTGGTTTTAATTGTTTAATAGTGACCCTAGCATTTGCAGCATCCTTATGTAGCATCAAAAATTATTTAATCACTATGCAGTGTGCATGTGCCCCTAAAAACTTTTGAATCCGTAAACCGAATTTCATCAAACTCGATACACATGTATTACGTAGTAAGTACATTCGACTTTTATAGTGTTCGACCATGCCAGTTGCTTACTTTCAAAATGGTGGCCATTTGGACATTTGGGGTTGTACATTATATTTTGAGAACCATTCAATCGATTTAAACTAAGTTTTGTATGTTAACAGTACATTATGTAGGAATTGAATTTAGATATGGTTAGTGTTGTTAATCCGCAATTTTGTAAGATAGTATGACATAAAAATAACACTTATTTTACATTTTGAAAAATACTGTACCAATTCTTGCCATAATTTGGTACGTACGTGATACTATGTTAGGTCATGTTATAGCGTTTTTTTCTTCTTTCAAAAATGCACTTAGTTTTAAAAAAAAAGTGAGATTTAAAAATGTTTTGGTGTTAAGTAGTTTCGAAAATAACTCATTTAACTGTAATTAATATTTGAGAATAATAACTTAGTGGATGTTTGATAATTTTGTAAATTTTCCTGGGACTTTACAATAGCTTTATATCCCAGCAAGCAGGCAGGCAAGAAGGACTCCGCGTATCTGTGAGAACACCCCGCTGGCAACACAAGTTATCGGATGTACGGGACAGAGTTTTGTATTTCCGCTGAGCCTGAACACTTGAAGTGCCATCTCCCAGCACGGGTCATCTCTATGCCATCTGTCGACAGTTTGGAAAATTCTTCTGCCTGCTATGCACTATTTAGAAAAAAAAATTAACCAATTCCTACCAAATTTGGTAAACAAATAGTACTAAGGTAGGCCATATATTTGATACACACTCATTTGTGAAATGAATTGATCCCTCTGAAGGGTCCATAATTGGGTACAGCTACAGGGCATCATAGTATGCATACAGAAAATATCAAAATATTGTACCACGCCAAGTATATATTGCAGAGGACCAACACTTACAGGATGCAGTTATTATGGTGTTGGTCATTTTTACTTGTTACTTCCAGGATGACAACGCCAGGTGCCATGTTTCTTCGTGGAAATTAGAACAGCTTTGGCTGCCGAGAATATGTCTAGTCATCCAGTAGCAAAGTAGTCCGGGAAAAGCACGTTTTGGCCGCTCCTGACGAGCCCTTATCCGGCGATCCAATTCGTCCCAAAGATGTTCTATAGGGTTGAGGTCGGGGTTGAAGAATGTCGTAGCCGAAGAGCGCTTTATCACCTCATGTAGATAGCATTTATTAAATATATATAGTTTAGAGCAACAACGTGAAATAGTGTCTTTCTTTCAAGTTGGTGACCGGCAGTGTGTGGTATGCATATCTTCCTGTAGCTTCTCTTGAACCCTCCTTAATGGGTAAGTCTTCCAACGGATTTTATAAATGTTTGTAACTAGTTAGGTCGCGTAACTAATTCCAGTTAGATTGAATTCTCTGTCATCGGGAAGGTTTTCCCGTAGCGATTATAGTTCCTGAAGTAGTTCCGTGACCTCGCTTCTTCTTCCCTTTTAATAATTTGGAATTGCTAAATTTCACCTTCCCGTCGGCTTTAGTATGGGAAAAGTGGTGCTTTGTTACAGCATGAAGCTCACCGGCTAGCGTAGCTTGTGTTGGTGCCCTCGTGTCCTTGGATTGGGCACAAATAACAGATATGAACATACTCAAAATAATTTTTTGTCAGTTTTTGGTATAATTATTTTTTTTAAGTCGCACAACGGACTCTAAAACTATTATTTTTAACTCAAGATTAAATTACATGATTTCCGATTCACTTTTCAGGTTGGATGTGATGTTCAGTAAGGTGGACCGGAGTAATACAAATTTAATGTTCATTTTTCACCTCTAAGGAAATTAAAGTGCGGAGTCCTATTTCTATTTGCAAATTAGAAATTTTTGAATAAATTTTTTCAAATCTCAATGTAACGAATTTAATAGATATTCTAGACTGTAATGATGTATTCAGTTGATGCTTTGATCTATAAGAGATAGTGATGCAGCTATGTTTCTACGTTGCAGTATATTTAAAACTAATGGCAAATACACACTAATCTGCTCAAAACTTACATTTATTTCATTAAACTCCTTGTGGTATAAATTGTAGGAATGTTCCTCTGATTAACTTTTGTGAACATCATCTATTTGACCTGATGGTAACCTGCATATATCATGATTTGCGCCACTGTTTAAACATCAAGCGATTTACATATATTTTATTAACATAACAGATGTTAGCAGTTTATCGTTTCCAGTAGTGGCAAAATTTAAACATGTGCGATTTAAATTGATTTGGCATTTGTTTTCAAAATGGTAGCTATATTATTATTGTAATTTTATTTGGTATGCCTACTATACCATTCGGCCAATTTCGACCAAATTTCTTATGCTGGAAGTATTTATTAGAAGTTATCATGTATGCAAACAAACATGTACTTTTGTCCACAATTTTTAAGATAGTGCCACATCAAGAAATGAAGTTTTTATGCCATATCTCGAGAAATAACCTACAAATTCTTATCAAATTTAGCAAACAAGTAGTACTGTAGCGGGCGAAATATTTATCATATATATATATATCACACTTATTTCAACTTAACTTTGTATACTGGTAGCATCCATTACAACCATTAAATTTTTCCATAGATTCTATTCTATGCACCACTTTTCAAGATAGCGCACCATGAAAAAAATATGCAGTGGTATGCCGACAACAATGTTTGCCGATTGGACTGGCCTGCTCAGATTTATATTTAGAATCTAGACATGAAGCTGACAAAATTTTACAAAGAGGAGCAGAAGAAATTATGTTAAATTCAGATACTCCAATTGGTGATAAAATTGCTTCTGCAGCAATTGGTTCAACGATGTTTACAAGAAGATACTTAGGATCGGGCATTAAATTTTGTAATTTTTTCATTATAAATAAATATAAATATAACTTTCGATATACCCATTGATCAATTAAGAGGTTTAGGAATTGTTACATTTTTAACAAAGATCAACTTGAGAGAAAAAATAAAAAATTGAAAGAAGGCTAAGGTTTCAAATAAATTTTGCCACCATCAACAATCAAAAAGACAGCCAAAGAAAAATCTGGAATGATTTACATTATGGTGGATTTCTAAAATTTGTAATTCCAGTTTTAGCTTTACTTGAAGCTTTAGCTGGAGGAGCTAGTGCAATTTATAATTATATTGAAGAAATGAAAAAATAATAATTAGAAGAACGACAGAGACATAATTTAGCAATGGAAAATAAATCAGGGCGTAGTTTAGTTGCAAAAAAAGGGAGACCAAAAAAATTTGAATATATCACCATTATCTAATTTTGATATTGAAAAATATGTACGAATACTCAATATTAAATATTTCAGAAATGTTTATATTATTGATGAATCACCGAATAGAATGCATAAAAATTAATCTACTGTGGTTAATTTTGACATTTCATCATATCCTGGCACTAACTGGATTTGTTATTTTAAAGAAAATAATGATGTTAACTACTTCGCTTTATTTGGAGGTAATCTTCCTAGTAACTCAATTAATATCTTCAAAAAGATAAATGTTTTATTACAGTGACAATCTAGTCCAGAATTTTAATTCAGTTATCTGTGGGCATCTATGTTTGATTGTTATCTTTTTTCGAGAGGATTTAGGGTTTTATGATATAACTTCTTTGTTATTAAATGACTGATATATTTGGGGGACCATTAATATAGTATTTAAGTAAAAACTTTGACAATAATGCTTATGCATTTTTAAAAAATGTAGATTCGAAATACAATATTATTGTTTCTGGTTTTGAAATTTCTATATTCAAAATACAATATTATTGTTTCTGCTTTACAAGCTCAAATAAGTAAAGATTTTGTTTACACAAAAGATTATGTTTTTCTTCAATATCTTAGAGTTAATCATATGGTTGATCCTATAGATAGAAAAGATGCAGTCAATAAAAGATTTTTTGATAAATAAATGCTGATAAATTATAAAATTTAAACCAATCAGTTTTGAATTATCATGATACACTTGTTAACTCGAAAGTTGAAAAATGCAAGGACAAAAATGTTCATATATTTTATTTACCTGCAAAGTAGAATAAAAAAATTACTATTTTCACTTCGATAATTTAGTTTTCTTCTCTTTTTTGATGGATTGTACTGTTTATAAAATAATTACTGCTAATCCTAATTTACCTAATGATACTATGACTGTTAATGAGAAATCTAAAAAATATATATTACAGTAAACCTTTTGATGTTAACAGGGGTGATATTTTAACTTTTAAAATAAAATAATTAAAATATGTGAATATTATGATGGATTGATGACTATAATAGGAATATTCGTGAAATATATAGAATATATATGTATATATAATTTTTTTACTATCAAATGGAGAATACTTGGTGCTTGAAGTGTAAGAAACTTACCAAAAATAATAATATGAAATATGAAAATGCTAAAAATGGGTGATTAGTTCAGAAAACTAAATGTTCGGTATATTGTAATTCTAATAAATCAACATTTAAAAAAAGTGCCTAATGTAAGAGAAGGAATAATTAATGAATTATATAAACCAGCAAGAAGAGATTTTCCCACAAGAAAAGTAATTACATATGGAATTGATTATTTATTTCAAATTGATCTTGGTTAAATGGACACTGATAATTTAAAATGTATATCACATATAAATAATGGATACAAATATATTATGACAATAATCGATGTTTTTTTCGAAATTCCATTTGTTGTACTTATAAAAAATAAGGTAGTTAAAAATGTAAAAAATTCTTTAGAATATATATTGATAAAAAGGAAACCACCTACTATTCAAAATGATACTGGCTTAGAATTTTATAGTAAAATATTTAAAGCACTTATGCAGAAATATAACATAAATTATAACTCTATATTCAGTGAACTTACAGCCAGTGTTGTAGAGAAATTTAATTGTACAATGAAAATAAATTGTTTTATAATGAAGTATTTAAGTTAAAAAAAAATAATAGTTCTGTACTTAAGAAGAAACTTCACTATTATATCATCCATCAAGTTAAGTCTATTGCATTGATTAGTTTTCATACAAAATTTGTAACACCAAATATAAACAACAATACTATAACATTGATTGATAACAAAATAGTTATAAATATATATAGAGGACAATACAACATCTAATCATTAAAATAAACTATAAATGTAATTGAACTACTTTCAACTAATCAAATTGAATTAATATCAGACAATGTGAAAAATAGAATATCGATTAAATTTATGTTTGATATTAAATTTGATGATCGATCATCTGATATTCTTTGTTTTGAGAGAAATATGTTTATTAAAAAATAAATATTGTTTTAGGCACTAAATTACCTGATTTTGACCCACTTATAGAAATAAATGTTCATTGTAACTCAGTATATGGTATGTCTATAAAATATGAAGATTCTAATAATTTAGAAACAGATATAATTGCCAGTTTTTCACCAGAAACAATGTTTGGATGTAGAGATTCTATTATTCATAAGCCACCATAATCAATTTTTTATCAAATTAATAATGAGCAGTTTAACTATGTTGTTTTGGAAATTAGAGATGAAAATAGAAATCTAATTAATTTTTATGGTGCTGATATTGACATTATTTTAGAAACTAAATACATTAGAAATATTACAGATTTTGTGAATCCATAAAATGTAGAAATAGAAGTTATAAAATTATACATAGAATAAATTATACATAAGATTATACGTAAGTATAAAATAAAATTATACATAAATATAAAATAAAATAATATATAAATATAAACAAAAAATATATATAAATATAAATATAAAATTATACATAAATATAAATATAAAATAAAATTATACATTAATATAAATATAAAATAAAATTATACATAAATATAAAATAAAATGATACATAAATATAAAATAAAATGATACATAAATATAAATATAAAATAAAATTATACATAATTATAAAATAAAATTATATGTAAATATAAAATGATTAGTTTAATATCCCCATGGTAACATATCTATAATATCATCTTTTTCAGTCAAAATTATATGTTTGTCATAGTCAAAATTAAACCTCTTTGTCATAAGTTTATTCACCAAATTGTTTGTTTTCTTATCTCTTGTAATTGTGTTGTTATTTGTAAAAACATTTTCCTTAATTTTTTGTACTAATTCACAGATCGAATTCATATTAAATTTTAAAGCATTTTCATAATTTAGAGAGAATCCTTTAATTTTAATCTGGTTTTCACAAAAAAGTTACAACCATAGCTTTTTGGACCAGTACTTATCCAACTGATAATATAATAATTTTTTTCCAAATTCATCTGTCCACTCACCAAGCATACAACCTCTTTTAACAGTATTTTTACCATTGCCAATATAAACTACGCTATCTGTATCATAACATTCTACTTTATCATTTAATGTATTGAGCATTTCATATAAATGTAAACATAACCGACCATTTGAAGTGGTAAAAGTTGTTATAAATATATTTGTTCCATTACTATCTTCTACATAATTACCTTGTATTTTAATAGCATCAATTATTTTGTCATTAATGTGAACAACATTATTTACTTCTATTATATTATTCAATAACAATTTTTACCATTGACGTGAATCAGAAATGTGGAATGTTTGTGTTAAATTTTGTCTTTGACCAAATTTACCCCAAAGTTTATTTAAACAAATTTTGGCAACAACCCTTTTCCCAGTATTTTGTTGCATTTTTCCATGTCTAAATCGATATCTTATTCTTTTTAATAAACACGGATATATTCTTCTTTTGAGTTGTAATCATCTTCCCATGGACTAGTTTCCAATTTTATTGTGATAAGTTTTTTAATGTAATTTCTAAACATAATATTACTGCATTGTTCTAAATGCCAAACTTCGCGAATTTGGAGTATTTTTAACATTTTTCTATAACTTTATTTAATTCTAAAGTAGTCCATGTTTCATATATTGCTCTTTCTTCATCATTATGTTTACATTGTCCTTTTTTGTCATCAATAAATTTTGAGTATAAAGTAAACAATAATTTTCTTTTTTAATTGGTAGAACTGAATGATATATATTTCGAAGTGCTAAAACTTTGTAAAATCCAAACTATTTTTCGTCATAATTTTTAAGTTTGAATATTTTAATTGGATGTCCAACTTGGTAATATACATAATATATTACTGTTGGATACAACCTACATTTATCTATACATCTTAATTTTTTTTTCCTGAAACTTTCAAATTTGAAGCAGTTGTTCTATTTCAGAAAAATGCATCTCGAGGTTGTATTGGCTCTCTTACATTTTTAGTTTTTCTAAATTTATTACTTTCGTAGCATCGTTTACTTAAAAATTGGTTAAAGGATAAAAAATGGCTAAAATATAAAAGTAACTAGGGTCTCTAAAGTTCTCAATTTATCATGAACAGCTCATATGCATTTTACACTTATAAACCATAGTACATTCATCATTGTTATTATAAATACATTCTTTTCCAAAACAATATCTATTACATTTTTCGAAATATATTATAATTCGATCTTCATCTTTCCAAATTTGTTTGTGTTGTTATTTTTTTGCACAAATTACATGCTTTTATTATTTTTTGCACACCCTTGTTGATATTTATTATTGTATGGTTTGTCACAATTTTTACAATAATAAATGCTTCCTAGAAAGACTTTCATACTATTTATTACATTATAATGTTCGTTATGTAAATACAAATAAAAAGTTGTCGGTTTTTTTAACGAGACTGTATCATTGAATTAGATTGGGCTGACGAAACAATTTTAATTTGAACATTGGAATTTTTTGTGCATCCACAAAATCTTCCAAACTGGAACCAATTTCACAATTTTTACCCATTCTTATGCAAGGTTCATGAGCTAATTATTCTTGCAATTTTCTTCCTTTTCTAATATAAATTATTTCATTATTCTTTAATTCTCTACTCAAAATGACATTAGTTTCATATGTTAAAGCTGTAATTATGGCTCTGGGTCCACATAAATTATCAGTAGTGTTAATTTTATTAATACATTGTTTTGCATTTATATATTTGGCTAAATTAATTTTTTTTTTTTTTTTTTTTTTTTTTCTGATTCCTCTTGGTAATTTATAAACATCGATTTCGAAAGTAGTTTCGTTTATATATACATTTTCGTTGGATGTCATTATTCTCTCAATTTGATCAAGTCAATTTTCGGCATTTAAATTATTTCTTCTTGCCACTGAAATGTATGGTGGAAATTATGCATATTTGCATATATATTCTCATTTGTTCACCATTTTTATAGACTGTTAATTATTTTACAGCTTTCATTGTTGCATCCACAGCATTACAAACACAGGCAATTTTTTTATAGAATCTCTTTCTAAATTATTCGTTTTAATTCTGTATTTTGTTTGCCAAATGTTGAAGGCTTCAATTATATTACGATTAATTCCACGAATCTCAAATTGTGTTTAAAAGGAAGAATTTGACTTAAACATTAATTTTCTTATTTAACATTAATTTTTGACAAATTTAAATTTTGGTTATTTTTATTTCTTGGTTTTACAAATACATTATTAGAGTATCGAAATATTTCTTTTAATTTATTTTTATATTTTTGTAGTGGTCTCTTAACATTGGCATACTGGAAAGGTAAATTTGCAAAATTGTTCTTTGTTCCTTCATTTAAAATAAATGATATAAGAGTTGTAATTAATTCATCTATCCTTAGTCTCTATTTTTTTATTTCAAAACTTTTGCAATTAGCTCTTAATTCCTTAACTTTCAAATAATTTAGAATCTCTGTAGATTTTTTAAATAGACATGCTCGTGTTTGAAGACTTTGTTTAATAATACTACTAACTAAATAATAATTTCTTAGTTTATGTATTTACTTTTATTCTTAAACTTTTAGCTATAATTCTTAACTCTGCCTCTCTCTTTTCACTCAACTCACTTATCGAATTCTCCGCCGACATTCTTAATTGTATTTAAACAGGAAGAAAAATTTATAAAGAACACAAAAAATATATAGGAATAAAATTGAATAAATGTGTTTAAATTACTGATAATAATGAAATTGCTTTGTTTTAGATTGGTATTTAACTTTATTTTAGGTTAGTTTTTAGTAGGAATAAAAATCTATAAAGATAAAAAATGAACAAATAAAATAGAATAAAATGTTTAAATTATTGATAGTAATAAAATGGCTTTTAATTACTAAACTTATTGTTATGATGATAATGAAATCGTTTTAGCTTTTTAACTTCTTGATATGATAATATTTACTATTAAAACATTTTTTACATATTGTTGTATATTTGTCCTTAGTAGTTTTATGGGGAGAAAATAATTTTATAGATTTATTCGCATTACATACTGTACATGTTTTTGTTGAATAATTAGCATGTTGAATTTAATTTAGAATATCTACTAATGTATTGTGTGAATCGGTATTTTTATGCTTTTTGAGATGTAGATTATAAATAGATTTTCCATATTCGCATAGTACTTTCTCTTTATTTAACTCAATTCAGTGGAACATTTTTTTTACAGGTGTTGATATGTTTATCTTTTGTGTCGTTATGCGATGAAAAGCTTTCTGTGTTTAATACTTCACCACACTTTTTACAATGCTCGCTTATTTTAATAATTTCCATTTTTATTTATACAAAAATTAATTTATTAAGAAGAATAAAAAATGTTGCTTGAAATTTTTAGAATACTAAAAATGTAAATACTGATTACACTTCTTTTTTATATAACTTTAAATATTATATAATAATTTTTTTGTTTTCTTCCTTTACCTTATTAAATTTCTTTCTTTATAATCAAACGAAATATGAAATCACTTCTCAATAAGTTAAGCAATTCATATGAATTGAAAAAACTACAAGAGTTTTAAATTAATAAATGGTATACTGCTAAGATTTCCAGATCTATGAATCTAAGTTTAGTAAAAAAAAAAAAAAAAATTGTATTCTAGATGGTAAGTATAAAATTACATTGCCACATATTTGTGTAAATATATTTGATAAAAATAGTTTAAAATTAATATATGAGAAACATGTTTTATAGCATATAAAAGTTTAACAAATGGAAAATTTATACATGATATTGAATTAATTTAAAAACTAAAATTGTGTTTTGATTATTTAAATTTTTTTTTTTTTTTTTCATGTTTTACGTAAATTGCTTGATTTAGCAGGCATATTAGGTTTACTTTGTATAAAATTAAGATCTAATTAATTTTTGTAAATTAGCCTTGCATAAAAGTAAAAGTAACTTTTTGTGTGGGTCTTTTTTAGGTAAATGTGAGAAAACCCCTGATTTAGAGGTTTTTTTTTTTTTTTGCCATTTGAAGATGTTTTGAGGTTAGTTTTAGGCTTGGAAAAAACAGGTAAAAACAGGGTAAAATTCTTCAAAAAAAAACCTCTAACTTACTGTGTAACTTTTTGTGTGGGTCTTTTTAGGTAAATGTGAGAAAACCCCTGATTTAGAGGTTTTTTTTTTTTTTGCCATTTGAAGATGTTTTGAGGTTAGTTTTAGGCTTGGAAAAAACAGGTAAAAACAGGGTAAAATTCTTCAAAAAAAAACCTTGCATATTAAGGAAATTTAGGACAAAAATTCGATTGTCTTCAATACACCCATATACTACTGAAATAAGATCATGTATAGTTAAAAAAAAATTGTAGTTGTTTATTTGACTTTAACATTTGATTCATGTATTGTTCAAAAATTGTTATGAGGTAATTGAACTTGTATGGGAGGAGAGGGGTAATCTCGACCAACCATCGGCGGACTCCTCGTTTTTAAGTTTGACCACTGGCTTCCTTGCAATTGCTGCAACATTGTGCCACTCTCTGGGCACTAGAAGTCTTTAACTTAAAGTCGCGTCACTGTGACAAAATGATAGCCTAAACCTTTAACACACACTCTTCATGGTCAAGCACGATTATCATTGTGTTTTAGGTAATGTTAATTGCACGATTCATTAAAATAAATGTTTATGCTGTGACAGTATTACCATCTTTTGCTAGTATTTTAGTGAAATTTTGTTGAGGTAATTTGGTTACTTTTCATTTATCAATTTTTATAGACTGGTCTACCGTATTCTGTTCCATTGTATTTTTCCTATATCATGTATTCTTTGTGCAGTATATTTGCTATTATATTTTACTGCGAGTTAAATACATTTTAATATAAATATATATGATTTATGTAGCGTATATCTATTTTATATGTATTTGCAATATCGCCCGCAGTTCGCTTTTGTAAGACGATCGCCGCTTGGCACGTTGTTTGTGGGTCGTGTGATGTCATGCGTGTGTGACGCAAGAAGTAGGCAGTGTGCAGGTTTCGGCCGGCGACAGTAGGAGTCGAGGCTCTGGGCTGATGGAGTAAACAGCTGATCACCAGTCTGGCATGGTCGTGCAGACAATTTGTATGTATATTGTTACAAATATGAATACTCGTGTGGAACAAGTTTGGCACGGCGTATTAATTATAACGATTTGTAATAGTTGCAGCCATCGGGAAGTGATACCTAAAGTAGACAAAATGTTCGCTCATGGAACTGTGATAAATAGCAAAATTATGCAAGTGCTGAAGTAATGCCCAAGGCGATTGTCATCAGTGGTGCATCATGTATTTTCCAGTGAAAATATTGAAGGGTCATCCATCTAGGTGTAAAGATACCAGTTGCATTTTCAAGTTACAGTTTGCTTGATGATAAAATTACCCTATTACATTATACTTTATACCACGAGTTGCTTTTATAGTCCTGATTGTTGTAGCGATTGATACGGGGTTTGTTTCTTACTGCTACATTGGGCGAGGTAGTATTAAGAATCCCTAAACCCATGGAGGTAGAGGGCGACTCAAAACTGTGCCATTCTGCTAGTATAGAATTAAATGGGGCAATGAGGTTGATTTTTGTAGTATCTCACTTTTGGCCAAAATATCTTGGTGACAAATTTAAAGGCTGCTAACGTTCACGTGGAGGAATCAGAAAGTATGGAAGTACTCCGAAAACGTATGGTAACCTTGTTTCGATCTGCCGACAAAAGTTCTGCTGAAACCAGTAAGGAAGGTAGCCAAATACACCATAAAGAAACTAAAGAAATTGTGTGTGTCATAGCATTTTCTTCCTTGAGTGTAGTTAACCGATAAAAAAATCGTGAGTTTCATAGCATTTGCAATTTTGTCGTTAAATCGATAAAGTTAGACAGATGAAAATCTCTGATGATGATCAATTATTAATGCAAGCTATGATCAGTAAAAGTACAGGCATAGTGTTAGAAATTGTGCTGTCTGGTATCGAAAACAAGGCAGAATGGGGTGCGCTTAAAGCACGCATATGAGGGGAGATCTGTCCTAGAAGGGCAAAAGAGGAATTAGAGCGAGCCTACATTTGCCATTTTTAAAGAAAAGGGGAAACTATTTTAGAGTTCTGTCAATCAGTGAGTGAATTCGCGGGGGCACTGAATCTCTCTGGAGGAGAAAAATTTTGTAAGTATTATAATACAAAATTTGTGATCAGAAGTGCGTGTGCACGATGTAGGATTAGATTTTCCTGTATAATTGGGGCAACTTCACAGTTGGGCGGTCAAAGTTGAAAATAACTTATTTGCCAGTAATTTGTGCACGCAGGAGAATTAAAATCCCACAGATTTAGATGCAAATAATCGCCTAAATAATCAAAGTACAAGTGTTACTGTTGATAGCAGTAACAGTAATCGCAAATGCTTTGGCTGCGGAAGTACTAGTCACGTCATCACGGAGTATAGTGGAAAGAAACTTAAAATGAAATGTTTTTAATGTGGTTTGCTTGGACACGTAGTAAAAAATATAGAACATCCAAAATTGTGTCTGAAATTTGGGTAGAAAATATTTTACCGCAATATCAGAGAAAATCCAGGAAATGTAAAGTGCTTTTCTTGCCATAAGACTGGCCATTTGTGAAAGGATTGTAAGTTTTTCACAAAGGAGAAAAATTATACGTGAAGGGACGAACCCTTAGCAGTACTGGGTAGGCAGCAGGATATAAAGAAAAACTTATATATCCCAATTAGTATAAAGGAGATAGAAATAATGGAGCTCCTCGATACTAGGGCAAACAAATAATTTTTTTTGCCATCATTTGACTAGTATGTTGGTGCGGAAATATCTGGATTTAAAAAGTCAAATAAAAATTTAAGAAGGATTCCAGTTGTACATAGCCAAAGGGATGACTTAATATTAAAACTATGTTTTGCCTACATTTTAAAATCGCTCACTATTCGTGGAGCAAGTACTTTTGGATTGTTCCAGGGTTAGTAAATCCCGTCAGTTTCTTATCATCCTTTTTGACGAAGACTAGAGCTAGGGGTGATTTCCATTAGGAGAAATTTCAATTTGGGTTTAGTCCCCAAGGACCTGAAATTTCTTTGAAAAGAGGCAAAAGAAGTGATATGTTGCCACAACTTAGGTAGTAAAGGGGGAGTTTTTAATGATGAACAGAGGTGAAAGTTGGACGGGCTATTGCAAAGTTATAGGGATGTCATCAATACGAAATTGTGACGGTTTAATACCATGCCGTATAAAATAAGGTTAACTAACAAAACCCCTTTTCGTTTAAAGCGGTATCAGTGTGCCCCTCCCATGTTGAATTCAATGAGAGGAATTGTGGGAGAATTATGTGAACAGGGAATAATCTGACCCTCGCTTTCATCCTATGCTTTTACTGCCTTTCTGCTGAAAAAGAAACAACCTGGGAAGTATCGATTAGTTATTGATTACAGACAACTGAATAAAAGGGTAAACGTCGACCCATTTCCCATGCCTAATGTGTACAATGTTTTGCAGCATTTTGGTGGGGCTACAGTTTTTCAACTATTGATCTTAACACAGCTTTTCATCGATGCGAATTGGAAGAATCCAGTAAAGCGTGGATGGCTTTCGTAACACCTTGGGCACACTTCGAATGGAATAGGGTTCCATTCGGGTTAAATTTCGGGGAGGGGGGGCAATGTTTGTCGCGAATCCTTCAAAAGGCTCTTGAACCATATCATTTCAAGTTTTTGATATGATTTCTAGATTATATTTGTATTTATACAAAGAATGCCGAGGAACAGCTCAAACATATTGAGATAGTATATAGTAAAGTAAGAGAATTAGGTTTTGCGGTGAATCCGGACAAGGTCACATGAGGGAAAATGGTCATCCAGTTTTTGGGGTTTATCTTATTTAAAGGAAGCCTCATCATGGACCCGGAAAAAATAGCTCCCATAGTAAATTTCCCATGGCCCAAAAACGTAAAAGGGATTATGCATTTCTTAGGAATGCTAGGGTATTTCTCTCTGTTTATTGTATTGAGAACTACACCGAATCGTGTGCACTTTTAAATAGGTTGAGAAAAAGGATACCCCATTTGTCTGGACAGAACTACAAGAACACGCTTTAATTAATCTTAAATATGCCTAACCCCCCCCCCCCCCCCCCCCTTTTTCCCATTCTGCTTCTCCCTGTCTTTACCAAGAACTTCGCCCTGCAAGTAGACGTATCATTGTTGAGTTTAGGCGGAGTCTTATTGCAAGATGGGGGAAAGGGATTGCAACCTGTGGGTTACACTAGTAGGACCTTAAATGGTGCGGAATTGCATCTGAGTGCTTTCGAAAAGGAGGTTTTTATGTGTGTGTGGGGTGTAGAAAAGGTTCTGTCCTATCTGGAACATCGAGAATTTGATCTGCACATAGACAACGAGAATTTGATCTGCACATAGACAATCAGGCGTTCACATGGCTTTATGCCCATCTCAAACAGGTCGGGAAAATAGATAGATGGATTGTGTGCCTTAACAACTTTCGATTTAAAACTGTACACATCAAGGAGAAAAGCAAATTCATTGCTGACTGTCTACCCCGTATGTGTGATGATAACGAATTTGAGTGGAGCGCGACTGTTCCTGAGGACGTTCAGGAGTTAGAGGAGAGGAAAGCGGATGAATGTTGTGAATTGATCTGCACGATGTCCGAGATATTTACAGATTTTTATAAATGGCAACATGAGGACGAGGAATGTATCAAAATCGCGGAACAAGTTGAGCAGTGAAACTCTTCTATGTACCAGATAGATAAGAATTTGATATTCTATGTAGATCATTTTAAGAAAAGGAAGTTGTTGGTGCCTGTGAAAGCCAGAGATCTTGTCTTAAAATACTTCCACGGTTCTACCAGTGGTGGACACATGGGAAAAAAGAAAGCAATAGCATTAGTAATGCAGGTATTCTATTGGCCAGGAATGGGACGTTACGTAGACACTTTTGTGCTCGAGTGCACTGTGTAAAATTACCTACGAGGCCGGGGAAAAGGTTTTTCTCGATATTTTCGGTCTTCTACATAGATTTAGGAATGGAAATAATATCATATTGATTCTGGTAGATGGATTTAGTAAATTCACTTTCATGTTGCCTCTAAACGATATGTAAGCTGGAAATATTTCTAAAGCATTAGTTTTAAAGGTCTGGCCAAATTGTTACAGACAATGCCAGTTATTTTGTTTCACGGGTATTTTGTTTCACCTATGTTTTGAATAGGGGTAAAACATATTACGATAAGTCCTTACTATCCATGTCCAAATATTGTGGAATGTGTGAACAAAAATATCAGAGTGACTCTTTGCATGTTCCACAATACCGATTAATGGAGTTGGGATAAGAATTTACCGGAACTGTGTCTTGCTTTCAATTCCGTGCCCCATAGCATGATGGGTTTTCACATTGTAAAGTTTTCTTAGGGAGAGAATTGTCGATGGGTCTACTGAATGTATGGGGCACACCCCAAGAGGTTATCAGGATGTTATTAATAATTACCTGGAGAAAATTTGGAGTGACACTTGTACGTATTTAGAGAAGGCCAGGATAACTATGGCTAAGAAGTATAATAAAGATAGGGTAGAAAACGGTTTCCAAGTAGGTGAATTGGTGCTCTGTCGCCATTATGTACAGAGTAGAAAATATGATCATTTTTCATCCAAATTGGCCATGCCATACCATCGACCTTTTAAAAAGTTTTGGTTTTTGGGTCCTGTTACAATATTGCTGCGTGACCCTTATAACGATTATGAAGTAAGAAAAGCGCACTTGTCACAAATTAAGAAATTTCTTAATGCAAATGAAGAAAAAGATTAATGTGTTGCTTTTAAACTGGTTTTAGAAGATGTTTCCGCTGAATAAGCAATGGTGTGGGCTCGGTAATTGCGCTGGATATGTGTGCTGTTATTGCTGTGTGTAATGGAGAATTTTAACTAAGTGTACTAATGAGATCTTTGCTATTGTATGTTTTCTTCTCTACGTGTTTTCAATTTCTCTTTGTTTCTAATATTTGTGATGGAGAATGTTAGTCTGTCTGTTTTGAATGATGTGCTATTTGTGGACATCCCAGCTGCGTTTTTGTGGTTGGACTTGCACTTTGAGATCTGATTCAGATGATGTCAGTGGAACTGTGGGTTCGAATTTTTAATGTGTCTTTAAAGTTTTTGCCCCCCCCCCCCCCCCCCATTTTTTTTGACGGGGGTAATTGTGATATTACCATCACTTGCTAATATTTTAGTGGAATTTTGTAGAGTTTGGTAACAACCTGGTGTGAGGTGATTTGGTTACTTTTGATTTATCAAGTTTTATAGACTGGCCGAGCGTATTCTATTCCGTTGTATTTTTTCTAAATAATTTATTCTTTGTGCAGAATATTTGCTATTATACTCTACTGCGAGTTAAATACATTTTCATATAAATATATATGATTTTTGTATTGTATATCTTTCATATGTATTTGCAACAACACCAGCTGTACACTTTTGTAAAGACGATCGCCACTTCATGCCCTGCATGTGGGTTCACATGATGTCACGTGTGTGTGTGTGTGATGCAAGTAGTAGGTGGTGCGCAGGTGTCGGCCGCGGCCAGTAGGAGTCGAGGCTCTGGGCTAATGGAGTAAACAGTTGATCGCCGGGCGGCTCTTTTCGCGAGTGCAGTACAAATTTTGACGGGGAAATGCGACATGCTTGCTTCGCGGGGCTGGCATGGTCGTGCAGACATTTTGTATGAATATTGCCGCAAATATGAATGCTCGTGTGGATCAAGTTTTGCACAACATATTAATTAAAACAATTTGTAATTGTTGCAGCTATCGGGAAGTGATACCCGAAGTAGATGAAATTTTCGCTCGCAGAAATGTGATCAATAGCAAAATTACGCTAGTGTTGAAGTAATGCCCAAGGCAATTGTCATCAGTGGTGCGTCGTGTATTTTAATTTACCACTGATATATTCCATATAAACTCCGTGTGGCATGGCGTATTGGATTTACGTTGGTCGGCCCCAACTGGTTGTGTGCGGCCCAGCAGTCGATGGGACGATTGTGCATTTCTGCGACATTCGAAGGAGCCACTGGGGTATTAGGGCATGTAGTGCCCTATATGTCGCAGATCCTTCACCCAAGAAAACAAACAGGTATGAGAGGAATGGGTTTGCATGCCCTTTGGTGTTGGGGCCGTGTCTGCTTGTAAGAAGTACATTGCAGGAAGTGAATATTGTAAATTACCACACGTAGTGCCCAACCTTGGCACAGTCTTGTTTGGCGGCATAGGTTCTGCCGGTGATGCTATCTTCGGGTCCTCGTTCGACTCTATTGCCGGGCTTGTTGTGTCGACACTTAGTTCTGGAGTAGCAGTATGCTGCGGGGAAGGGTTGTCCGGTTCTTCCGCTTCCTTCGCCTGGGTAGGTTCAGACTGTTCTGATATTCGGCTGGTGCGGCGAATTCCTTGTCTGGTTTCTCAGTCCAGAGGTCTCTGCCAAGAGACCTCGCTGCTTGCCGGGGTAGTTTGCTCACGTGTGGCGTAGCACTTGCGATTGTAACTACAAGGTGTTGAGGGCAAGGATCTGATGGAGACTGCTCCTGTACCTTTGTGTGGCCCTATTCACTAGTCATGTGAAGGTGTGACTGCACGACTGGTGGTGTAGGATCTTGTTGCAGGCTTTTCAACAGTTGGAGGTTCGTCTGCCATGTTTTGCATTATGTCGGCTGGGACATCTGCACTGTCCAACTGGTTGAAGGCTTCGCTGGTCGTTACCTCACTTTCGACATCCAGCACTACTCCGGGGAAGGGGCGCATCTGGCCTCATGTGACTTTTTGGTTGTGCCCTCTTGTGTCTTCTACCCAATAGATGTGGTCTTGTTGATCTACTAAACCTATATGGACCGTCCCACTTATCGGCTAAGCCGATGCTGAACTGGGTGCTGGCTTTACTCAGCAGGTGACTCTTGACCATTACCGATTCTCCAAGGTTGAACCCTCTGATGCAGGTCTTGGATTGTGGGCAATTTTTACTGATGTAGTTTTCCTGGGCGTCTTGGGCTTGTTTCGTTCGGGCTAACAAGACTAGTCTCATGTCTTTGGGTTGCAGTATGTTGGTCGGCTCACTCTCCTATTGCCAATCTCTGGGTTTACGAAGTGGTTGGCCCAGAAGGAGTTGACTGGGACTGATGTCGACTGCCTCGTTAGTTGGCCGACGAAGTATGAAAACGATTTCGGGATATGTTTATCCCAGTGTTTTTGGTCGTTTCCTACACTAATACAGAGGCTTTTTTTATTTCTTGGTTCCTCTGCTCAGGGGGTTCGCCTGGGGGTGGTAAAGAGGCTGTCGTTCACGCCTCTATCCCCCAGTGGTTACACGCCGATTGCCATTGGTCACTGGTAAATTGGGTTCTGTTATCTGTAAGGATGGCTTATGGAAACCCCAGCGAGTAAACACTTCGTTTTCCATTTTCTTGATTATCAGTGTGGTCTTTTGGCTGGGTAGAGGAAAGGCCTCTACCCACCTGGAGAATAGGTCGGTGACCACCAGGAGGTACCTGTTTCCTCTGGTGCTCCTGGGGCATGGTCCCATTAAGTCGGCCTCCAGATGCGTCCTTTGTTATTTGACTGTTGGGGGTGCCCTAGGATATGCCTTTCCTCTGCAGCATGTCTTGCGTTGGTTGACATAATGACGAACATCTCTACTCATTCCATCCCAGCCGTACCGTGTTCCTATATCTAAGAGGTTTCATGGGGTCCCAGGGTGCCCTGCCTGTGGGTGGTCGTGATTGTGGTGGCACAAGTCGTTCCTTAGTGTTTGGGGTACCCATATTTTCCAGGGGGCAACAGGTTACCCGTTTCGGGTCCAGATAACATGGTCTTTTATTTTGAAGCAGTCTGTGTGTTGTTTTAAGAGCTGACGAACCTCGAGATCCTATCGTTGGTGAATTGTGACCTGGTGTCGACTTATTCGGAGCTGGAGTAGTCTGAGTTGTTCCTCAGGGCCTGTGCATGGCTGCCAGCGGGGACAGGGGCATCATCTATCCCAGTCTTCCTCTTCCATTTCGCTTTCTTCCAAGCTAGGTTGTTGTTAGAGGGCATCGGGTAAGTCGATTTCCTTCCCGGGGCAATGCTGCACTTCAAAGTCAAACTCAGTTAGGATCATGTCCTATTGGCCGAGTTTGGCTTTAGCATTGGGGGATTCTTTTAGCCATTGGATCGCTTTGGAGTCAGTGTGTAGAATGAAGCTGCATCCTTCCAGATAATAATGGTACTTATGCATTGCCCATATCATGGCCAGGCACTCCTGCTCATTAATATGATACTTCTGTTACGTTTCGTTCAGCCTAGCTGATGCATAGGTTATTACCTGGGGTCGGCCATTCTTACTTTGTTGGTACAATACTGCCGCTAGGCTGGTACGACAGGTGTCGGTTTGGAGTGGGGTCGGTGGAGTGGACGTATTTCTCCGAAGCTCTGGGTGTGTGCCTGAAACGCATGGTTTTGCTCGGCCCCTCACTCCCACCTTACTTCTTTTTCGAGGAGAGGGTGCAGTGGTGTCATCAGATCTGCTATATTAGGAACAAAGTCTGGCAACCAGTTACACGAGTCAAGGTAACTGCATAGCTACTTCTTGTTGGTGGGTTCCTCCGTGTCCTCTATTGCTCGAATCGACTTTTGTTGGGGAAAATTTCCTTAGGGAGACACTACGTGTCCCAAGTAGTCAATAGCCATTTTCCCGAAGAAGCTGTTTGATAGTTTACATGTTATGCAGTGAAACTCCAATTGTTTGAGGACTCGAAGATGTGTTAAATGCTCCTCCCGGGTTTTTGAGTAGATGATAACGTTAAGTATGCGAAACAAAATTCGCCGATGTATCTGGTGAGCACTTACGCGGACATTATGCATTGAAATATGGCCAGAGTGTTCTTGAGACCGAAGGGCAGCACTCGAAATTGAAGTGTCTCCCCTTCTGGCATGGTAAATGCTGTGTACTTATGGCTGTCGGGGTGCACTGAAATCTGCCAGTACCCAGACCACGTGTCCAAGGTACTGAATATCTTGGCTTCCCCAATGTCTTGTAAAGTGTGAGACAGGTTGATTGCCAGTGGAGCTATGGGGTGGGTCACTTCATTCAGTGCCTTATGATTCACGTAAAATCACAGTTTACCATCTTTCGTAGGTACCAGTACCACAATCGAGTTATAGGGGGAGTTGGAGGATTCCACTATTCCTTGTTTTTTCATGTCATTCACTTGACCCATGATTAATTGATGTCGACGGGCCGACACTCGGTAGGGTCGAAAATAGACTGGCGCCTCTGTGGTTGTCCAGATTTTGTTTTGGATTGATCAGGTCTGATGTAGCAGCCCTCCTTGCCCGAAGCCCCAGTGTGCTCGTCGAGTTTTGTTTTTAGCTCGCGAAAGGCAAGTTTTTGCAAATCATGGTTGATCAGCTCTGGGTTGAGTACTTCGGGGATTACGAGTTCTGGGCTGTATTCCCAGATTACCGTAACCCGGTATTTATTCCCAAGGTAGATGTTCTGTTTCCCGTGGTCGATGAGGCATTGTTTTTGTCATAGTAATGGACACCCGAGTATAACTACCTCATTCAAGGTGGAGCTGACAACGAATTCGACAGGATTGGAATATCGGTGTAGGGTGACTTCCAGTGTAATGTGACCATCTACTTGTAGGACTGTGTCTTACTGGGTCATTATTACCGAGTTCCTCTGCAGTTGGAAGTTGCTGCTGCTGTTGTTGGCTGGGTAAGTTACTTCGGATGAAGTTCCTGTCGCAGCCGAGTCTAGAAGTGCTACAACTCGTTGGCCATTCACTTCTACTTCGATGTGGGGGTGACAGGGAGAATATCCTCACTTAATATTTGGATACAACTGCTTTGCCGGTTGTGTGGGCCCATTTCGCACCCCGGCCTCAGCATTCCCCACCAGTGAATTCCTTTGGGGTGGGTTAGTTGGTGTGGGTTGGTTGGTTACCCGATCCGAATACCTCTCTCCCAAACTTGTCGTCGCTGCGTTCCTTCGGGGACAGTCTTTATTGAGGTGGCATTCTGGATAAAACCAACACTTGGGTGTGAACGCTTACCTTGGTTGGGCCAGAGGGGGGGGGGGGCTTTTCCTTCGATTCTGTTGGGGCAGGTCGGCTTTCGCTGGTCTTGCTCGGTTTGGGTGTATCGAAGACAGCCTGCACTTTAAAGTTCTGTTCTGCTTCTCTAGCGCAATATACCAATTCGTCGAAGGTAATTGGCCGTGTCATAATCAAGATGTTTCGGAGTTTGGGTAGTAGCATCCTCCTAATATTTCGCACCGAGCTGGCTTCATCTCCAGGGGGTCGATTAAATATAAGTACCTAACATTTTCACCGAATCAACGCAATGCAAATAAAACTCCACTGCACTTGCACCCACAACCACTGGTGCAATTAAATACACCGAATGAAAGTGGGTGTGGATCTTTTGGCCACGCATTTTCACTTCCACTACCCGAAATACAGTGGCCAATGAAATAATTTTTGACAAGGTCTTCTTGGTCACATGGATACATAAGCTGCAAAGGATTTTATATGCACTACTGTGTTTTTAAGTGGCTGTGAATAATGTTTTCTTTGTGCCTAATAGTTGTTGATATTTTGTAGTAGTTATAAGTGACCTAAACAACAACTGGTGGGTTTTATGTTTATACTGCCAAGTTTGAATGTGGAGAGCTGCTTATTTAAGAAGTGTTTCGATTGGTGATTAATACGTGGGCAACGACATATTTTTGGCAGACAAAAATCAAAATTTTAATTATGTAATATAATATCAGATATGCTTGATATTGTGTGTTTGATGTTATTTACATTAAAGAAGAGATGTGATATTGTATTTTATAAGCGTTAATACTATTTTTGACTGTGTTCGAAGTGTAATCGACCTAATATTGTGTTTACTTGTTTTCTTTTGTTTAGAAAACATGCTATTCGTTTTTTTTTTCAGTTTGTTACGAATTTCCATGTGGCTGATATTTTCTCCGCAAATGCAATTGGTGCAGTGCTCAAGTTGGATATTTAGGTTTATGTAAGGTTCGCAGAATTCTAACAATAGTCATCTTGCATGTTGTGCCATAAGTATATTTATCACCAGTTGTCGCCGCACCCTTCGACAGTTAATTAAATAAAACTCTTTCGTATTTCATAACAAGTCCCCCTCCAAAATATGAAGCAAAAAATTTTAAGCACTTCAATAAAAATTTATTTTTGGACTCTTTGGATACAAATAAAAGTGTTTTATCTTATGTGGAAATTTTATCCGGAAGCACCCCCAAAACATAAACATTCTACATTCTACCCACTTCAATTTGTTGTTTAAATCACTCTAATGAAGTAATTTACACAATTTGCCACCAAGAAAACTTAACCTAAACATATTTTTTGACAATTACAAAATGATAGCCATGTTGCACATTTTCTAGATGTGTCGACTGCGCATGCACAAATAGAGTAATTGCACTTGCGCCGAGGTATTTGCCTGGGCACAAATTTCTCTGCATTTTGCATAGGTATGCAACTTTTCGCACCTTTTTTTTCATATTTAATTCCATTTTGGTGCAATGCAAGTGCAAATTTTGCATTGCACCCATAGCAACGTGTATTTAATCGGCCCCCTGTAGGGAAAATGTGGTGGTGCATTTGCTCTCTACGTCGGATGAAGATTCCTGAGTCTTACTGTAAAATTCCGTGGTGAGTTTTGCGAAAACCTCTTCGCCGGTGAAGTTTCCTGCTAGACGTTTTCAGAACTGGAGTCAATCGGTCACAAACTCCCCATGCTTCCACCACTCCAAAGCTTTCCTGGTGAGTTTCAACTGCACTCGACTAACCCACTGCTTTGTGGGTACATTATTTTCTGTGAGCTCCTTTTCACATTCGCTCATGGAGGTACTGGGTCCTCATGACGTCGGCCAGCATAGCTAGGAATTTGTAGTCCTTCTGAACTGCCGGTCGCCAGATGCTCCGGAGCTGAACCACTAGGTTGTGAGTGTCTTAGCTGGTGGCCAGGGTTTGGCGGATGGTATTCTGCAGCTGGTTTACATATTACACAATGTAACCATACCGGTTGAGCGATCCGCTCCTCTAGCCACCCGATACATGCATAATGGAAGGGCTCGGTACACAGAATGCAATGCACTATGTTCACTCCACGGCCTGAGCAGGTAATCCAGCTGCAGAATCTAGCTTGCTGAACTCTCCATGGCTCGCCACAGAATTCTAACCCTTCGGTGTTCCTCGTCTCATCTTCCCACCCAAGGCATAAATAGTGAAACTCTTTATTACACTGAATACGCATTATAAAGTTTGTCCCCGAACCCTGGCAAGTGACGTGGTGACATCTTTCGGGGGCCACGTCGGCCATACTGTTGGCCTGTGGCTCTGGTTGGTCATTTACATCTGACATAGTGTCTGTAATGAACACCACGAGGTTTTTCGAGACTCCTCGAGGTCCGACTAATCGATCCAGGCATCTCTCTCTCTGTCTGTCTCTCTCTCTCTCTCGGGCCATTCTGACCAGGTCCCGCATTCACTGGTTAACAGTTATTACAATAATGCCCCACGTTGGGCATCAGAAAAATTCTTCCAGTGTGTCGCTTAAATTGTCTGTCGTACAAGTAACTTTTGGGGACTGTGCTAGTTAAGCCAAGCATAAACTAGGAAACTTTGTTTAATATTTTTACCGGTTACCAGTGTTGGCATTGTGGGCTGTCTATGGGGTACAAATTCTGGTACTGTTTATTATGGCGATATGTCTGACAGTTACTATGGCCCTCTGGGGCAATGTCGACTTACCAGAACTCGACGGACTTCGCTTTGGTGAGGCAGTAGCAGCACTGCAGGATGATCGGGTGGACTCCATGGTCTTTCTGTCCTTGGCGGGTGTAGAGCTGCTGTAATGGTCTGCCAGGTGTTGGCGATTCCCCTGCATTCCTTCCCAGCTGCCGAAATGTGCATTGGCACGCCCAAGCCTGGTGTCCCTCCCGTTGACCAGGGCCCAGATTACCGGATGATCCTCGTAGCCTGTCCTAGCCAGGGCAGAGTAAAACACAAAACTCCCAATGAGAAAAGCAGGTCTCCCCGCTTGTCGAGTTGCTTAGGCCTGCCCCCGTGGGGTCTCGATTCCTAGAGTGTGGTTAGCTGCACACACCTGCTTAGCGATACTGAACTCCGCCTTCTTCTCCCTTCTCTGAGCTCCATGCCTGGTGTAGAATGGCACAAAAGTACAACACACTTGATCTCCTTGAAACTGCAAGCAATAGACAAAATCCTGACTAGGTGTGTATGCCGACAATGGCTGACAGCACGTTCCCTGTCTCCAAACAGTGCAGGCACCTGGAGGTGTGGGTCGTAGACAATCTTCCTGCCACTGCCGGGTGTGATCCACAAAGAACTGCAAGCTCTTTAAGATGACCGCGAGGGTCTAGATCAGTAGAGAGCCCCAACAAACAAAGTGTTGAGGCGAGAGCTCTGGAGACGATAACTCCCAACCTCGGCTGCACACGGCCTTATATGCGACATCTACCTGGAGTGAGCAGGGCAGGATAACTATCCTCATATGCTCAGGATATGGCCTCGGGCGCTCGGTGGCACTCGTCCATCTTCGGCGCTGTGGCGACACTCTGTCTGCTGGGTGCGTCGGGGAGGCTGACATGTCATGCGGCCGCTTTGAATACCCTTCGTTTTAAATGCTTAAACAGTGTGTTTGGGGTGAAATGGACTCTGCGCACTCGTAAAACTCCGTGTTTGGTTTGACCCTTCCTCGGTTTTTAAGAATCTTTAGTAGAGAGAGAAGGTCAGGTCAGGAACAATCCAGAAACCAATTTTCTTCAAAGCCCCTTCCCAGAACACATCTTGCTAGACGTCTTGGAGTCGTTTCCCTTTGGTTGTTGAAGCATGTGTGGATGAGTCGTAGTCGTATTTGGTATATTGGTATAAGTGGCATCCATCACTCTTAAAATAATTTATAGTTTAAATAGTATTGTGCTGCTGCCAAATACCATTATTTTCAAGTAATGTCTTAAAACTGTTGTATTCTTTGTTTCAGATGTAAATACGAACTGCTGCAACTGAGCGAGTGTTGAGCAAAATGGAGAGAGGCAATGGATGATGGAAGAAATTTGTTCTGTCTGAAATTGTGTTATAATGACTTTGTATCTCTCACTTTGGAATTATTGTTTCCAAGAATGGAGAGCCAAGAGAAGACCTACAAAAATTTATTTAATAATAACTTTTACATCATGTTTTGAAAATATAATATAAAAATTAAAATATTTTAAAATGATTCTACGATTCTGTACAGGAGGGTTATGAATTTTTCTAGCCAGTTCACTTCATAGAAGAGTGACTGTTCTAGCCTAAAAAGTTCCAGTGTGATATAGCCTACGGACCAAAACTTAATGCTACAGAAAATTCTATAAAAAATGCCCAAGTAAATAAGTGAAGTACAAAAACAGCTGGTTACTGTTAGCAGTTAGTTGTTCTTATCACCTATGCATTAATTATTTTGTGGTCTAGTCATACATTAAGATTACATTTTGTGTAACAGATATCTTGATATTCGTGAGCCAACACAGTACGATTCTTGCAACCTTAGTGGGTACAAGTACCACTTTTAAGTATGTTGCTGTAACTGTGCAATAAAAATTGTGGAAAAAGAATTTGGAGTTCAGCAATTTTGTAAAATCTGCAGAACTTACTTTCAGATACAAAAACTGCTACTACTCTTCAAGTCCAGACATGATTGAAACATGTTGTTTCGTTATATAATCACTTGCAGATAATACTGCTGTGAATATACAGGATGGACCTGAACTACAGGTACAAACACTGGGAGGTGATTCCCTATGCAAAATGGGGTAGAAAACATTGCACGAACTATGGCGTACAGTAACTTGTAAGGGAGGTAACCACCCTTGAAAACCGCTATATCAAATGGTTCTACTGGAAAATAATTATACCTACACGAGATGAAAGAGCCATTCTATGAATGTTTTCTTTAACCAAGACCTGAAATCTGCGAACAGTTGTGGCGTACCATCATCCCCTACATTGAGTCACTAGGGGTGGTATGTTATTATCCTACCAATGTGTGTGTAACCCTCGCATTTTTTGTAAACAACACATAATCATATGTTACTTCATGGAAACATGTTAACTTGATGTAACACTCTCAGGCATTCAGCGTTCGAGGCAACAGGCAATGTTTATAAGGGTGCACTTGATTGTGTACTTGGCAGGTAACCAAGTGCACCCTTACAAACTTAGTCCGTTGTCTCGAACACTGTTCGTCTAGGAGTGTTACATCAAGGTAGTGTGTTACCATGCAGCATATGTTAATATGATTATGACGTCTTTAAAATATATCCGAGTGTTACACACACATTCATAGGATGATAACATACCACCCCCTAGTGACTCAATGTAGGGGATAATAGTATGCCACAACTTTTCGCAGGTTTCTGGTCTTGGTTAAAGAGAATATTATTCATAGAATGGCTCTTTCATCCCATGTAGGTGTCGTTATTTCTGGAAGAACCATTTGAACTATAGATTTTTAAGGGTGGCTACCTCCCTTACAAGTTTCTATATGATATAGTTTGTATAATATTTTCTATCCCTTTTTGCATAGGTAATCACCTCCCAGTGTTTGTACCTGTAGTTCAGGACTATTCTGTATATTGTGTGCTGTTCTTTCAAACCAAGGATAGTTAATGGTTCCAGCAGAATTTCCAGTCTTAAATTTCCCTTATCATTGTAGCAGAAGTATCTTAAGTATTACATGATTTTTACCTTTACCTTTTTCACTTTTCTTAATCAGAATGGTGCACCAACTTCTTACATTTGCCAACTTATAGCAACTACTTTTTCAGTGCATGTATCCAAATTATTAACTTCTTACAACAGTGTCATGCACCTTATTACATTATTAGATATCCACTGCCTTTATTATTCTCGAACTACTGAATGATGATTGTAGCGACATTAGTGAGATATTGGTAGCAGGAGTGTTCTTCCATCCCCATCATATGAACCCACTCATTGTTATCAGGGTGATCTTTTCTTGTAAATATAAGTATGATTTTGTGCAGATCCAAGTCTGGTGTACAATTTTCCATGCATCAGAAAGGTGAATTGAGACCCTAGGGTTGGTGGGCCAGAAGGCCAACAGCAGTACCTACAGCCTCCGTGATAGAGGGCTACCACTGCCGAGGTAGGCTCACCTGACAGCCCCATCTGCCAGGTGTGGTCTGGGGTAGGCTTACTAAACTGTTGATCAAAACACTACATGTCACTTGCAGAAGAAAGTAAAACACTAGGCTAATCGGTGGTAATTTACTATGCTAATCCAGTTGTATAGTCCATTCACGGTTTCTTCAGATTTTTGGAAACAAACCTTTGAAAAATTACCCTAGGAGTGATATGTTAACCTGTTTTGTTTAATAACTTGTAACTTCTATAAATTGTAGTATTTATTACGAATTCAATATGAATTAGAAACACTGAGAGCAGCAATGTTTTGGCAATGGCTAGTAAGAAATAGTTCACAGTTAAAATATTGTTCCCTTATTGATATATTGCACGATACTCTTGATTAATCCAGTATCTAAGTGCTCTGTTTCGTAGGCAAGCTGAATTATACACTTCTCGGACGCCAGATGTCACTTAGATTGCTTCCGTTTCTGCTAGTCATTGCCCTTTCAGGGTCAAGTGGGGTGTCGAGTGTCACTGGAGATAAGAAGACAGAAGACTGGCCAAAAAGGTTTTCTTTGCTGGGTTGGATGCAAGTGACATTCGCAGAAGGATGCGCCAAAGAATAAGACACCCTTATGTTGGCAGCGGTGCGTGGCAGGTAGTATTCGTCGAGCCTTTTTCTGGGCTGTATAGTTTCGTTGCTCAAGCGACTGGTCACAGTCAATCGTGTCCGCATTCTTCTTAGTGCAATATTGCAATGTAAATCCGTTTTAACTTTCGAGAGGAAGTGACAGTTGCCAGTTGAAAGTGACTCGTTATATAATACTATGTTTGTTTATTTCAGTAACATGAGTAAAAGACATGGCAATATTTTATACTTTTCTAATAGACAAAATAAGAAACTTTATATTAAGAAAAGTGAAAGCGAAAATTTCGAAGAGCAGCAGTCTACAGATAAAAAAGTTAAAGAAGTGGGTGAAGTAGAATCAGCATCAGTTCCTGAAACAAGTAATGGTAAGATTAGACTTAGCCCTAATGTTAGTAATACTATATTGTTTACGGGCGGAAAAACATAGCTGTGTTGGATGTTGGCTCTTTTTTTAAACATAGGTTGTAGTCGAAATGACAAATGTAACATACTGAGAAATTCGTGGGTGCCTAGTGTGACACTTGTATTTCCTAAAGGAAAATTAAATCTGCGGTTTAAAAAAAAATGGCTTTCTGATTTTCAGTGTCTTACGTACTCCAAAGAGATTGAAGTAGCATTTTGTAAATTTTCCTTTGTTATTTATAAAGATGTTGAAGATGGGAAAGGAGTTCATGTAAAGGCGGGCATCTTTGTAAATTCACCTTTTGTATGCTGGAAAGATGCACACGAAGAATTCCGTCACCATGACGCTAGTAATTACCACAAAAATAGCTGCATTTTTGCCCAGAACTTTTTATCTGTGTTTGGAAAAAAAAGTGTGAGGATGTGTACACCCAACTTGATCAATGAAAAAAATTACAGATTTCAGAAAACAGAAAGATCTTGCCTGTTGTTAAGACAATCATTTTCTGCGGCCGGCAAGAAATTGCACTGTGTGGTCATGTTGATTATGGATCAGTTAAAGTAGGAGAGCTCAGTAACCAAAAAGAAGGTAATTCCGACCTCTTATTCGGTTTTGGATTGATAGTGAGGATGAAGTCATTGATGTGTGTGGTCAATTGATTTGTTCTAATGTGGTTGATAAAATTAATGCATCCAAATGTTTCAGCATACTGGCTGATGAAACGACAGATATAAGTGTGGTAGAACAATTTTCAATATGTGTGAGATATACTGCACATGAAAATGAACTGACTTTGTTACAAGATGATTTTTTTAATTTGCTGCTGTTCACAATACCTGTAGTTCCACTTTAGCAAACACATTATTAGATGAGTTAATGGCACTGGGTGTGGATCTCAATTGCTTGATAGGACAAGGTAATGATGGTGCTGCAGCAATGAGTGGACAATTTAAAGGATGTGCAGCTAATATAGCAAAATCTCTTCTTCAGCACTTTATCTCCATTATTCCAGTCACGCCCTCAACCTTGTGCTTTCACTAGCTTGTACTGTACCAGCTATTAGAAATACTTTGGCTATAGTTAAAGAATTAATAGGTTTTTTCAGGCAATTAGCCAAACGAGGAGAGGTTTTGAAGCAGCATGTTTACAGACTCAATGGAAATTAAAAAATAACATGCCTTTTAAGGTTCTGTAACACTAGGTGGGAAGACCACTTGATTTCACTTCTTCTCTTTACGGAAATTTATGGACCAGTGTGTTAAACACTGAATGAAATACAAAGTTGTAGTGATTCAGTAGCTGCAAGCGAGTCATTTTTGCTATCTTGTGCTCTTAAGAGCAGCCAATTTTTTATCTCAGTTGTGATAGTAAACAAAATATTTAGCTTAGCCCATGGGTTGTGTTCATATCTTCAGTCAAAGAAGTGTGACCTTGCATCGTCACTCAAGCATGCCGAATAACTTCAAGAAGAGGTACAGCAAATGCGAGACAACGCTGCAGATACATTCAGAACACTACTCTGAAGCCCAAGTCATAGCAGAAGTTATGGGAATGACAATTGATGTGCCCTATGTAGTAGAACGTCAAACAAAACGACCTACTTACAAACAAATGATTCACAGAGCAGAGTTTTTAACTTCCTGATATATGTATGAAACTTACAGATACAGAAATAGAATCCTGTTGTGAAACCCTGTCGAAACAATGGCCTGATGATATTCATGTCCCTGCAAAGTCTGCTGGTGAACTTCAAATGTGGGAAAGAGCATGGCTTAACAACATGGGCTGCACACACCCAACTGCTTTCATTTCTACACTAATGAGTAGTCCATAGTAGTAATGAGTGGTCCATAAAAACTTCACACATAAGTGTTAGGACTATATTATTTTCAGTTGTAAATAAGTCTATCCAATTTTTATATTTATAACTTCTCATATTCTACTGGATTTTCTTTCTATTCATTTATATAATGTATAAAAGAGTTAGAACATTTGAGATATTTTCAATACACTGCTATCATAAAGTAGTAGATTAATGACTATTTGGTAGTTCTATCTCAGTGTGTTAGCCCATTTGTTGTAAATAATTCGTTTAGCTAAAAATATGTGAAATTATAATTATTTGTTCAAATATATTACATTTATAATTCCCCTTGAGCATGAAGGAGGTTTGTAACATTTAGTGATTCTTCCATATCTGTATATTATCCCACATGATTGTAAACAACTTATTAGACTATAAACATGTAAAATTATAACTATTTGAAAATTCACGATAGGGTGTTAAAATTTCTGTTTATTACCTCGTAAAAAAAAAAAAAAAAATCCACTAATAAAATGTAATGTTATAAATTTTATTTTTTTCAAATATAAGAACTTTGTAATCACCCTTAAACATGAATGAGATTATATATCATATAGTAATTTTATCTTTGTATGTTAGCCTATTGATTGTACAGCTCTTTTTAAAAATGAAATATAAGACATTTGTGGTCTTCCTTGAAAACAAAGGAGTTTTATAACAATTTGTGGTGTAATTTTTGTATATTAGCCCATTGGTAGAAAATAGTATTTTTAAACAAATGTTTGTTAATTTATATATATAAACATGCACACACAAAAACCTTGTAATCCAACTTTAATCCAAAACATGTTTGTAGCATTTAGTAGCTGCATCTCTGTATATTATCTCTGTTTATATCATTTTGAAACATACATCTTTAAAACTTTAAATCTTATATTTTTTTTAATGCAATAAATTTGTTATTTCCATTGTTTATGGAGGAGGTATAAAGCATTTCTAGTTCTGTCTCTGTATTTTAAGGCAATGGGTTGTAAATCAATTTCCAACTAATTTTTTCCAATATTTCTCTTTAATATTATTCAAATATAAACATTTTAAATCCCCCCCTGCCCCCTTAAAGTAAATTCCTGGCTACGTCCCTGTAATATGGTGCATAGGTCCTAATGACCTGGTGTTTTTTTTGTCGACCGAGAAAGAAACAGTCGACCAGGGTGCCTAAATTTCTCTCTCTCTCTCTCTCACACACACACACACTCTCTCACTTTGATAAACTTAGATTTGATTGCAGGAGGGTTACATATTTGAGGTTGGCAGGAAGGGCGACACGAAGTGGCATGTTGTTGCTGTTGCGCAATGAAACATTAATTTTTCTTGTTCCGAAAAGTACTTCAAATTACCACATCAATTTTGTACCCGTTGTGTTTTTCAATCCTACCTAGGCAAGTTGCGATGTTGTGATAAATCTGTTCTCTACAGCAGGAATAAATGTACTGTAACGTTTTGCAAGAGTTTTTCATCATTTATAAGTGTTCATAACTAACTGCAACACGTTTAAAAGCATCTTAAGGGCATCTGGTCAACCAGAGTAGGCCACAGTGTGTCAAGCGAGGGACTTATATCATATTCCTGAGGCGTTATCATTTTCTTGCCAATGGATTACCATATTAGTCGTCGGCCTGCATGACCCTAGAAGAAGAGGTGGCTCTACCAGAACTTCAAGGTATCACCAGCATCTGGATGATAATTGATGCCCCGAGTAATATTACCATTTTCCAGAAACTCCAAAGCTAACCTAATTATTATACCGCTCCTCAAAACATGCCTCTGCCCTCTGAGGCTCCATGGCAACACGTCAAAATGTCTCCCAACTTTGTGGCATATTCCTACTACATCCTTACCCAAGAACCTGGAAAACTGCAAAATTCCAGTCACAAAATTTTCCACAAGAAAATTTTCCTCACTACTCGCAACGAGGGAGCAACAAGAGTAACCAGCAAAGACGACGCCTACCAGACTCCTCCAAGATGGTGGGAAGGCACGGCGTGGCCAGAGAGAGAAAGCACAGAAGAACAACACTAGGCCACCGCTATTGTGGTGGAGAGGAATGCGCATGAGCAGAAAGTGGCCATCTTGAGACAGTGCAAGATGTCAGTCCCGTGCCACCTGTCCAATGCAGCAGACGAAGGATCGGAGTACACGTGTGCTAGTGCTACCCGTTCCCCACCACTGCCACCAGTGGCGATGTGTGCTATAATTTAATGTGCAAACTGCTGCGTGCAGGGGGCAGTAGTGGCGTTGATCTCCCAAATTAACAGAAGTCTGGGGGCCCTTCCCCACGAAACTTTGGATTTCAAGGTGCAAAATAGTGGCATTTAAACATTTTTTCGTACCTAAATATAAAATACACTGCTTGTAAAAATATTAATATTATTTAACATAAAATTTGCCAGAGTGAAAAAATATTACGAAGATACCTTCATCAAACCCGGAACCTTGTCCACGGTTTGTACAGAAGTGTAGACAGGAAAAATCATTTTTCGTTTGTGTAAAGATGGAAAGCAGTCAACGCGAACAAGCAAGAGGCAGGAAAAAACGAAGCAGGTAGAGTGCACATCAAAGAAGAAGACAGGATGTGTTCAGTGATAGCCTACAGGAACGAGGGAACACGAGAGGGAGGGTAGCCGAAGTCATAACAGCCGAGCTGAAAATATATTTACCATTATCCTTGTACCTGTGTAAATTATCATTCGTACCGTGCAGTTGTCGTTCACCAAAAATAAACCGATGATTATATTTCAACCAGCTGAAGCACAGTTGCGAAGATATAGGGACACATGTGCAGATCATACAGTGTGCGTCCGAAGACCGACCACGTGTATCAGGTGTTTACGATACTCTGTTGTCTTTGAATTGCTAATCAGTGTAATTCGACACTGAACATTATCACCCAGAGCGATAGTTCGAGCTACTAAGGTTGTTTCGCAACCCGATACAGTCGTAATATGCCTAGATTAGACAACACACACATCCCTTAGGCCACATCACTAAATATCTACACGAAAATGTGTCAAGAAAAGCTGCCTTGTACTTTCTGACCATGTGGTATTGATACATTCAAACTTGTAGGCCTACATAGTTTTATTGTACTTATAGAGCAAATATTTACATCAGCCTTGAAATGTGCATGTAAACTAATGTGCACACGCATTTTTCCAGTACCATTCACCTTCTAAATCGACATTGTAGGAGTACAAATCATAATAGCACAAATGCAATGCCGACTGTCCCGGCAATCGGTTGACACTTATCAATCATTTGGGAGTTATTTATTGTCCACCTCACTACCTGAATGTCAATATCGTCAATGTTAGTCTTTATTTGTCGTTTCACTCGATGTTTGTGTAGGGTAGAAAAAATTTTAATGTACCATCCTTGAACCCTACTTCCTGTTTTCTTTTGTAAACAACTGTGGGTGGAACAACTATCGCTGCACTGACTCCTCTCACTACCTCAGAAAGTGATATTTGAATGCATTCATCTGAATTATATGTCATGGACTTCAGCACATTAAAATTACTTCCCTGCATTCACTGTGAACAAAGTTACCTTGCCATGGTTCCAACTGTTAATTTTATAAACGGAAATATTGCAATATGTATGTTAATTTATGCTCTTTGCACATGTAGAATGTACATGTACTCCCACACCGCTCACATATTGATGTTTTCACTATACTTGTTATACACCCACTAGAGACAGCCGAACATCTGAGGGCCGGTGAGCTAGGCAGTCTAGCTAGATGGTTTTACGGAGTGCTGATAGCATTAAAAATACTCCCCAGGCAATACTATTCCTGGGGCGACGAGGGAGGCGTGGTATCCTGGGTGGTTATATGAAAGAAAAGGGATCCAAAATTATTACACTATTGCTGAAAAGTTGCCAGTGTAGGAAAACCCAGAATGCGATTACGTGGATCAACTGCTCTGGGCACTACTTGCTTACTGAACTCCAGCTGTGGCACGAGGGCTGGTGAGAGTGCCCCACATGCCGCAGAGGGATCTACTTGCACATGCACATGAATCTCAACTTGATCTATGTCTATGGAAAGGACACAAACAATGCAAAAAATAAACAAATATAACAAGACCTACCTTGCTAGAAACATGATGAAATGATGCGAACAAAACACTGTTGGTGATGACAATAAACATTTAACACAAACACTGCAACAAGGATGATTATTATAGGGACACTAGGTTTCACACACGTCGCCTTTTTTAATCGAACACATGTTATTATGGCATGTTCATAAATTGCCACGAAACCTGCTAGAACCCTTTTTAATGATTATGTATTCCTCTGGCCTTGCCAAGGCTGGGAAGAGTGCTCGAGGCGCTGCACTACCTGCCTGCCCCAACCTGAACTTGTTACACATCACTGCACTCGTTGCACTATCACTCTGCCATCACACGGCACTGCACCATATGTGCTGATCGGGCGCAGAGTGCCGGTGCAGGATGCGCTGACGAAGTGGTCGGCCTGACAAACAGTCTAAAGTGGTGAAAGAACGCATCAACGGGACCAACAACACCGTTGGGATGCCTTCTGGAGGCATTTTCAATTTTGTTCCATACCCTTCAGGTTAAAATTCACACCCGCCAATTTCCAGTCTATGATGGTATGTATTTTGGATGGCTTGATTTAAGAGTATATGATTGTGTATCTCGATGATGTTATAGTATTGTCATGCACATGCGAGGAACACCTACACCACATATCTGTAGTTCTGGAACATTTCGCCATCATTGGCCCTACTTGCGTAATGGAAAAATGTCATATAGGAAAATGGGCATCGATTTCCTTTGCTATATGTAGATTCAGAGGGAAACAAGCCTTATCCAGACTGGCTGATGTTAATTGATGACTATCTATGGCCGAAAACCCGCAAGCAGCTTCGCAAATTTTTTAGTCACATAATTAGGTTGAGAGAACACATAAAAAATTTTGCAAAAAAAACAGCACCTCTTACCGACATGTTTTCACTGCAGCGGCATTTCCAATGGACGTCGTAAGCAGAGGCCACCTTTATAAGCATAAAATAACAGTTCAGGTCGAGTCCAACTCTCGCCAGGTATGGCGCAACCTGGCAACTCTATTTATAAACGGATGCAACCAAGAAAGGAATAGGCGCAGTACTATACCAAGTGAATCATAGTGAGGTGGCTTTTCCCGCGCACCGGGTGGCATTCATAATTGTTGGTATCGACATTAAACTGCAATAGACTTTAATTACCCCAGAAACCTTTTCTCATTTTCAGCCGCCCGGTACTCCACTCTGTCTTATCATGAGAATATCATCGCCCTGGGAAGCAATTAGCACCGCAATTGTTATGTTATCGTAAGACTTTGACATGTGCCACGTTTCTGAATCCTAGAGCATTCACCATGTCTAGAAGAACCCACCATGTCATCTCATCACCACACGAGAATATGTGAGCACAGCCAGTGTTCAGTGTATGTGCATTAGTACGCATCGAATAGGCATACTGTAGTTTATGTACTTACGATTTTTTATGTTTCTTGCGTGTCCATATTGTGTTTTGTTTAATTTATATTGTTCTTTTCAGTGTACATAAAGTGTTAGAATATATTCACGTATTTTTTTCCTACTGTAAAATATTTTAGTTTTATTTGGTACTAGCAGCGCACCATTGCTTCGCTCAGGTTTTAAGGAGTTATTGAAATACATACTTATATATATGCGACTATCCATAAAAATCTGCGTCAACTCGTGACTACCTAAAATTACCCATGACTACCCGCAACAACTCGCGACTACCTGCAACTACCTTTGATTACTAATGACTATCTGCAACTACCCTTGACTACCTGCGACTACGCTTGACTATCTGTGAGTACTTGTGACTACCTGTGACCACCTGCGACTACCTGTGGCTACCTGTAACTACATGCGACTAAATGTGACTACTTGCGACTACTTACGACTACCTGTGACTACCTGCGACAACTTACGACTACCTACAACTACCTGCGACTAATTGCGACCACATGTGACCACTTGCGACAACTTGCGACTGCATGCGACTACTTGCGATTACTTACGACAACCTGCGACTACCCATCACTACAGTGCAACAATCTGTGACTACCTGCGAATACCTGCGACTACTTGTGACAACTTACGACAACCTCCGACTACCCATGACTAATTGCGACTACCTACGACTAACTGCGACTAATAACGATTACATGAGACCACTTGCGACAACTTGCGACTACCTGCGACATTTTCTTGTAAAATTGTTTCAATGCATCTTTAATGGCTTTGGTAGAGCATCCTTATAAATCATCCAAGTATTTCATTTTTCTCTGACATGTTTTATAAATTTTGGACTTTCTCACGGCATTTTAAAAAAACTAATTATAGCCTATGTCCATCTGGAAGAATGTACCTTTCTAACAGTGAAAGAATTATAAGAATCGGCCCTGTTTTTTTCCCCAGATCAGCCGTTACTTATAAACAAACAAACTCACTTTACCTATCAAAAATATTATTAGCATATATATATATATATATATATATATATATATAAACTATTTCATTAAACCAATTTCGACCAATTTTTTATGCTGAAAGTGTCTACTACAAACATCAATGTGCTAACACATAGCACCATATTTGTCAGTCAGTCTGAAATTTAGTGCCACAAAAAGGAAAAATAATGTTTTTATACCATATATCGAAAAAAAAAAAAAAAAAAAAAAAGCCGATTCATACGAAATTCGACAAACAAGTAGTACTGCTTCTTATGGTGTTCAATTATATGTTACACATTTCTCAGAAGCTTATTTACTATATGGCAACGATACAGCTAGCTTAACTTAGAATGTTATATCGTCGAAATTATGTAATTAAGTAGATATTACAACTATCATCTGTGTCTATACGGAGCATATTTTGTCCATAATTTAGTAAGATAGCATCACATAAATAATTAATTTTTCATGTAATATCTCGGGAAACAATTGATCGATCTCAACTAAATCGTTAAATCTGTTTGCACAGCAGCAGGTGTTGCAAACTGCTATTTTAAGTACGTCAGGCATCTATTTCAAAATGGCAGCTCAGTCATATTTTTAATCCTAGTATCTTTTATAAACGAACCAATTTCCAACTTAACTCTATATGCTGGCAGCATTAATTAAAACCATAAAATTTGTATATTCAGGGCTTCTATCTCTGCAATTTTGTAAGTTAACCCCACAATACAAATTATGTTTTGTCATATCCCGGAAAACAATCGATCCATTCGTACCAAAGTTTGGCGTAGTACTGGTATTGTAGTAGGACATATAAATATAAGAATTTTTTCAGTGTGAAAGACCTGTTCAGAATGGGGGATATCAATTAATTTTTGTTTAATGTGCTATATATACCAATTTATGTAATCGATTTTAGCTATACTTTGTATACAGGTGGTATACAATCATAGAATCTGCAGGACTTAACATTTTTGTCCTCCATTTGTAAAGATCGTCACATGTAAAACATGGTGGTTTTATGTCATATCTCAGGGAGTAATAAACTGGCATTTACCGAATTCTGTCATTCGAAACATTAGACTGATTAAATTCATAGTTGATGCTTGATCGACCTTCGTAATGCAGTTTGATTGCACACTAACGTATAATACGACTACTGTTGCATATGTTTCTGGTTTCACCTCTAATAATATTGCATTCAATGAGTCAACAAGTCCTACCTACCATCACAGCTTTTAAGGTATTATTTAAAAATTAATTGCACCCATGTTGAGGAAAATATGCTTGTGATTTATATATGAAATTTCTTATTTGTGTTGACTATAAATCCAGCGATAAGTTACATGCACTTCTTAAACTACAACAAAGTAATATAAATATTCTCATGAAGCGATATCGCAACTTGAGATGTCTAGTTCGAATATGTCATCTATATTTACTTTAAACATTAATATACTTAACGATTACTTGTTTATGTCAAGAGTTTGTAAACATATATTGTCTACAAATATGCAGAGTGTCAAACAATATAGAAACGTTATGAAGATGCGAATCTATTTTAGAATGTCTTACGCATGGTTTCAAAGTCTAATGAGTAGTCACCTTATTTTTGTGAAAAATATTCCACACTACCTACAGTTCGATATCATATGTGTGCAACTTCAGCATTCCTTTGTTTATAAGACATTTGTCTTGATAAGAAAACATTTGTTAGTAGACCAAGCTAACCACATTCAGGTTAATCAGGAGTAAACATCGATAATTCTCTGGCTTGAAACTAGCAGCAATTAAAATCGTCCATTTATGAAAGTGAATCTAGTAGAAGTATTTTGGAAATTTAGCAAACCACGATTTTTTTTTTTTTTGCAAAACGTTGGCATCTCCGCTAATTAATGGATACAGACATTGGGCTGATGAAAACATTTCTGAAGCAAATACTATACATATATATATATATATATATATATATATATATATATATATATATATATATATATATATATATATATATATATATGATGAAATATGTGATGTTAATTTTCCTTTCATGCTTTGTTACAGTTAGGTGTCTGTAAATATTTAATTTATAATATTTCCCCACATTGCATTAATAACATATTCATCTCAAGAGTTATTAGGAAATATAAGTATCAACAATATGGTATGAATGTAGATATGGGTCCCAATCAACACTCACATTAGTGATTTAAAATCCACTTCGATATTATTTCAGGTTTTAAAGTAGTCTTGAAAATACTGATGTGCTATAGAATTCTAATATTCCTCAAATACATAACGTAATTCATTCTGTGTGAATGCAATTTCGAATATTGATTCAGTGTCATAGCCAGAAATTTCTCAAGAGTGGGTTTACATTGACTGAGGGAAGGGAGGGAGGCTATACTGATATTAGTAGTGCTGACGTATGTGTTAAGATCAGGGTATTCACTAAAATTATATTTTGGAATTCCCTAATTTTCCCTGTTTTCCAGACAGAATCTTACCAGTATCTCTTACCTGTTTTCAGAACAGAAAACTTCAAATACTTATTTTTCTCCCAGTGACAGAGAAAAAAAATGCTATTAGTGGAGTTGAATTAAATTATACTTTAACACGCCAATCGAGCAGTGCCAATATTTTATTCAGCTCATCAACATTTTTCGCGATACATGCTATTGACTTCACTAGAGTGCCCATTATAAACATGCAAATACTTTATTTTGTAAGTATAGGCCCTGCGATACATGACAAAGTTGTATTATTGCTAGTTCACAAACTTCAAATTGGAAATTTTAAAATGCATATGCTCATAATTACATCATCCTGTATTCATGCTACTAACAAATTTTGCAGAGTAACAATTATTTCAATTTTCCCTGATGTAGGGGGAAATTTCCTGACATTTCCCGGATGTTTATCTGTCATATGAAATCCCTGACTTTTCCCTGTTTTCCCTTGATAATAGAACAAAACTTACTTAAATATAGCTTAGTAACATGCATCATAGTTTAAAGCAATTCTGATGTTATCGAAATGAAAGGCTTATTAATAATTTTAATTCTAATAGTTGATATCCATATGATAACAAAAGAGAGGGGTGGTCACTACACCCATAGCCCCCCCTCCATGGCTTCGCCACTGGTATTGGTGTATACGGTGTCAAATATATGATAATGTATTTTATGTTAGTCACAATGTGAAAGCAAGTCTGGTTTGCAGGATTTGTGGTATATACTGAATTTCATTAGACATAAAAAATAAAAGGGAAGCATTCTGTGTGCAAACTCTGTCAGAACATTGCCACTTCATATCACCTTTATAAAAGCCGATTTTCTGTTTCAAAAGAGCTGGAATATCGCTTTACAATACACCACCATAATATTTCTGAAATCACAGCATTAGTTTATTTAAATAACAGATAATTTTACACTCGTTAACAAATACAAATAATATTAAGGAGCAAAAAAAAGCTTATTTGCTCTACGTAGCAGAGCTTCTGCTGTACCTTTTTGCCAATACCTAGTCATTTTCTTTCATAAACAGGTTACGGAAACCACATATAAGATGCCATTTTGTAGAGGACGAACGTTATCTGAAACCAATATTAGCTTACAGTGTTTCGACTAAGTTTGTTTTGCGCAGTATTTAGTTTACTGACCGAATGCTGCTCGTTTTTATACTTTCATAGCCACATGTGAATACCTAAATTATATTATTTGAGCGGCTGAGATGCATATTGTAAATTTAAATTAAATATTCCGCCCGGAGACTGTCAGAATACATCAGCATAACTGGCCAAGTACAAAACAGACATATATCGTATCGAAAGAAAATTTAAATGTATCTGACAATGCCAGAAACCTATCGCCCGAGGCCCAAGGCTGATTATATTTTTTTATATTCTCTATGGCTGTGGACTGTAGCAGTAGACACTCGAAAGCGAGCTGGCAACCAGAGTTGGCAACAATGTTCGTAGACATCACGAGCACAGTCATTCACTGCTATCGTTACGGCAATCGATATGAAAGGCGCGACTATATCGTTGATGGCATAGTGTTTAATTGCACAGCTTACTGTTCATTAATGGCCACACAAATGAATAATTTGTCAGCTGTTATGTTTTCTAGAAACATGGCGTAATGACACAACGAGGTCAATTTCTAATTTCACAAAAATTAACATACGAAAAAACTCATTTGAATGTCGTAGTCTTTGGCAGATTGAAAACTGCCACATACAGTGATTATTGAAATTATTTATGTGACTAATACAACTTCCTACAAGTAAAACATTTTTGTCTTGGCAGACTTTATTTCTTATATGAACCTATGAAATTTTTTTCGTTGAAGAATAAGTAGCGTTGTTGTTTATATAGTGTTTTATAAAGAAATTGTAAAACATATAATTTTTTTCAATATTTAAAAGTTTTGCTGTTTATAATTTTTGAAATTATTTTGTATGAAATACTTTGACCTTACATGCAATATTATAAACATTAAATCGCATAACTACACATTGGCCTAGCTACATTAGTTAATTTAATGAGTAGACGCTGTCTACGAGGAGAGCCTGGACCGATGCCACGATGCCATACTATTTGCATCAGTGTGACTTCAGATTAAGGTGACGCCACCTAATTTTTGGACACATAAACTTGTGATTGGTAGCATATTTGACGGATTTATTATTGCTCCCAAAATGTTTGTGCCAGTTTTTATGAATTTTGGAATATTAAGTAACAGCACAGGTTTCACTTATTAATTTAGTCCAGTGGTCCTACGCTAACCGATTTGAGCTAGTTACTGGAGCAAACTTTTGAACTTTACATTTGAATTCATCATAAATTGGGAGTGAAGAACTAATTTACTAATTTTGGTTGGAACTTAACTTTATTGGAGAACATTTAAGACTTTGCAATAGTTTTGAAGAAATTGCTAACTTAAGTAAGATATGTAAGAGAGTGATCGGAATGTGTAATGCTATGTTTTAATGGAGATCACTATGTATAATTAGTTTAATAGGCACTCAACTACAGACACTTTTAATCTGAACACAGCTTAATAAATCTACAGTTTACTTATTATTTTGTAAGCAACTTAAAGACATTAAATATTATTTTATTTTTCAATTTAAGTAATTCTTGTTTTTGAATGGTGGTAATATTTTAATGAGTTTAAATTAATTTCAGAACAGAATTTTTAATTAATTGAATGCATTTTCTATACACAGTTATATTTTGATTTTAATTTATGTTTCTCTGCTTTGAATTAATTTAATTATTAACATTTTGATTTATTTTATTGGTAATGCTGCACCACACCTATCAGATTTTCTTTTACAAAGACATAATAGAAATTAAGTGCTTCTTGGAAAGTTTGAAAGTTTTGTGTGTTGTGAATACCAGTGCATGCGAATGCCCTTGCAGAGTTCCTGAGACGACCAGCATGCTATTGGAGAGTAAGTTCTCAAGGTAAAAAGATCAAACATGCATTCTTCCACATGCATTCTGTTTTACACACATATATTTCTCTTCTGGTCATTAGTATTCCTCCCCAAGTCTTCACGTACTTCACGAAGTTTTACAGCGGTGTACTTGCATGGTGCTATAGGAACCCTAATTTGCATGGCAAGGGATGGTTCTCAATTTTCCCAATAAATACTCAATGTTATATATATGTTTCTTTAATTTTTAATTTCCTTTATAAAAAAGAATGTATGTAAAAAAACATATTTCCCTGCATACAAAATTGCCGAATCACTGAGAAAAACAACTTGATAATTTAAACCTAGAGTGAGTGTGACTAATTTAACCATAAAGATAGAAATCTTAGGTATGAAATAGAAAGACAGAAGTACATAGAGAACCAATTAAATTGCAAATCTATTAGATTTAATCCTGATGAAATAGATTTTTATTTAGCCGATGTGGTTAATCGTATTGCTGTACATTAAAGCAACCAAAATTTAAATTTACAAAAAAACTATTTTATTTAAATGAAATATTTTTAGAATTGTGGTTATCTTTAAAGGATAAAAATATAAAATTTACTTATACCTAAACTATTAAATTTCATGGGATTTCTTAAAGATGAAACACATCCTCAAAATGTTGATCCGGTCATAATAAAAAAAAATTGAAATTAACGAAACATCTGTTTTATCATATTGAAATATTATTGAATTGAGGTTATCTTTAAAAGATAAGAAAAAAAAACAAATTTTTATAACACATAAACTATTAAAATTTATGTGATTTCTTAAAGATGAAACGTGTCCTCAAAACATTGATGTGATCATAATTAAAAAAAAAAAAATTAAATTGACAAAACACCTATTTTATTATTCCAACAATTATGGGAGTTATCAAAACCCAACCACTTTACATAAATTTTATTCCCTTTTGTTTTTAAAACTTTTTCAACGTAATATTCATCAGAATAGTTTGTTTTTCATAATTTCGTATTCATAAAAATTACCTTTTATTTCTTCTCCTTTTGTATCTTTTAATTAGTAATTTGGTATATCATATTTAAAACTTTATAAACGTTAAACAATTCTGTTAACCATTTAGAAGTATAACATTTTTCAAAAAATGTCTTTAATTTGCTCACATGGACGACATCACCAAATTTATATTTTGTTTTAGTAATTGTGTCTACAAAATCTTTTGCATTGCATTTTTATTATTAATATCAACTGGTTTCATATTGATTGTCTATGTTCTGTATTGTTGCATTATTTAACTAATACATTTTATATATTTATCCATTTATAATTGCCATCCAAAGTTGATTTCTTCCCCATATAATTTTTCAAACTTCGATTAAATATTTCAACGACACAAGTTTTTAATTCAGAGAATGAACAATACTGATTGAAATTGCACTTTTGGATAATTTCAATAATATTTGGTTATAAATTTCTAAACCATTGTTGCTTTGTAAATTATGTGATTATTTTTCATCAAAATATTTTCTAAAGCATTAATGACATTTTCTGCTGTTTTATATTTAATTGGTATAGCAAATGGATATTTTGAAAAAACATCAACAATTGTCATAATATATTTATAACCATTATTCACATGTGGTATACCTTTTAAATTGCCAGTTTCCATTTCTACAAGATCAATTTGCCATAAATCATCGATTTCATATGAAATTACTTTTCTTCTTGGACAATCTTTTCGCCCTGGTTTATATAATAGATTGATTATTTCTTCTCTTACATCGGTATTTTTTTTTCTATTTATTAAAATTACAAATTGGATATTTAGTTTCCTGGACTAATCGCCCATTATCTGTATTTTAAATTATTATATTAATATTTTGGTGTCTTTCACCAGGTTTTCTCGACTTAAAAGTAAAAAACATGTATATAGTTAATCTTTATATTCTATGAATATTCCTCTTGCCACCACCTCTCCATAAGCATAAGGAGATGTTTAATTTTTAAAAATTTTAAAAGTAATATTTTCACCTTTGTTAACATCAAAGGGCTTGCTGTGATAATTTTTTTTGTACTATTGAAAGCAGCCAAATTATTATCAAACACGAGAATACCCATAGTTATTTTATAAACAGTACAAGCCATTAAAAAAAAGTAAAGAAAATCTGATCATTATCTAAGAAAAACATTAGTCATTTTATTCCACTCTATATGTAAATAAAATATATGAGATTGGTTTAAATTTTGTAATTTAAAAAGTGATACTTTATCAGAATCTTCTTTGATTTTTCCAACTTTTAAATCGAGTTTATAATAATAAGTCAAAAATGTTTGGCTTAAATTTCGTAATTTAACATCTAATTCATTATCAATAGCTTCTTACCTTTTTTCAGCTTTTGTGTTAAAAAGTGTATCACTGTAATTCAAAACTGATTTGTTTAAATTTTGCAATTTATCAGGAATTTATTTATCGAAATATACTTTATTGACGGCATCTTTGTCATCTAGAGGATCAGCCATATTATTAATGCTACGATTTTGAATTGAAACATAGTCTGTTGTATAAACAAAAACTCTACTTATTTGGTCTTTTAATGCAGAAAAAATGGTATTATATTTTGAATCTACATATGTTTTTAAATCAGATATACTAGTGTTGTATTTTGATTCGACGTCGGTTTTTAAAGCATACTCAAAAACAATAGTTTTATTTCTTGAATCTACATCTTTTTTAAATGTCTGCTCCGAATTATTATTTCGTTTTATATAATCAGTAATAGTGCTATTGAATTGTAAAATTATATCTTCTTTTAGAGCATAATCAGAAACAATAGTTTCATACTTTGAATCTACATCTTTTTTAAATGCATAATCTGATATATATATATATATATATATATATATATATATATATCTTTAATTATCCACATCTTTATTATTTATAGGTTAGCCTATATTAACAATTCTTCACCCCAGAAAATAAACTTACATTTTAGTATAATCAAAACAGTTTGATAGTTCACTTTGTAAAGGAGAAACACTAGAATTGTTTTTTAAATCTACATATTATTTTAATGCATAACTACTCGTTACAAAAAATTTATTTAAAGATTTGATTAATGGTTTCCCATATATATGTCATTTAATAACATAGAAGTTATACCATTAAACTTAAATTCTCCCGAAAAAAAGATATAAAACATTTAAAGATAGATGCCCACAAACAATTGAATCAAAATTCTGAATTCAGTCATCATTGTAATAAACATTATAGTTTTTGAAATACATGATTAAATTATTAGTTACATTTCCTCCAAATGAATCGAAATAGTAAACATGATCATTTTCTTTAAAATAGCAAACCTAATGTGTACCAGGGTTTGTTGAAATATCGAAATTTACCACAGCACACTCTTATTTGAGCATTCCATTTGGTAGTTCGTCAATCATGTTAAAATTTCTGAAATGTTTAATATATTATAATTTTTACATATTTTTCAATATAGACATTAGATAGTGGTCATTTTTTTTTAAAAAATAGAAACTACACCACTTCCATCTCTATTTTTTCAATTGCTGAATTGTGTCTCTATTCTTCTTCTAATTCCTTTTTATTGTTTTAGTATGTTCAATAGAATTATAAATTGCACTAGTTCCTCCAGCTAAATCACCGAGAGTTCCTAAAGCTGTTAATAAAATGGGTAGAAATCCTCCATTATTTAAAGATTTTTCTTTTAATATATATGTTTTTTAGTATTGGCATTGGCAAGATTAGAAAGAAACCCCTGCTTCTTTAATTTTTCATTTATTTTTTTCAAGATGTTCGTTTGTTAAAAATTTATCTAATCCCAAATCTCATAGTTGATCAATTGCTATATCAAAAGTTAAAGTTTTTAACTTCATTTTCATAAGTAAAAAAATATATTTTCAATAAAACTTTTTATGCCTTAACCAAGATTTCTTTTTGTAAACGTTGTCAAGGCAACAGCATCAGAAGCAATTTTTTTCCACAAATTAGTGTATCTTAATTTTTCATAATTTCTTTTGTTTCTTTTTGTAAAATTTTATAAGCTTCATGCCTAGATTCTAAATCTTAGTGGTATCTATATGCAATTTTATGAAATTTACAAGCTTCATCTAATTTATTTAATCCTGAAACTCTCCTTTCAAATCTTTCAATTAATTTTGTAAATGGTCCACAATAATTATAACCAGGTAAATGCATTTCGGGAAAATTTAAATTGTTGAGTGCCCAATTTATAATGCCTTTTCCACGGTGTTATGAATTCCAAAATGAATGCGGAATTACATTTAAAACTCTTATTGGATATGGTATTCCTTTCTGATTATTGTCAACACAATCTGAATATTTATTTATGTTAACTTTTTCATAGTAATAATCCTTATTTCCAGGAGTTTCTTCACCATCAATAACTAACGATCTATCAATTAATTTTCTAGCATCATCCATCCAAATATATTATTTTCGGAAACTATTATATTATTTTATACCTTTCCCTATATCTAGGAGAATGTGTAAAATTCGCCCTTTCTGGTGTGTTTGGTGCTGATCTTGAAGCTCTTATATAATTATTTAAATTTGTTTAATTATATTTGCATGCATCCAAATTCTATTCGAGTTTTTTGACTTTTTAGGATTATATTCTTGGAATGCAGCATTGGTCGATAAAACAATTTTTGTGTAATTTTCATAGCCTTTATCGGTGAATTCACTTTCAAGATCTGATTGTATTTTTTGTTAACAAATTAGAAAGTCCTGGTGTTAAATTATATTTTTTATCCTTAACATATTGTGTATCTTTATTTACATTGCTTTTCTATCACCTATGTAAAAATCTTTCTCCAAATTCACATAAACCACTCTCCAGTCCTCGGCCTCATCCACTACCGTCTTCACGCCCGGCCCATTTTCCCTCGCTTCAACTTCCGTTCCGCCAACTGGTACGCCTACCAAACCTCCCTTCACGATTCCCTCGACCTCGCCACCCCCTTTTCCACCCCCGCCGACATCGACCGCAACACCTCCCTCCTTTCCGACGCCATCACCGCCGCCGCCAACGCCCACATTCCCCTCCTCCGCCTGGCCTCCGGGCCCCCTCCCCACCCGGACCGCATCCGCAACGCACTGTCCCTGCGGAACCGCTTCCGCGGCCGCTGGCAGGCATCCCGCCTCCCGCAGGATAGGAGCTCATACCTCCTCCTGCGGGGCTGGTGCCGCCGGCTGGTCCGGAAGTGGAAGGCCGATCAGGAGACTTTGCGCCTCCAATCGCTCACCCACTCCGACGGCTCCCTTTGGACCCACATCCGCCGCCAGAAATCCGCCCCCACCACCATCCCGCCCCTCGCCACACCCCCTACCATAGCCGAGTCGGCCGCAGAGAAATCCGAGGCCATCTCGGCGTTCCTGCACACCACCTTCGCCTCCGTCCCGCTTCCCGCCCTTTCCTCCGACTCTTCCGATGACGACGACCCCCCCCCCCATCCACGCTAACCACGTCACCCTTCCCCTCCTTCCCGACCGTCCACCTTTCCGTCTCGCGACCCCGCGGGAAATTTTCCTCATCCTCTCACGCCTTCGCCTTTCCGCCGCCCCCGGCCACGACTCCATCCCGGCCCCACTCCACCGCGCCCTCCCGCGCACCGCCACTGTCTTCCTCACCCGCTTCGTCAACGCCATCCTCCTCCAGTGCCACTTCCCCTCCTCCTGGAAGACCGCGATCGTCGTCCCGATCCCGAAACCCGGCAAACCCCCCGAACTCCCCTCTTCCTACCGGCAATCGCCCTCCTCTCCATCCTCTCCAAAGTGCCCGAGAAGGTCATTTTAAAACCGCCTCCTCCTCGCCGTCTCCGCCGCCGACATCCTCCCCAACCGCCAGTTTGGCTTCCACCCCGCCACTCCACCACCCACGCCATCGCCCGTGTGGGACGCGTCGCGGTGACTGGTTTCGCCCGGCGCCAACACACGGGCATGGTGCTCCTCGACCTCGCCAAGGCCTTCGATTTCGTCCCGCACCAACAGCTCATCTCCCGCCTCTCCTCCATGGCCGTCCCGCCTCACCTCACCCGCCTGCTCTGCTCGTACCTGGGGGATCGCTCCTACCGGGCGCGGGTGAAGGGCTCCCTCTCTGCGCCCCGCCGCAGTACCGCCGGCATCCCGCAAGGCTCCATCCTCAGCCCCCTCCTCTTCTCCCTCCACATAGCCGACCTGAAAGTCCCTCCCGCAACCCACATGATCCAGTACGCCGACGACACCTGCCTCCTCTCCTCCTCCGTCCACGAGCACATCCTCAGCGACCGCCTCAGCCGCGGCCTCACCTCCATCCAAACCCAGCTCCACGCCCGCGGCATCGCGCTCAACCCCTCCAAGTCCGAGGCCGTCCTCTTCTCCCGCCTCCACCCCGCCGAGGATCACCCGACCCGCCTTTCCGCCTCCGTGATCCCCTGGAAACCCCAGGCCCGCTACCTCGGCGTCCTTTTCGATTCCCGCTTCAACTTCATCTCCCACCTCGACTCCGTCACCACCAAAGCCCGCACCGCCATGATCCACCTCGCCCCTGTCCTCCGCCCTTCCGCAGGAACCCCGCCCTCCATCTGCACAACCGTCTTCCGCACCTTCGTCATCCCCATTCTCACCTACGCCTCCCCCGCCTGGTCCCACGTCACCACCCACGCGCTCCGCCCGCCCACCCACATCTTCTTCCGATCCCTTCGCCTCATCAACCGCCTCCCCCTCCCCGTCACCCACGACCAGGTCCTCGCCACCGCCCGCGTCCCGCACTTCCACTACATCCTCGCCTCCAATACCGACCGTTTCAAGCGTTCCTGCGCCCGCCACCTCACCAACCCCCTCATCCACCAACTCACCAATCCGCTACCACCTACCCCGTATCCTCACCGCCCTCTCCTTTCGACGCAGCACTTGCACCCCGCCGCCGAGGACGAAGAGGACGCCGAGGACCATGGACCACCGCCGGACACCTGACGAAGGCCAAGGCCAAGGCTGAATTAGCGCTGCCCCCATCACCCCCGTCACTTTCTTCGCCCCACTTGATGTCCCATCACCTTTTCTCCCCCATTTGACTGTCATAAATTTTCGCCCCGATTCCAAATGAAAATCATCTCCCCCTCATGCGTGCCCAGTCTCCAAGGTAAGCACGCTCCCCAATAACTTGGTAAGATTATTTCCTCCCCAGCAGCCACCCCACACTTTTCGCCCCCTCATTCTCATTCAAGCCCATATGTACCTCCCAGTCGGAGGGGCTTCTCCCACACAAACACTCCAGGGCTCACAACAACAACACATTACACTAAAAAAAAAATAAATAAAATAAAATAAAAAAAAACATATTATTCGTTAATAACATTAATTCTTTTTGCAATCTATATTTCGAGATTTATAGTAGAAAAACCAGGTATAGGTGGTAAATCTTTCGATAGAGAAACACCCAAATTAGGTGATTTCGGGAATAAATCTGTTTCTAATTATGTTTCTTCTGGAGTTGGTGGATAATCAAATTCTTTTGCTACAACAGGAGCAAGTGTGCTTATTAAATTTTTGTTTTCTTCACTAACTCGTTCCACTTTTTTTGCCAATATTTCGCAACCCTTAAATTAAAGGCCGCTTTTTTCTTATTTTTTTTATTTCACTTCATGGTGCTTTTTGTAGATTTACATTTTTCAATGAGCGATTTCACTCGAGAAATGTCTTTTGATTCTCTTCAGCGCATGGGCCCTCAAAATACCCGCAACTTTTTCCAAGTGTATAACTATGTATTTTATTCGCAAGGGTTAATGTGCAAGTATCATGTGTGTAAAACGGAAGGCATGTGACTAGCCGAAAAGTTACTGTGCCAAATGCAAATGGAACTCTTCGGAGACATTTTGTTTGCAACGTGAATCAGTAACATGGGTGTGTGAACTGACCCGAACGGCTACTGCACACTACACAATTTGATTACTTTGATAACACCATTTACGTGGAGCTGCAGTCCAGGATTTAGCTATGGTCGTCGGCCAAACGACCCTGTAAGAAATCTTCGCTACCGACTTCAAACGACATTGTTTAGCAATGTCTGTCGTCCCGGGTAAAACCTTTTACAAAAATTCACCGTCAAAAAATTCGCCACGTCAAAATGACTTGCCCGCACATGTGGCTGATCCCTACAGCCTTTTGACACACATGACTGCCAACAGTTAAAATAACTATTAGATCTGTGTCATTTTTAGCATGCTAATTTTGATGTAGGTGAATGTTGTTATAGAAAACAAGTTTTTTTTCCTGTTTGCAGATTCAAAAATGGGGTAGTGCAATCTTTAGGACTTTACAGATATGGTAATCACACACAAAAGTTACCTATCCCTAAAAACGTGGCATCTCTAGAGATGAATACAGTTGTAATCATGTAGCAGCAGAGGAAAATTTATGTAAATACAGTCTGTGGAGAATGAAATATGCATTTGATTTTTAAAGAAAGTTTAATAATCAATACAGGTTGACATAGCGCCATGGTGCCTCGGTGGGTAGAGACAGAATTTGAGGAGCAGTGAAATTTTAAAGGTGGTTTTACCCAGGACGCTAGACATCACTGGACGATGTGGTGTGAAGTTGGTAAAGACCAGTTTTCCCTCCAGGGTCATATGGCCGACGGTCAATGCAATCCTGGACAGCTGCTCCTGGTAATGGGCCGTGAAAAATATTCGAAGTGCGTAGGGCACAGTGGTGTGTTCGGGTCAGCTGACATATACATGTTATATAGTTCTATTGCATACAAAAGCTCACCGAAAATTTTTTAGTTGTGTTGATGCAGTGACTTATCATCTAGTCACATGCCTATGTTACACACACAATACTTTCATATTAACGAATAAAACAAAAATATATATACCGGTACACTGGGTAAAAAGGTCAGGTATTTTAATTGTCCATGCCCTGAAGAGTCCGGAGGCCACGAAATAATATGTCCGCATGATCATTTCTTAATGCATAATTAAGTTGTTTTATTTACAAGACTCTGCAGTTTACACTTTACATCAAACTACACACCATGGCTTCAAAACCAGCTGGTTAAATAACGCTGTAAAAACCGCGTGAAACCGATCAAATTTAGGTGCAAGTTTTAAGCTTCCACAGACGACGCAAGCATTGGGGAAGAGAGAGGGGGTTTCTTGGGCAGCTAATGAACAACGGTTCCGGCAAATTAAAGTTGCTATGGAGATTAAATTATTGAATACAAACGTTGAATGCTACCCGAGCGCATGAAACCCAAGCAGTGGTGACACGCAACAACACCCACGAGACACTCGTATCTGACTGGCTTGCATAGCATGGTATGCCGGATGCTTTTGGTGGGCCAGTGCGCTGCTTGGAACTACTTTCTCAACATTGCAAATACATATTAACACTCTGTGTTCCTTACCTTGTGCTGGAATATATGTAAATAAGTATTATAATTAAACATTGAAAAAAGGACACTGTTTACATTCGGGTGAATGAGTTGGTGATGGCACATATTGTGAATGGTACATTACAAAACACTGAAAAACAAACTTAACGACAGTGTAATGCACTGGGGTTATTTACTTGCACATCTTATGTAATCATGTGGACACCCGTGTTTAAAAATCACACACAAAACTCTGAATAAAACATAACACTGAAAATATAAATATCTACTTTATATCCTTTCACTACAGTGGGTGCTCTGAAATAACGTGCTACCATCTGCATTGCATTGCGTCCACATTTGCATTGCACTGCACTTAACTGCTCTGCTCATTGGGTGTGCATCCCAATTGTGCAGCAATGTGGCACCGCAGTTGTCAAACGGGTTTCGAGGACATGTGGCACACACCAAATGCCCCTCCCCTCACATTTTCCCTAAGCCCATTTGTAGCCACGCGACATCACACACAGCAGGGGCGCTGCTTTCCTAGCTGTCGTCTGGGCCGTATCTGGTATGTATTTCTTAACTTTTCCATGCGGTCTCGAAGTGATCGCTGAGGTGCCCTTCTTCTCCTACGCTAAACGTTGCGGGATGTGTTCCTGCCCTCACAAGTTGTACAGGTCGCTGGCGGTCTCCTCCGATATGATACGCGGGGGCAGTATGTACCGGCCTTCCCGCTGCCCTCGCTGTCACTGCTGCTGCTCGTACTGTCTTCTTACTTGCTCCTTCCTTGTGTGATTTTCCAGTACTGGCTGCGACCCGCATAACTTGCTACCAGGTGGGGTGGACCACACTGGTGCGGCTCTCCACCCTCTTCCAATACTTGTGCTGATTATTTCGCTGCAATTCCCCTTTCTCTCAGTGGTGCTTTTTCGCCGGGTGTTACTCCATCTGTTGCTGTAGCCGCTGCTGGCTGTGCAGGTGCCATTAGTGGCACTGAATATGATGAAGTAGCGCTTGTTGGTTCCTCGCCGTCAAACATCATCGGGGTGGCTTCCTCCCTCATACATTGCTCTCCACCTCCCTCACTTGCTTGCACATATTCTCCCCTCGCTTACTGCTTTGGGGCGGTAGTGCTAGCCTGCACTTCTCCCGAATCCTGTTCTGTATACATGCTCAACCAATCCCTAGTAGATGTTGCCCCATCTGGTGTTGACAGCACTTGCACAGCAGGTGGAGGCCCCTCTAGCTGAGGAGCTGGCCCATCTTCCTCTCCACTCGCTTGCTCCCCCTGCTCGGCAGCTCTTGTGCCATTGTAGATGAACTGGTCACCAGGTCCATTTTCGCTGGGGACATCACCTGGTGCTCTTTGTATGTCGTCCCGGTCGGCTCGTACCGATATCCTCTTGTATTTTTACTTGGTGGTTTCTCCTCATTTGTTCTTCTGCGAATTTTATGATGTGATACTGATAGATGTGCTGCTGATTGGGGGCATGAAGATTCTGCGCATCACATGGGTGCATTCGGCGGTGGTTGAAGTGAACTCGACCCCGTGGCCCTGAGTTGATAATGTGGGGTGGAGGGTGGAATACGATTTCCCTTCCCATCACACCGTGTTGAATTGCGTGATAAGTGGGCTGAATGTCACACATTTGGCTGTCAATGCACACACTGCCGAACCAAAACCAACAGGTGTGAATGTGTTATGAAATGCGTTACTTTGCCATGCTTCTGAAAAATGTCTTGCCTCGAATCAATGTCACAGTAGGTTTCTTGAAATACACTATTACACTTGCAAAAATAAAAAAAAGAGAAAAATGTACAATGTTTATTTACCTTAGAAAAATCCACATGTTTACACTTTGTTTAGCCCCTGTGGCCCATGCACTTGCATAATCTTGACACGCTGGCACATGTATTGTGCCTATGTGGTATGGTGTGAGCAGTGCTTACAAATAAATACAGTCGATCTCTACTCCCAAATTGCCGCGGCAACGCAGCGAGCTAAGCTTGCCCAATTGTTTGTGTGTATGTTTGCTACTACTGTGCTGCAAGAATATTCATTTGCACTTGTGCAATGGTACTTGCATATGTTGCACAGATTGCACAAGAGCAGCATATGAATTTTACCGTTCTATTTATTTCCACATTCGTCACTAATGCGGCCTGACATGTGGTTGTATCACTCACGGCAGTTGGTGGGATAAATTGTGTTTGTTTATATGTGATCACTTGGTCCGAGGGGTCTGAAAACACTGAAATTTCTTGCATCGCAGTAACTCTTCCACTGACTTGTGTTAAGGTGTCCTTGCTGATTGCTTCTCACTGACTTGGGAGCGGAGCAGTAGTGAAGACAAATGCGGGCATGATACGATTTTCTGCTGGGAGTGCAGGCTTCTCGATGGCTGCACATTCGTTGCACAGAGTGCGTTCGTTGTACATTTCCGCTAGTTCCCACTTTTTGTTCTTCGATCGCACATTCTATGTGGTACAGGTACAAGCACCATTGACAAAATACTATGTGTGTCCCGATACCTCGGCATCTGATCTTCCAGCAGTAGCAAGATATTTCATCTTGTTGCAGCTCAATTGCTGCAAATGGAGTTTGATGGTGAAAATTTTTATGTGCGAAATGTTCTTACAATTCACTGTCTGATCCCATCAACCAATCGGGAACAGGATGTTGATTTGCACTGTTGGTAGTCCTGAAATTACTTCTCCACCAACGTGCTCTAGCCATTTTTGAGAAAGTTTCCTTTCACAATATCCGAAATATTTATTGTTGTTTGCTTACACTGTCCATTTTCTTGATTCACTATTTGCTCGCAGTCTCTCGCAGCGGGTTGAATGATGGGCTGGACTTTTGGCATCGGCAGAAATAATTACCAAGCTCGAAATTTGAATAAATAAATAAATCCTGAGGGATTTGACGCAGACACTGCGGGCTTTTCAGGTTAGGATCCTTGAAATAATGCTCAGAAAAGTGAGCAGAAAAAACTCAATAAACTTTGTACAGTATCTCACTTCCATACTTCATAAAAACCACATTGAAATCCTCCCTTCTGCATCTCGACACACACAGGCCACAACTGAAATAAAGAATATTAGTAGTTTCTTAGTAGTATTTAATGAATTTGTAGTGTTAAAAAAGACAAGTAGGAGGTAATGTATACATTTTGAACATGCATTGGAACAATAAAAACTAGTTTGCAAAGTTATCTGTCTATAGATGTATACTTACACATTTTGGTCTTTGGGGAAACGAATAAAATGGTTTACATGCAGTTTTCACATTGTAATAACTGCAGCCATAAACTGCACATCATTTCCCTGCTATTCCAATGCAGCCGAAAAGCATACACATATAAACAAAGAAAAGTGCTTATTATGCAGTCGGATTTCGAGCTAGTTTATTATTTTACTATACACAGCTGGGAGTGTTCATCAGCCCAACACTGCTAGATAGTGTGCGCGTCGCATTCAACGATAGACAGCATTGCTCAGGGTCCGGAGTTTCGTGTATTCACATTATACAGTATTTGACTTAACTGCTCTGCTCGTCGAGTGTGCATCCCAACTGCAAAAACTTCTCCAGGGTTGTCAAACGGGCTTGGGGAACACATGGCATATGTCAATTTTTTTTGTGTTTTAGACCCTTCAATAGCAGACCAACTGACAGAACCTGAACAAGATAACTCATCAAAAACCTTCATGAGACGACACAGAAACTGAATAATGCACATAAATTGATTAGTGAGTACAGAAAAATTATTTTAAAATTGCAGATGACAAGAAGTTACTACAGACCAAGATTATCACCAACAGTTCGCATATTTTGGGTTTGGGTAAACAGTTTTCCCATGATAATTGCAAGTAAAAACTTTCGATTCTAAATGATGGGTTGCTTGATCCTCATATTATCCACTTTTACTCAAAACAATAAAGCAATATATTGGAACAAATGTGTAGCACCCAAACCAGGTAGCAGCAGATTTGTGAGATGGTGTCGTTAAATACTATGCAATTTTTATTTCAATAATATCTTCAAGAAAGTAGGGAAGGTGTTAAACATAAATTAACGCCGAAGGTATGTCGGAAACCGACAGTAATATGCGATGACTGTCAGCAGTTGTTTTGTGATAAATATATAAATGTTTTGATAAAATGATATGTCAATGAGAAAAAAGATTAATTAAAATCAAAATTACCTAACAAGAAAAATCTTAAAGCTACAAATGTAATGCATATTTAAGTGTCAATACAACAGTGTGTTAATTTTAAGTTCTAAAAGTGATTGTTTTTGTATTTAATTGCAGACGAGCTAAGCTATTGTGGGGCTATCATTGTGCTTATAGCTGCTCTTTCTTGCTGGGAACTGACCGCGACTTGAGGATCCGTGAAAGGTAGGTGCATCTGTGGGTACGATGGGACCATGGCAGCTTTGATGTGGCGACTATCCGCAACTCGTCGCATCCCCAGATGGTGGATAGGGGATCCCAGGCTCTTGGGTGGTTGGAAATAATCAAATATAAGCCCGCGAACCTACTGGCCGGTTACTAGAGCGCCGACATCGTGGATGTTGGGAAGCTGGGCAGCTCAGCACAAGATGGCGAAGCGTATCTGCTGGAGGCAGCCCAAGGAACCTTTGCGGGGAGGGGGATCTCAAAGTCCTGGAAAATGTAAAGTGTAGCGATCCTCACTGCTGGATTCTGTGGGCTGCTGAATGTGGGTGCATGATGGATGGATTGGAACACATTGGACCTTGGAAGCACCCCGATTTCAGCCTTTACTCCTGGGCCAGCGGATTCGCCACCACCACTGGTATGCCCCAGATGTGTCACATTTCCTAGACAACGGTCTATTTTGGTGGAAGGTGAGGTGGCTCCACGAAAGATCTCTCCCCACCTTCACCCATGAATGGGAGATCCTGGCATTCGTGCAGAAGGGCGAAGATGGAGTCAGTGTCATGACTGAGCTTGACGAGATACAGGGGGGCCTGCATACTCTATTACTGTAGGCACTGCAGTGCTGGTTCGGCTACACGACAGTATTGACAGTAACTCAACTTCAAGGGTGCCTGTGCCCACACAATGACTGGAATCGGCACGGGGTCTGTTCTGTCCCCTGCAACACACACCAGCTGCTATCCCATTTCCTTTCACCCTGCATGAATCAAACAGAAATCTTTCTTCCCGAACTAACAAATACCCAACTTTATCCAGCCCTAATCTAGTTAAAAGGAATTATTTTATCCTCTGTGGCTGTTGCATAGATTTTCTCGGCCCTCTCCGCTTTGCCTCGTTTGCTATGCTATTCCATCTAGACACTTCTTCTTTCAGGGTGTGCACTTGGCTACAGTTGCGGCCATGGAATTATAACCCTGTTTAGCAGCAATGTATGCACCCATCAGACCTAAGGAGTAAAGGGCTTGCCCTGAGACACATCCCATTCTCCAACCGACTTAGCTACTAAAATGCATGTCGGAGATAAACAGAACTGTGAAGGTGCTCATGCTGCTGACGTAGTGGGATTTGGGGCCCGTTAGATAAAAAAAAAATAATTACAGTGATAATTTACTAAATGTGAAGTAAAATGATTTTGTGTATAATTTTAATAATCATATACGTTGGAACCACTTATCGTACGTAAATCAAAATTTATTTTACCTTCTTTATTGTTTGGCGTTAGCATCAATCCAGCCCCGCTAGATGGTGTGTTCATCTTTTTTCACCAGTTATTTCGACGATCCATTCCACAGAAATAGCTACTTTGCTCGTACACTTTGAGATAGTAGATAATTAGGGTTTTTTATCTCGTATATATATTTAGGAAATCAACATGGGAGGCGATATAACATATTTTTATACTATGGTTTCCTTAAAGTGAAACTGGTGTCGTCTGCTAGTTGTTTGTAAATAGGACGGATTATTTTTTTTTCATAATATTGATTTTCGCTGGTTTGAGAGTGTTGGATTTATAAAGATATTAATTTAACGGAATTTTATGGAATGCTGGAATAACATACAAACGTGTTTTTATTATTGAACTGTTTTGTTGGACTTGGTGAAGTATTTGACAGGTCGGTTTATTTATTTTTAAGAGACCGTTTTAATACAAAGAATAGATAATTCTTAGTGGCGAAGTTTATGCACTGACAAAAAGGGCGTAATCTAGTTATTAATTTATTTAATGCCTTAAATATAGGGGCGTTCAAGAGTAAATATATTAAGGTAACCGTGACATGCTTTCCGACAAATAAAAATATTAACAATATTCACAATTGGATTTCCTCGTATTTATCAAGCAGATACCAACAAGTGAGCGTTTCTGACAACATGGGTAGTAGAAACACCTACGAGATGGAATGACGAGAGTGTTGGGTCAGTGCTGGATGTGGTGTTGGTCAGACCTAGGAATGCTGTAGTTGGTGCAATAGTATTGGATGGTATAAGCGACCATCATATCCCGGTTGTGGAAATTGGGATTGGCAGAATGAGGGAAGTGCAAATGGCAGAAAGGTTGGTGTGGCAGTATGGGAGAGGAGACAAGAAGGGGGCAGAAATATTCCTGAGGGACAGGTTTAAAAAATGGTCTTAGGAGGAGGGTGTAGAGGGGTTGTGGAGGGAGTTAAGAGGATTAATGGTGGTTATGTTGGAGAAATTTGTGCCAATGAAAAGGTTACGGACTGGGGGAGAATCGCCATATAATGGACAGGAGATTTCGAAAATGAAAAGAAGTGCAGAAAATTACATGCCAAGTGGAGAAATGAAGGGATGATAAGATCTAAAGAAATGATGAAACAAATGGGTAGGGAGCTTGAAAGGAAGATCAAACAGGCAAAGAATGTTTTTCTGGGGAACATTGTGGAAGGAGGACAAGGCAAGGAATGGGGGAAATTGTTTAGGTATGTTAGGCGGTTAAGGGGAGGAGAGGAGGGGAACCCTCTGCTAACAGGAAGGGAGGGTAGGCATGCGACAAATGACCAAGAAAAATCAGAGATGCTGCAAGGACAGTACTTGTCAGTGTTTGAGTCAAAGGAGGGTTGGAATAGGGGGACAAACAGGGTTCAGGGGGTGTTTAGTGAGTTTAAGATGAGGGAGTGGGAGATAGAAAAGGTAATTAGGGGTTTGGAGAGCAGTAAGGCAGGAGGACCAGATGGGGTAGGAAACGCAGCACTGAAGTTTGGTGGCAAGGAGTTGGCAAAATATTTAGAAGTGCTGTTTAAAAAGTCCTTAGGAGAGGGTAAGTTACCACAAGATTGGAAGGATGCTATGGTGGTATCTATACACAAGCAGGGAGAGGATAGGGGGAGGCCTGGCAGCTACAGACCGGGGAGTCTCACATCAAGTACAGGAAAAGTAATGTAGAGGGTGGTGGTGCAGTATGTGGTTAGAGTTATGAACAATAAGAATTGGTTGGAGGATTCCCAGCATGGTTTCAGGAGGGGATACTCGACTGAGCTCGCTGGGTTATTAGAGGATCTGGTGCAGGTAGTAGATGAGGGGAAGCAGGTGGATGCCTGCTTCATAGATTTTGAGAAGGAATTTGATAAGGTACCCCATGGAACATTGATGAGGAAAGTGGAGGTGCTGATACCAGACAGGAGGATAGTGGAATGGGTAGGGGACTTTCTCAGGGGTCGAAGGCAGAGGGTGAAAGTGAGGGAGGCAATATTGGAGGAAGAGGAGGTTACGTCAGGGGTACCACAGGGAAGCGTGCTGGGTCCTTTGTTATTTACCATAATGGTAAATGACATGGGTTTGGGGATTAGGGGAAAAATCATATTGTTTGCAGACGATTGTGTTGTATATGCTGCGGAGGGAGAGGCGGGGGGGAGCGGAAATTTTGCAGGTGGACATTGATAAGATGGTTGTGGACCAGAAAAAATAAAATGAAGATAAATGTAAGAAAAACTAAGGTAGTGGGGTTCACAAGGAAGAAGATGATAAGCAGGGACATGTACAGATGGGAGAGACAAGAGATAGAAGAAGCAGCAGAATATAAGTATGTAGGGATTGTACTGCAGGGAGACCTCAGGTGGAGAAAACAGGTAGAGAGGGTGGTTGCAAAGGGAAGAAGGGCTCTGGATATGCTGGGAAGGGTGCTGAATGGAGTCAGCTGTGAGGTGAAGGAGAAGGCGTATGGCACAATGGTACGGCCAATGTTAGAATATGCTGCAGCAGAATGGGACCCGTATGTGGAGGTGGAGGTGCGAGAACTGGAAAAGGTGCAGAGAAAGGCAGCAAGATGGGTGAAGGGTAGGTGGAGAAGGCAAGATGGTGAGGAAGAAGGGAACTATAGGCTATCAGTGATGATGAAAAAAATGGGCTGGAGCTCATTGAAGGACAGGAGGAAAGTTGAACGGTTAGTCAGGATGGTGAATGAAGAGGGAGGATGGGGAGGGCTACACTGCAAGCTAAGTAAGGGGGTGTTTAGAGGAAGAGGAAACAACAGTGAGAAGCTTCAGAGGGTGTGGAGGAGAACAGAGCAGGGTTGGCAGTCTATGCTTGTGAGGTCTGTGAGGGAGTGGAATGTGTTGAGGGAGGAATTGGTATCTGTGAGATGGGTTGGTAAATTCAGGAATGGAGTGGAGAAGGAGTTGGTTGGGTGAAGGAGATTTGAGAGAGATCACCACCGGACGGTATCCTAATTGCGAGTGTATGTATATGTTCCAATCTCTTTCAAAGATGCTAAGCACTGCCTGTTTCACTATTCACCACTTGGCTTAAATATTATCACCTGCTATACTTAAACAAGTTTATTTTTCTCAATTCCATTTGTTAATGCCTTATGGCATTATGTACTGGACTCTGGCAGTAAACAGTAGCAAAATATGTTTGCTTCAAAAGAATGCCATTGAAATATTTATTAAAACCACGGGAGATGTGCCGCCGTCATTTTAAAAAGCTTGGTATACTTACATTCGGATCAGTCCATGTTAAATCAACCAGAAAATAATTCATTTTGAACCTCGACGTCACAGATTGCCTTGATTTTTTGTTTATAGGCTGCTCCTACGATGTAAAGCAAAAATATAAATTTTTGAATTTTTTATATATGTTCTTTTTTAAAAATTAATTTTTTAAAATGGCAAAAAATGCTAATTTTTAAGGTTTTCGTTTTTACAAAAATATTTGTTGCTCAAGCTGTATTTGTCGCAGAAAGATAATGTGGGTATCATTAGAAAGCTTACAAACAGGGCTTTCGTATCATGTATCTCAACATATTTTTTAATGAAATTTTTAAAAATGTTTTTTTTGGAAGAAAAAAAAAGTAAACAAATCTCAAAAATTATATTTAAAAGTTGTGATTTATTCTTAGTAGTTTCATAAGGTTTCAATATGGAACACAAATGGTTTCATTTTATTATACAATTTTAAAAGTGATCATGTAAGTTAATTCTAGATATGTAGCCTACCTATTATATGTATAACACATTTGACCTTATATATTTCCCTAAACAGACAGTTCTACTTGTTTATTGTTAATTAGTCCCGTAATATAAACAAATAACACTGACAAGTTTTGTCAGTACTCACCCAGTAATAATTGTTGAGCGAGATTTGAAATGAATGCCAGATCGTCGGCACAGGTAGGCTACTGGAAGGGGCCATTTTGCTGCGAAATTTGTGCCTTTTTATGTTTTTAATAAACACTTTCTTATAGGTTCTTTTTTTTCTTCAAAGTTATATTATTTTATATGTAAAGCATAAGAAATAAGCATAATAGGCAGTTTACGTAAGTTTGATTCTTTGCTTAAGCATATTTGTTGATTTTATGTTGTCATCTTCATTTAGCACACAAACACGTCCTGTAGGGGTTGTGTGTTCCACCTTCGTCAGTACTGTATTGGCTGGGATGTCCTTACTGTCTTGGTCAATTGGCTGACCCGAGTGGGGCCACCTACCACAGTTATTTCCTACCTCGGCATCACATCTGTTAGGCTAAAGTGAACTATTGAAACACCGCCTGATGATGAACAAGAAAGGTGAACTGCGAGAATTGGAAGTAAGAGAAAGGAAAATCCTGAGGAAAATTTTGGGACCACTCTAAAACACAGACAACACATGGATGAAGAGGAAAAATGAAGACCTATACAGTAATACCGAAAAAAATTAGACACAATGAGAAAAAGAAGACTGAAGTTTTAAGAACTCCTAAAAAGAATGAATGAGAATAGGCTCACCAAGAAAATTTTCAACTTCATCGCAAAATTGAAATGCACAACAGAATGGATGGTAGAGGCCAGGAAAGATGCAGAAAAAGTTGGGATAACGGAAGAATTGTTTAACAACAGAAAGAATATCAGGCGACTGATCGACAACGCAAGATTTCCAGAGGACCAACCGTAACCAATACCCAAGAGAGTGTGGACTGAAGAACAGAGACGAGCAATTGGAGAAAAAATGAAGAAGATCTGGGAAGGAAGAAAGAAGAAGACGAACCAGAAGTCTTGAGTTCATTGCGGTCCATAGATGGCGAAACCCATATATAAAAAAAATTAAAAAAACCCCACATATAACATAGAGTATTACAACATTGTGGTGTAGACATATAGCACATATCTGATAAAATTGTATTCAATTTATGTCTGGTTTGTGATAGATAAAAGGTGTAGTTTTATTACCTTTTAGATAGACTTAGAGGAAAATATGTTGCTTGATACTAATATCATGGCAACGTTTTGGCGACATGCGGTTGTGATGTGTATCAAGGCAGCAGCCCATTAGACCTGCAAGTTTATTATGAAGTTTAGTATCTAGCCATTTGAATTTGTTTTCTCAGATGCAACATAAACTTTCTCAGTAGAAGAGGGAATCACCTTTGTGGCTGAACGATAAAGTTGATTTTCTATATTGTAAAATGCTATGACTAGGGTCTGTCCATTCTTGGAAAAAATCCATCTTTTCTCATCTCAAGTTGATTGGTCAATTCCCTTTTAACCTGCCTCTTACAAACTGAAAATAGACTACAAGAACCTTCTGGGCAGCACCAAACATCCTCTAATAATTGTTCTATCCTGATGTTTCCATCGTAAGTTTTAACTTTTATACGTCCAGTCCCTATAGTCTCAACTGTCATGTGGTGTGTGGCCCTGCTGTCAACAAACCACATATCAGAATTTAAATTTTATAGTCTTGAAATCATGACACAGTGCTTGTCATTAGAGGAGCAGTTATTAATTTGAACCTTTTCTTTACATTTAAAGTAAACAAGCCCATTTCTACAGATTTTAGAAAAGTGACTTACTTTCCCACAAGAAAAACATTTTTTGTTATCCTGGTTAGTCTTTGTACTACTAATCTTCTTTGAATGATGTGCAGCACTCTTCTTAGGGTAAGAGCTAACGTGCCCCTTAAATCTCAACTCACAATTTAACAGTCTTTTCTGGAGTTTGGCCCAGATCTTATCACCAGCTGGTAAGTCGTGTCATGACAGACAAACATGGTCAAAGTATTGTGGCAACATCTGTAAAAGCCTAGCACACTATCTCCTTCATCTACAGGTTTTGCCAAGTGACATTATAGTTTGTATCTTGTCAAACTTGGAAAATTGAACCTGCATGCCCCCAGAACAATCCCATACTACGTTATGAAATCTGTGTCTTAATAAATCTTAATTTTCCTCGGACTGTGTGCCATATATATCCTTAAACTTAGCTCAAACTCTCTGGCAGTATCACATCCCATGACTCTGAAAAGGGGTTTTGTTTCTAGTGATAGAATTATTTTCTTTTTCGCCTTACCGTTCGCCTTGGTCCAGTCTCCAAGCTTGGCTTCATAAGTAGCACCTACAGCCTCCGGTTTCTTTAATGCACCATCCGCAACATCAAATAATCCTTCACATTCCAAACAATTCTGCGTATGCCAAGTCGTATGATTGTCCTCACTAGTGAGTTTTTGTATTTTATTTTCTTGAGACATCTTGTATTCTTCAGAAAGCCGTCCACAAATCTCAAACACAAGAAACAGAAACAAAACTTTGCATCTGGTCTATAACCTTCCTTTATCATCTAAAAGGTCTCCGTCTATTTGCCGTCTATCGTCTAAAAACCAAAAACCGCCCGTTCAGCTACCATGTACTCTTTGACAAAACCTTTCAAAAACCACCTCATACATAAATTGCTTGCTTGTTTTCTAAATAAATCATATAGCACAAGCGTATTATACTTCTATTAACATGAAAGTATCTTATTTTTGGTTAAATTGAACTTTTAATAATTACTTATATTTTATCTGTAAATCATTTATAATATGAATAAAAACAGGGAGAAAATAGACGTGTGGGTAAAGCCTAGTAAGAAATAGTTCTTATGCAAAATATTACTACACTAAGTGTGCACAAATACTGTGCGCCGTTCTTTGGTATAATTTAATATACTTGGTTAAGCTTTGTTTGCATGAGGTGGAGGAATACACTGGAAGGTGATCTTAAGCAGGGCATTAGAAAAGTTGGAAGTAAGAGTTAATGAACTATATTTTTTGTTTGTAACACCTGAAACAGTGAATTTATGTGGGTCTCAAAAGTTTCCATTTCTCTTGCATAAACGAAAAACACTTCTTAAATTTACTGTAAAATCCCAAAAAATAATTACAGCATGTATTGATGTCGCTATGAGACGTAGGTTCAGAAATATCAAACCCAAACTGCAGTTTATGTTCTGGCACGAAACGTATGTCTAATTAGTGGAGCTCTTGTTGTTCAGCACTTAATTATCAGTACAGTGCTTGTAGTTTTATATTATATACATTTAAATTAATGCTTGCTGCATTTGGAAAAAAAAGAAAAGTAAAGTAGCTTTTATAAAATGTTAAACCACTTGGTTTACTCGTAGAATAATAGTAGTATAGAGTTAATAACCCTAAAAAGGTACAGATTATTAACAAATCCATAGAATTACATAACTTGTGGTAAATTAAATATTAATTGAATACTGCTGCTATGTATTTTGAGAAAAAGTCAAATAGTATTAAGGTTACAAAAAAGAACATATTTTTCTGTAGCTCTTGGTAATGTTAATTGAAAATTAGGCTCACATTCTGGTTTGCATTTAAAATCTGTTTATTTCCATTATCCTGTATACTCTTACATGTTTGAAAGAAAAACAATGTGGCGTGAGTTCTGATCATTTTCAGTTCCACTACATCTCAATGTGTAAATGAGTTTTGAATTTGTTGGTAGAATTTGAAAATTGCTGTTGTCAGTGCTGACATATACATACTGTTCCAAAGATGTTTTCCAGCTTCTCATAAACCATTCAGTGTTTAGAGTGACATCCGGTGTTATCTTTGTATGACTACACTGCCAGTTTTAAGTTGTATCCTAATTAAATAAAGGATAAATGTTTTAACATGTTGTGGGTGAAAATGTGTTGCGAGGTATTTTTTTAGGGTAATAACTTTGAATAGTACTAAATTTGAAAAATGAAACCAGTTATAAGATTGGACATTAAATAGAAAAATATTGTTTTTGTGAAGGTAAAATATTTGGACATACAGTAAAGTTTATGAGATTAATTTGGGGTTTAAGAGTGTAGTTTTAATAAGAAGCCAACTGTATGGACAAAAAATTCTTCACAAAATATGCGTTGAGGGCCACATTATAGCCCACTAAATCTCATATTTTTGAGGGAGGGGGATGAATAGTGCCCACATGCTGGGAAAAAAATGGTTGGATTAGGGGGAGTTGAAGCCATCTACATCCGTAGCATGGGGATTGTTTCACCTGATGGTGGCCGTATATATGTACCCTCACAGTGACTTATTTTGCTTCATTGCAGGAATCACATAGGGCTACTATGGTTTTATATAACAAACTCTTGGAGTAGGGCTAAAAAAGTTACTGTGAAATGCTGAACTTATAGTGATAATTTTCAGTTCACTCACAATCTCTCTTATTTAAGACATTAGCCTAGCTATAACAAATTTGCTTGTAAACAACCTCCTTTCCGTTAGCACAAGGGTTAATAGTTAATAAAATCTTGTGGTATATTTTAGTTTCTGCTGAAGAAATTCATTTAATTAATTAATTAATTTTCATTATATTCTTTTGTTGTAAAATTATAATATCATTAAATTAGTTTCAATTATGTTGGTTAGCAATAAAAAGTATTTATAAATGTGTTTGCACTGTAAAACAGCTTTTGAAGTCAGCTGAGCAGAGGAACAGCAGTAGGCCTATGTTAACTTGTCGGTGAAACACTTGGTCTGTCGTGTGTGTGTGTCACTCCAGAGCCTATTGTATGTACTTGTGATTGAAATTATGTTTTTTGTTTTCCCCTGCAGGTGTCGTGTGTTTGTCACACAGGAGCAGCAATGGGTGACCTCACAGTCCACCAGCCAATCAAAGTGAATATAGAATCTGCTCTGCTGTATTCCGTACTCTTGCATGCAGCACACTTACTGTTGCTTTGTCTTCTGTTGATGCACCACTCTGCATGTGAGTTCACTGTAGAATACTGTAATTTATGAAATTAGTTTCATACCACACTGTTTAAAAGCTTTCCATATATTCTTTATTTCTCTTTTTTAGTACCCACTTGCATGTTTTTGTGATAAAATATGTAAGCTTTACTTTTTTTTTTATGGATTTCTACACAGTCAGTATACCATAGTGAATCACAAAAACTTAAGTTTCCTTGGCAGCTGTGCAAAGAGGCCAAACCAGTGCTAGTGAAGGGCTCACTTGGACATGATTCTGAATGTAGGCTCAAAGTTGGCATATGTTGTGCTCACTGTAAACGGAGCACTTTTGGAAGCCTTGCTTATTATCTACATGTATTATTTACATTGTCTAGTCTTGCACCATACGTAAAATTAACATTGTCATGGGCCTCATCACTATTCATGTGTCGGACATTTGAAACTGAGAAATTATTAGAAAACTAGCTTTTACCCGCTGCTTCGCGCGCGGCCCCACTATTGGGTGCTCTAACCACTGGGCTACTGCAGTCCCACTATAGGATTCTCACCCACTGAGCTACTGTGGCCCCACTATAGGGTTCTCTACCCACTGCTGCCCCACTATAGGATTCTCTACCCACTGCTGACCCACTATAGGATTCTCTACCCACTGAGCTACTACGGCCCCTCTCTCAGGTTCTCTACCTACTGAACTACTGCGGCCCCACTATAGGGTTCTCTACCCACTGAGCTACTGCGGCCCCACTATAGGGTTCACTATCCACTGAACTACTGCGGCCCCACTATCTGGTTCTCTACCTACTGAACTACTGCGGCCCCACTATTGGGTTCTCTACCCACTGAGCTACTATGGCTCTTGGGAAGAAATGTAAGATAGCCCATGGACAAAAAAGAAGGGAGAAATTTTTATCAATGCTTTTTTATGAGTGATCCTAAAAAAAGTTTTTTCCAGTACCTATGTACATCCCTAGTAATCATTTTTTAGAACCATTTGAGATATTTTCTTGGGATAAAAAGTAGTCTATGTCACTCTCTGGACTTCCAACTAAACCTTTTATAAAATAATGTCGATCTATTGCTCTAGTTTGACGTGAAAGAAGGACAAACAAACACACTTGCGCATTTATATAGCAGTAAGGATTAAATGTTCTACAAATTTGCTAATCGTACTCTTATGAGCGTTAAAAAAAAGTAAAAGAAATCATTTCAGTATTCACAAATGTTTACCTACCACTTTTAATTCAATGTTGAGACATGGAACTACCTTCCCTTTGTTGCTAGTTATAAGAGGTGCATGCCAGTCAGTGTGTTTGTTTATATATATGGAGATGGGGGCAGTGACATTTTTCAGAAGTTGATTTTTATTAATTTTGTTGATTTTTTGTGTAGTAAAAATATTCTTATGAGTTGATTTTGTCTTCTAGAATATTTGCCATGCCGATTTTTAAGAACATATCTCTGCATTGGAGGTAAAGGTCACTATGTATAGTTTACAAAACTGAGGTTTTGACATTGTATTATTTTATTTTCCGTGTTATTTCCAAGTCACAAAGCACTATAAACCATACATATTAATAAGTGATTTAGAAAAATAGGCAAGGGCACTGAGCCACCATGATATCGAGGTAAACTGCCCTGCTGCAAATTTTCATATTTGTGACATAGTGCCCATTACATCCAATGAACAGATATTATAAATGGAAAATAATTAATAATTGCAAATTTAACACATTGTACCTTATCGTCAGGCCTGTTTCTGACGTCAACAGTGCCCTGGGCATGCCATGAGCAAGTGTCACCTTCCCTAAGTACAGAGTTCAAATCTACCAGGCTTCGAGCTCACTGCTATTATTCCATTGTTGTTCTCACTAGTACTGCAGTTGCGGTGGCCATGTGTGGTTGTGGCCACACAAAGCCAGTGGTCCCCATTGGTGGTGTTTGTTGTGGTAGGCCTGTGGAATGAGCAGAAGGGCTGTTGTAGTGTGGTGCTGCATTGTGTTTGTTAATAGTAGATGGTGTTGGCAGTGTTACAAGTAGCACGGAGGGTGCATTGTGCACACCGGAATTTTCCCGCCACTATGTTTGCCACGTCTCTTTTGGTTGTGCATTGCCAGTGCGTGATTCGACTGCACTGCCCGCACGCCACTTTCTGTTCTGGCATAAGTTTTGATGGCAGTGCTGTAGTGCTATGCTGCGGTCCGTAAGGAAGTCAGTGGGAGCTGTTAACGTTGGCAGTAAAATGTTTAAACACTCTATACACAAAATATTACAGTGGCTGTTTTTTTAGTTGCGTGTTCTGTTGGTGTGAGGCATTTGGGGTGGTGCACTTTTTTTTTTACAGTGTGCGAACTCATTTGTCCCACTTCGGACGCCTTCACATGTGGTTAGCTTATCGTAATGTCAATTTTGACAGTTTAAATACTACTGTAGAAGAAAGTAGGCCCATTAGTTATCAGCCCTTTATGAGGAAAAAAACCACTGTGTAAAATATAATTGCTGATTTTTACATTACACAGTTCTAGACAGCAGTTGTACTATTATTAATGGAAAATAAGCGATAATTACAAATTAAGCTCATTATACCGTATCATCAGGCCTGTTTTTGTCATCAACAGCACCCTGGGCATGCCATGAACAAGTGTCCCCTCCCCTAAGTACAGAGTTCAAATCTACCAGCATTTGCACTCACTACTGCTATTATTCTGTTGTTGTCATTGGTGCCACAGTGTCGGTGGCAGCTTACAGAGTCGACATTACCCTGGACCACTCGCGGTCTGTTGCATTTAGAGCATAAGGATACCCTTGAGCCGGCAGAGGTAAAACTTCACACATTTTCAATACGTTCAGGGTTTTCCCAGCGAATGCTCTCTGCATTTTTTGGCTCGCAACAGTGTCTGTTGTTTGCCATTAATAGGTAGTATACCAGTTAAGTTAGCATGTCTTGAGCTTCGGCTCAGCCACATGGTTCAGCGCGCATGCTGTCATCGCAGTAGCTTGTCTCACCGTGGCTGTTACTGGACCCCTTTGCATTTGTGCAGGGGGGAGGAAAGATGCAGTTACCATCCGCGTGGGGTGTGTGTCACCACGCTCGTGCATCCTTGGGGTGGTGTGTCACGCTGCCCGCCCGCACTGTAATGTGGTTGGGGTTTGGTGGTGCCTGCTCATCTGGCTTAGTCCTTTCGCAATGGCGCTCTCAGGGATGCTCCATTTGTACTGTTACAAAATGGCGAAGCCCGAAAACTGAATTTAAATGTTTGAAATGCCCTAAAATTTTTAAAATAATGCTCAGCTGATGGCTGTTGAGTATGTGTTCTTTTGACAGCTTATTCACACATGAAAACTCTTGCAATACACAAATTTTCCTCATGAAATGTAATGTGACTTTTAAAACAAAAGTTAATTTAAAATTACATGATTTGCACGACAAATAAAAATGCACTTGGGAATTAATACAAAGTTACTCTGTCACCTTGCATTTTGCATCAACACACAAATAATTATGCCGCTGTAGGCAAACAAACAAATACGTTGCACTTTATGAAATTGACCCTTGAATATTTGGATGTTGCACAAACATGAATACTAACACTGAAATGCCCATTGTGAAGTGGACAATGTTATGTACATTTTACAAATACTCTTGGATATTAATATTGACGTAAACATTTTGCATGACTTGTGAAAAGAAACATGACTACAAGGTTACATGACGTGTTTTGTATACATAAACAAAACATAGCAATTTACATGACAGTTACTTTAAACATATGAATTACACTTTGTTACTATTGGCTGACACGTGTCTGCACATGAGTTGCAATTTTTCCCTTTAATTTTATTGTTTTCAAAGTACTCTTCACATCCTGCGGACATGGAAAAAGAGTACAAGTACACTAAAATGTTATAGTTTTACACGAACACTGGGGACATGTACACTGTGACGTTGTGGTACATTGCACTGTACATGGGTGATGTTTTTACTCATGTTTGTTGTTGTTGTGGGTTTCCACAAGTTGTTAAGGTTCTTTTAGTGTGGAGTGGGTGGTTTGTGCAAACCTGCTGTTCTTTTAGCACCACAAGTTGGGCAAGCCATTTTTGACAGCAAGAAAGAATGGCTAAACGAATGCTTGCCCCACTAGATGGAAGTCATCTTTGACGTGCTGCAGGTCCAGGGCTGAGGAGCTGGGTTCTCACCTTGCCTGACACAAAAGGCTGAGGCAAAAACCAATGGTATTGCCCGGTGCCATAACTCGATAGAGTTAGTGATGATGGCGTCGTGTGGCTGACGGCCCTGTGGGACCCTGGAGTTCTGTGTTAAGTTGCTTGAATTGTGGTGGCATTTCACTTACAGACACTGAAGTTACATAACAATTTGTACTGTTACTTTCTGGCAAAGCTGTGGGCTGCCTTGCACACCTTTTACTTACACTGAAATTGCTCTGCATTTGTGTGTAGGATCCATATACTTCCTAGGGTTACAAATACTGTACACTGAATTTACACTTCTGATTTTAGGGTGAGGGTACCTGCTTATCTTATGGGCTAAACAGCAAACCAAACGTCCCCCACTCAGTGTCAATTCAAACCAGTTCACCCTCCCTTTACCAGCCCCACATCCCCCCTCCCTCTGGCAGCCCCACAGAATGCAAATGGATGCTTAAGGGGGAGACGTTTGGTTATCTGTCTACTGTCTTGTCTATGAGGTGCTCTGGATAGGTGAATAATGAGCATTCACTGTCGAAACATTTCTCTTAAATTGTAATTCTGTTGTCACTGCTCAACGTGCATTTCGCTCACTCTTCCAGTTTGCCCCTTTCACTTCAGTTCTGAATTGAAAAACTTTAAGTTGTGGGTATTGAATTTCAACTGTGTGTATTGAGATAGCTGTTTCCAGGCTGCTTGATTTCTTTACATGGTGGCGTCCCCTGGCCAGTGAAATCACAAGATCTCACCCAATCTGATTTTGTTGTTTGGAGTATCTCAAGGCAGAGGTTTATAAACATCTCTGCCAGCCCTTTGGAATGCAATACGTAAAGAAATAGTCTGTATTCCTCCAGAAATATTGGCAAGAGTAATACCATTCTTCAGAACTTGCCTTCAGCAGTGCATTGACAGCAAGGAACACCACTTGAAAGATTTGCTTTTCTACTGTTACTTCCAATTTTGTAGTTTTGCATGGTCAGAATAAATTTATTTTACTTTGTACCAATTAATTTTTATCAGACCTTCAAATTAGGCAGGGTGTTTTACCACATCCTGTACCTGTACCTACTTAAGTCATTCTGAAACACCTTTTCAGCCATTTCCAAACTTAAGAAAAACACTTCAGAGGACAGTTGTGAATCTGAGATATATATACATGCATTCACAACACCACAGAGTATTTCTAGTCTTGCAAGCCTCTCTTTGTGTCGTAGGAAAATGCTTTTGGTTAAAACTTTGTGAAGCAAATACATAAAAATATTTCTAGTACAAGGAAAAGTTAAACCAATAATTAGATGTATCAAAACAATTATTTTTGTTGTAAAATCTTTGTACAAAACCCATTGACCTAATGTAAAAACCAATTCCATATAACTGATGTCTTGAGTTCCTCTCTTAGAAGAACTGGTAATGTTCCGTTCATATCACTCATTAAATTACATTTTGTTGAAGTTAGTTACATTCTGCTCACACGTGACAGCTTGTTTGTGGCAGAAGTTATCAAGTGACTTTTGGCCGGAGTGAGTTGGCAAAATGCCTCGTATTGCGTTACCTTCCTACTTCAAACACATGCAGTACTATAGTCCATTCCCGACTAGAACAGACTGGAATAATGAAATATTTTGCCATTGGGGCTACCTAAATATTTCAATAGGCAATGTTTAATTTACAAATAGCGTACCCAAAAACTAGGTTAAAACAATATTTATCCATAAACTATTTCTTACTTTCTTATGATGGTTTAGAAAGCCAAGATATTTCCATAACTCCCCTAACTGCTGTTTGTCCAATCTGTTTGCGAATACTAAGTTTTTAAAATATATTAGGCAGATCTCTTCAACATTAAACTACTAGTTGTGTACTGGCTTCCACAACTTGATAGTTTTTAGATTCTTGCATGAATTTAGGTTTTATATCCAAAATATATCATAATATTTGAGGCATTATCTAGAATTCATGCTTAGTTTATTATTGTTATTATTATTTTATGGTTTTCAATATTGGAGAACATTGCATAATTTGTGTTCCCTACATACGTACACACGCATGCATGCATGTAGGCACACAAATACACATACCTGTTGCTATTGATATGTTTGTTTATATGAGAAGTGTACAAAGTTAACCTTATCTTACATTTGAGTAGTGGTTTTCAAACTGTGGTCCACGACTTGATCCTCGATGATCCGCAAAATAAATTTTATGATTAATTTGACTAATTTATTTAAACATTTATAAAATTAAATTATTTGGTATCAAGTGTTTAACTTTTATGTTGGTAATTCATTTAAATGACTAATTAAATCCTTATTCCTATGTTTTGCTACTTGAAATAAAAAGGTGCAAATGGAGTGGTCTGTGTTTTGTAGACAGCATATACCTACTGGTCCAAGTTAAGTTGACAATCTACTTCTAGTGATCCAAAGTAAAGGGAAGTTTGAGAACTACTTCATTAGAGTGAGTAACTGAATGCATGTTACAGGCCCTACCTGGCTGGCACATGAAGTGCATTGCAGAGGTAGCAAGAACACAAAATTCAATAATGCTAGGCTACTTTGTAGGGGTGTCTGAACACAAAAAGCATATAAGAAATATTTTGTACGTATGACAAGTTTGAAGTTCTCATTTCAACTCCAAGGATTATTGTTATGGGCATGAAAATATCTAAAAATGGGTATTTTCAGAATCAGTTTCAGTTGCTAAATTTTATAAACAGAAACTTCAGAGTTATCTTCGAACATGCCATGCATCATACTGTTACAAGATGCCAGAGGGGCATATCAGAGTTAGTGAGGGATGGAGGTCTTAATAAAGATAAAAGAACTAAATTTTATTTTTTTATTTATTCACACAGCTATTATTTACAACATCAAACTACCAATCTCCACTATTTCTGTTGTTATACGCAGTGAATGCAATTTTTAGGCTATTTCAATTTTAATTGAAGTCCTTATTACCATCTCTATGTTGATTACAGCCAATTCACACTCATCATGTACACATATTCAATAAGTCTATTGCCATCATTCCACATGTATGTCACTCACGCATCCATTTCAGTAGTCCCACCTGTCAGTCTCACTCTCCAATGTACTGTTACTCACAGTCTGTAGACTTCATTCCTGCTGACCACTCATCACTTTGCTGGCTCGTCGCTTCACTGTCTTCACACTTCTGGTTCTTAGAGGTTGTACAACTCTCCAAACTCCAGATTGCCTGCTCAGAGGTCCGTTGTGTCTTTGGTCTGGCTGGCCTGATCTAGAAGGTTCCCAGCATCCTGAGTCCTACTGTGATAGGCTAGGTCAATGACCAAACATTCTTTCAACAATAACCCGAAACATTCAATTTGCTCAAGGACAGGCGTGTACAAGTCCTGATGGGCTTATTGCATCAGCACACCTTTGTGAATCACAGCTCACTCCTCGGGTTTCTGCTTGCCCCTGACACACAGATTCGCACACTACGGCAGGATGGGGCAAGGGAAGCGATGCAGATTAGTGAGCATGTAACACTGCCTCCTCATCAAGTCTGTCTCTTGCAAGTAACTCTACAACATTTGGATCTTCATAGAGTGCCATTTTGTTGATGTGGACAGCCTTCAGCTTCGCCCAAGAGAGTTTACAACAAATTCGAATGACAACATAATTAAATTTTTTCAGAATCCTGTAGGGGCCTTCTCAACATATCTGTAGCGTCTGGCAGAACCCTTTTTGTGTCTGTGTGTTGTACAGTCACACCAGTTGTCTTTGAAATACCTTGTTCGACATTCTCTTGTCATACAGGGTATTCACCCTGTCACTATTTTCTAGCAAGTCACTATAATATGAAGGCCTACAGAAGAATCTTAGAATCTCTTGGTAAGTTCCAGCAGGGCTGTGTTGGACTTGTAACCTGACTTCTAGTTAGGCATGTCAATTAAAAGTTGGTTTTGCTGCATGCCTAGCAAATGTTAGTTTTTGTATAGCCCTGTTTGCAGTAGTGCTGGATTGTTTCAAACTATTAGAGTATGGTCATTGGTGCCTTACAGAAGGAATAAGCCTTTCACAGTCAGTTTGAAATAATGAAGGAAGTACAGTAGCCTATTTTTCCTAGCATGTTCTTTTAGACTGTGGCTACAGTTATGAAATGTACTGGTAATTGTGGTGGATGCCACAGGTTGTGGTAGGCTCCTCGACTCATGTACCCTCAAGCACTCGTAGCTCATGTCAACTGCTTCACTCTCCCCTTTTGAGCTCATGTAGCCTGTTCTCAGCTTCCTGAAGCACACCCTCCATGGCACTGCCATCCTCAGATCCACTGCTGAGAGGTGCCATCACAGCGCTGGCTCTATGCTATGGGCAAGGCATCTGGACAGCACATGCAGGGCATCAACTCGTTGATGCGGTGTCTCAGTTGTTGGGCATACGCACAAAGCTCAGAATTTTGTTCACACAAATGCTTGCCTGCGTTATTCCTCTCACTGTCTCTTTTCACACTGCTGTTGTTGTGGGCAGTAGTCTCTTAAGTGCCTTGGCTGTCCACATGACCAACACTCAGGCAGGTCAGGTGGGGTTAATCTCTGTAGCACGTATCCTGGAAGTAATGTTCCTCATAGTTGGCTGCATCTCCTACAATGTCTTTCTTCATGCCATTGTCATCTTAATTCAGCATCTCTGCCCATACTGGGCATTGGGTTTTGGACCTCTGTCTTCCTGACTCCACCTCCAGTGCTCAGGCCAGGGCATCCTGAATGGTTTGGAGTGTAGCCAGATGTACCACTTGCTGTACCTCTGTGTTGGTAATGGCATAGATGAAGAAGTAGACTGTGATGATGTCAGGTGTCTCTTCAGGGCACCCTTCCAGAGATAAGTGGTACAACTGTACAGTATCTTGCCACGACTCCTGCAGTAGCTGCCCTGGTCACTGGGTGCAACCTTACAGTTGGGCATGTTGGGAATGTTGCAGGTATCAGTCACCAAAACATAGCTCTGAGGCAGACACCGGTTTGGGGCCTCTCAGTATAGTGGTGGGTAGTAAGCCCACTGTTCATCTGGCCAGCCATTCAGGGTGGCAACTATTTCAAATTGGTTGTGGTACTACCACCAAGAAGTATGGCCATCGTAAGGGGCGGGTGTAGTTGTGGCCCCCTTCCCCACTTGTGGCTCTGCAACACCAATTTCATAGAGCTGATGGGTATCCTCCGAGATTTCTGTATTGATCATGACTTGCACTTCTTCCTCACTCTCAATTGCTGTTTGCAATAATACTGGGACTCCACTGCTGAAGAAATTCCTGCTATTATTTCTTCAGTTCACTCATTTCACTCTCCACTCTCACACTGACGCTATCCATCCTTTTGTTAATGTTGTTCACTATTTCATTTACACTGTCCATTCTCTCTCTTACATTGTCAGTTTTCTCTTCTACACAGTCAATTCTTGTATTCTGTAACTAATGCCTTCTATTTTCCTTTCTATTTTTTCATTTATTGTAGCTATTTTATTATCTACTAAATCACTTGCATTAGTGATTTGGCTATGTACACTACTAATTTGGGTATTCACAATTTCATTTACACTTTCTTTCACATTACTAATTTAGTTATTTACAACTTTGTTACCTAACCCCTCTATTAATGCTAGCAGTGCTTTGAATTCAGCAGGCATTTTTCTCATTAGTATGTAATGCAATGGTTATACCAGTCTTAATTTTTTGGTCTACAGCTATTACAATTAATTAATTTGTTTTAATATCGCTAATTACTTGCCTATAGCCTAACTTAATTTACAATATTGAATGCCTCCATCCCGCTTGTAATAACCAGTGTTACATGTTTAAATAAAAAAAATAAAAGAACTAATTTTAAATTTTAATTTACACAGCTATTAATTACAAAATCAAACTACCTTTCTCCACTATTACTTTTGTTATTTTCAGTAAGGCTGGGGCCAAACTTTCCATTTTGCTGGGTCCGGTTTGGCTGGTCCTGTTCGGCGAGAAGGTCATATATCATTGCTTTAAATGGGGGAGGCGACACCATCCCTTAAAACCGGTCCCGGCGGGAAGTGGCAGGACAATGTTGACGGGAAGGCAGGATGGGAGACAAAAACGCATGCTTTTCAATGCGAATGTCCACACTGTTCGGACGGGCTGGTCCCGTTTCCCTTGTAGTCCGTAGTTTTGTATACATTTTGGACATGATGTTTGACACAGACAAACCTCATACATTTAATTGAAGAGCACTCCGATGTCTGGGACATGTCTTCAAAAAATTATGTGTACCAGAACATACATGATAAAAGCTGGGAGGACATCGGGAAAGGAATGTTCGCGACATGGGAAGAAATGGAGCTGCAAGAAAGGTAACAATAAGGTTTAGTCTGTTCATGGTAAAGTGTGCACTTTTTAAGGTCCTGTTAGATTTTTCCTTCCAGTTAATTTCTATGTTGCCACCACTTTTTAATATAAATATTGGTATGTGGCTAATAACACAGTGTAAACATTTCACTAATCTCAAATGTAAACATCTTATACTGCAATAAAATATATTTATTACTGGCTAATGCCTGTTGAGAGGGCCTTAAAAAGTGTTCACTTTATTGTGAATAGCCTATAGGTATAATTGATTCATGGTATCTTCAAATTTTTCTGAAGCCCTGCTAAGTTTCTATTTTTGGTTACTGATTACGTATCCTTCTGCTACACCTAAACATAAAAACTGCCATGTTACTTCTACTTTTATAACTGCCAAATGTGTTGTTTACTGTTTACAGCTGTTTCAAAGAATTCTGTCATATTTCAAAAACCATTCCGTACGAATATTCAAAATTTATGCCTATAACAAAATTTAGGTCAGTTTTAGTGACTATAGTTTTAATGGTTAGTATTTACCTGCATTGTTAACATATTTGTTATACACGACATACCGGTACCACATTACACATTATTATTTTGCCGCTACTGTATTTAATGCTGCTGGCATAAAATCCAAATTGAAGGAACAACCATTCCAATGAACAGACACAGTAAATTCAAGTATGCAACTCATGCTGCTTATTTTTTGTACCTAGCAGCGACATACTTAAAAGATAGTAGTAAATATGTACACAAATAATAGGCTTACCATAACTTTTATTCCGCTCATATTTCTATCCAATGGTACTTAATGTCTTCTAGGTAATTTTCATTATTTATTTAAATTTATCTCGCTAGGCTTAGTATTTTGTTAATGTGTAAACATTCAAATCACGAAAACGTAAGTACGTGACACAATTGTGTTTCAAAAAATCAACTTAGTCATAAAAAAATTCACTTTTAAAACGTATTAATTTTGCATGTCCAATATTTTCAATCACACACACTGGCTCAATGTAACGTAATGGCAACAACACTCTTTCACACACAGCAGTCACAACGCATGTTACAGTACGTTGATTCCTGCTGCTGAAAAACCGATTTATCAATACATCGTAACTTGTCTTGGTAGGTTTAAAAAACTCAATGTGTACAAATTTGAAGTAATAATTTAAAGCAGTTTTTGGAGCAAGAAAAATTAACCCTTCATTTGGCAAAAAACTACACATCATGGCATGGCTCACCACGTCTTCAGATTGTGACCCTCAAGCAATCACATCTAAATTTATTAAAATACGTATTCAAACATAAAAATCTCTTTTAAGTTGTAGATTTCAAATTAATCATTATTTTGCTGTAATAAGTATGAAATATGTTAAAAGTGAAAACATGTATAATTTTATGCTACTACTAGCGATGCGAAACTTCCCGAGGAAGAGAGAGAGAATGTCAAGCTCTGTCAAGTTTCTTCCTCAAACATACACCATGTCATTAGGGAATACGCACAATAATTTGTGCTGTTATTTTAAACTGTAACAATTAAATATGTTTCTATCGGGCTACCTAAATATTTAAATATTTCAATAGGCAACGTTTAATTTACAAACAGCATACCAAACAACTATGTTAAAACAACATTTTAACTGTGAACTATTTGTTACTAGCCGTTGCTAATACGTCTCTGCTCTCACTGTATTTAATTCGTATTTAATACAAGACAAATATTACAAGTTATAGAAGATAGATATTAAGTTAAAGTTTCATTTATTCAAGAATTCAGTACTTTAAAGTTCCATTTTACTCAGTTGTTCTTGCAAGAAAAATGTAAAGAATAAAAAATTACATGATTACAAATAGTTACAAAATATACATTATATTACTAATGTCACATAACTGCTCAAACATTTATACTAACTACCCATCTAGGTTACTTTTTATAAAGATAATGAATGTCATTGGAACTCAACTACCCCATCACCGACAAAATAATCTGCAATAATGTCTGACTTTTCTTCCTTTAATTTTTTATTCACAAGTCCCAGCATTATTCACGTCCTCAAAAGGATAAGTTTCTGTCATCGACATCAATACAGTCCATACAAATTTATGCAATATGCAACATGCCTTTACAATGTCATCAACAAAGTCAGTTTCCACAAGTATTGGAGTGTGAAAAATCCTCCATTTGTTAGTCAAAAGTCCAAAAGCGCACTCTAGCGGTCCTGCCGAACAGGAAAGTGTGGGCTGGCAAAGGTCATCCCGCTAAATGGGATGCGTTTTGACCGGACCCGCTAGATAGGAAGGTGTGGTCCCAGTCTAAGTGTAATATGTAATGTATATCTCAATTTACTGGCTCGTTGATTCACACCTGGTGCTTAAGGTTGTACAACCCTCTGAACTCTTTAGACTGCCTGCTTGTAGGCCCGTCGTGACTTAAGTAGTCTCACTGAACTAGAAGGTTCCCTCCACCCCAGGGCAATAACCAGAACATTTTTTCAATGATAACCCCAGAAATTCAGTCCGCTCAAGGATGGGAGTCCATGAGTACATCTTTGTAAATCCCAGCATACCATCTGCCCCCTTGATGTGGCAAGGGAAGCGATGCAGAGCAACATGCATATAACAATACTTTTATTACCTTGTTAGCATGCCATAAAAATATAGTTACAGCCTAAAAGTCATGTTGAGGTGATTTGCCAACAGAAATACTGCACACCAGTTGAGCAACTTGTGCATAGAGGCAATGAGGCAAGTGATGAATGAGCAAGAGTCTGTCTTATTTTGAGGCCTCAAATGCACGAGATAGCTGCAGGCAGGAGCAACCCTTCAAATGACATTCTGTAGTTTGGAATTTTATATTAGGCCTACATTTTCTATCATTAACCTCAGTAATGAAAACGTAATTTGCTTCACTCCATTGCCTTACATTACATGTAGAATTGTCTAAATGCAACTTTTTTCTCACAATGCAAAAATGAAAAATATGTTATGAACTTTCGTGAAAATGAAAATGAAACAAAAATAAATTATTCCTTAAGAACTGTCTTAATGAAAGTTATTCATTATAACAAATTTTTTGCAAAACCAAACCAAAAAAATGGACGCTATGGAGTATTTACCAAATGAAAACAAGATGATTTACAGACAAAAGTTTATTTTGCTGTAGCACTAAACAAACATTCAATAGACACTGGAATATTACTCAAAAAAGAGGATTTTCATTTTGTTAAAACTTTCTGTGACAAAATTTCTTACTGAAACAAAAGTAAAAATTGTAATTTTTCATTTTTGTATTTGGTATACTGAATATTCACACAACCCTAATTGTAGGTGTAAGTGAATTAGTGCATAGCATATATTTTCATGAATTTATATTAGTACAGTTTTTTAGGTGATGTAGGAAACCAACTACAGAGACCAATGCAGATTTAATGCAGTCAGCATTTGCAAACCAGTATGAATTGTTTATTTTCAGTTCCATATATTTCACCACATTAACCCCTTAATTGGTAAATTTTTCAAGCTTAATTTTGTACTTTCTATAATATGATAGTTGTAGTTTTTAACCACACAGCAAGTTTTCTACTTTAATAGTCACTTTATTACTTTCAAGCAAAATGTTAACCATGTTAATAATTTTTACTAACCAAGAGTTGTTGAATAGTTTTGTTGACTCTATGGTATATGTCTACATTGACTGCAAATAATACTGGTAAACCATTTAGTGTTGGTATTACACCTACATGATTATTGTAGACCAAGAACAACAACGCTTCCAGAACAAAATGAGGTACACACACACTCAAAAGTGTCACTTCCAGCTCGTTTTAGGGGCAGCGGTGGTGTAGTGGTCAGACCACGTGCCTCCTATCATGGCAAAGTGGGTTCGATTCCCAGTGGGGTCACCGGGATTTTCACACATGGGAAATACGGTAGATGTTACCATTGGCCAGGCCGGCAGGTTATCGTGTGGTACTCCCATTTCCACCACCTCTGTATTCCACTGTCCTTCTCGTTTCCTTTTATCAATTTCGATAGCTTAGAAACCATCTGAGAACAACTCCCCATTATTCTAGCCTCTGATAGTTTCTGCAACAGCAAGTTGTGATGTTGAAGAAGCTTTTTTTTGATAGGTGTATTTGAAAATTTTGTATCACCAATATATTGGTAATATATCAGTAACTGCATTTGTGGAGGAGAAATTTTTCCATAAGCCCATATGGTAGATATATTGTCATTTTTTTATTTTTTATTTTTACAATAAACTTAAAACTATTTTCAGTTATGTGTCTTACGTACAACTGGTTGGGTTATAAATTTGTGGTTCAGTCCTTGATGCGTCCTTTAAAAAGGTGTTACTCTATTCATTTTTCTTTAATTTGTCAGAAACTCTCCCGTGGAAAGTGAATGATTAATCTGTTTCAAAATAGCTGGGCTTACAGTACTAACAAATTTTTTCAGTATGAAATATTTAATTCCTAATTTCTTTTATTGATTTGGTTTCTTAAGCAGTTTAAATATTTACTGGTTCCCTCTAACTGGAGTAAGGAATATAGAGTTAACAAATGAAATAGATTTGTCACTGTTGTGTGCTGTTTTAGGTAATCTAATCTGCAAAATATTTTTCTGCACTAGCAACAAATAAGTTGAATTCATCAGGCATTTCATAGGCTGCTGTAAGCATATTTACATTTTGTAGAATTACATTTAATATTTTATTAGCTCTTGATTTATCATGGATTTTCTAATTTATTATTTTTAATGTTTTTCTATGGTTTGTGGTATTGTGTGCTTTATTAGAGTAATAACTTGAATTCACTGTACAATATTGCCACACCAGTAATTAGGTTTGTTTGCACGGTATGCTTTTTCTACTATCTGAGAGAAAGTGATATTTTTCACGTGCGTAAAAGTAGCAAACAGCAGTTACTCTTGGCAGGACGACAGGAATGACTTACAGCAGTAAATTAAAACATAAAAAATAAATAAATAAAATGTTATTTTAAAAAAATGTTGATAATCATTGTTGTCGAGTGTGTATTAAAAATTTTGGCCACTCAAGATAACTTACTTTCGAGAATAAATGTCATAGTTGTTTTTAATTCCCTTTGCACGTCTTGCAGGATACCCAAACGTATTCTCTTCGTCAATCTGTGTAAAAGCAAATTACTATTTGCAATCGTCACTCTTAAGACACTTCCACTTGTGTAATTTTATTTTGGTGGCCATTTTTTCTACCTTGCTTGTTTTGATATTTCTGGTGTATCTCGGCAAGCAATAGCAGAAATAGATGCTTTTTATAGCACAAATAGCAGTTGCTATCGCCCACTGAACAGCGTACAAAAAAAGTGCTTCTGGTAACACCAAGGGCAACAAGCAGAAATAACACTAAACTAGCAGAATAGCAAACCAGGTGAATACACCTATTATGAGTTCATGTAATAACTGTCACCTGTGTTTTGTTCCACTGTGCAGAAATATGCCCTATTTGCCATAGGGTCTGTGTGTGCACAAATATGGCCTATTTGCCATAGGATTTGTGTACTTGTTACATTACATTACCAGTATACTTTATATTAGTAATGATAGCTAAAATGCAAAACATTATTTATTTGTTCCTTTTGCAGTTTAGTATTTAAAAGGAACATTTATTTTCATCACATTCCATAATACTTTGCTTGAATGTGAGTACAAAAAGCTGTCAGCTTACTTGATAAGATAAATATTTTGAGTGTTTTTATCTTTTCTCTGTGTCTGTAGAGGTATACTATCCAATGCAGTGGGCATAATTTTAGTTACTAAGGTATTCTATTCTATTTAGTCTGCTAATACATTATGTTTGAGTGCTTAGCATATTGACTGTAGTGTAGCTTTTATTGTCGAGATCAGACACTACTGACTATACAATCTCCATAAAACTATTTATCTATTGATTTTTATTGTGGTAGTAATAATTTATATATTCATGCATGAGAGTTATAAAATGATATGGCGGACTGGAAGTGTAGCCAGGTTACTTTGTGTGTGTTGGATGAATCATATTGTTTTGTGTTGCGTCACTGGAATGGTGACAGAGCACATCCTCTCAAGGTCACAATGCTTGGCCATGGAATCTTGTGGTTTTCTGTACTGTTTGCCATAGGCTGGCCATTTATCAGTTTGTCCATGTGCAGACTGTGTGGCTACAAACATTTTACACATCATCTCTTTTTTTTATTATAAGATTGAGTTTTGGCTTGTTACAGCATTTGTTTCTCCGTGTACTTGATCCTGAAACTAAAGTTTTTTCCTGCTTTTGTGAAAAACATTTATTCCAATATTTCAATTGCTCAGTGGTATGTAGTGTGGATGCTAAACCATAAATTTAATTAACCCAACATTGATTATATTAACTGTGAATATGCAGAGTTTTGGGTCATATTATTTGTCTGTAGTGTTATATTTATGTATTTCAACAGCCTGATAATATTAAGTACCTATAAAAACCTAATACAGCTGTTGGAGAAAAACACTATTATTAATTTTATTTTCTAACTTTGTGTCAAAGCAAATGATTTGTAAATTTGAAGTAATACATGAAATTAAAAACACAAAGCTATAATTATAGAATTTGGTGTGAAGTGTGAGAAATGTCATTTATTCCCAAATGAAGATGATGGAGTGAATAATTATTTATGAGAAGTAACTGGTTATCTACTGTATGGTATTAATTCGCCTGTTGTATTGGAATATTTTGTGAGTTGCCTGTTTCCATACACCAAAGCATGTAAAGTCCTTCGCACATATGAAGTAAAAAATCTTTTAGGGCCTTGACTACTGCAGCTGCAGCATATTTCATGTTCAATATATGGTTTTCCTGTGTAAACATTTCTTCAAAATATGTGGGATCTTCGGTGTTTATCATAATTTATTTTATTGTTGAAATACATTTAGAGTAATAATCTTACGACCCAAGGGCTACAAGTTTAAACTTTTGTTGCAAAACCTGTTGAATTTATAACACTTCAATAGAATTAAAAATCTGAAGGACTTTCCAAATTATCCTCTTTATTGTGTTTCATGTAATGAAAATTGTCAACCTGAAAGAAATGACATAGCTCATTCAGGACATTATACTTTTTTTGACACATGATCGTATGTTCATGTGTACTGAGTGCAGGCATTTTTTATGTATCTGTTGAAAAAGGGGTAGGCAGAAGTATAACTTCTACAACTCTGAAAATTATGTTTCCTGAATTCTCCTAAATATTGTCATTGCTTTTTGTTTGTTCTTGCCTGTTGCCAAATTACGTGTTTTATAGCCTCATAGCTTTTGTCATGTATTAAGGCTCCATGGAATGAATATAAACAAATAAAATAAATTTGAATCAGATATATGTATACTAATTGGAATGTTTTTGAGGATTTGTTACTCCCTACTGGTGAGCATAAAAATCAACTCAAACCAATATAGTAAGTGTGACTGCTCAAAGTTGAATAGTAAATTACTAACTATATGGGGCCATTTTAAAGCTTGGTGGCTCAGCTGTAAATTACTTCAGGTTTCATGTATCCTCACATTACATTTAAATATTCATTTGCTAAAGGGAACAAACAGTAAAAGATAATTAAAAAGAAAATGCAAGATTACAAAAATGAAAACTCTTTTTGACATCACATTTGTGATTCAGTATTTTTTTTACCCCGTCCCCAGCAACAATTACTGCCCGCAAGTTCAGTGATAATTTTCCTCTGTAGATGTGAAATTACAACAGATGTTGTGGGGTTGTCAAAAATGTAATACCATTTGAAAACTTAAGCAAATCTTATATCCAATACTATTTTATGATTAAAATGCATGAAAATATGAGCTTGTGGTTTGAATAGAATTTTTTTGCCAGTAGGCCTCTTCAGTGTGATAGATAATTCAGGACACTTTTCACAATGATGATGTGGTTATTCAGTTGGGTAGATATTGCCAAATACAGTCTTCAACTGACTAGGAGTGTTGATACATTTAACTGATGGGTATGTAGGACAGTGTAAGAAAAAGGTAGTGGTACATGTTAATTTTTTGTTCAATCTTATGTAGCCTCCCTGTGAAATGACAACCTAGAAACTAGTCCTGAACCCAGGGAGGCAGTTTTCCACACCTGAAAACCCTAGCCATGCCAGGTTGGAATCTAAATCCTTTGCAATGCTTCTCTGGCAACTTAACAACCACTGTTGGCATTGCAGCGTAGCTCTGATCCATGTTAATGATACTCATTAGTTGTAAAAATCCTTGTCAATAGAGTTATTGCCAATTAAAAATAGTAAATTACATGATAGTTATCATCTGACATCTTGTTTGCTGACATCCCATTGGCTGACATCATTAGTGTGAGCCATTATGCTGGCACAAGTCATATTAAGCAGTTATGATGATATTCTGTGTGAGAGTATGGTGTGGTGTAGCTTACATAATAGCTGTGCTTTATGTGGATATCTATATTGTAATGCAAGTTACTGCCCCAAACAAAACTGGATTCTTTACTTTGGTGCTCATCTTGACGATTCTCACTTAGCAGCAAGTGTCATCATTTATTGCCCTTATTGCTACTTGTTTTGGCCCCACAAACTTGCAGATCTGCTTCAGGTTGTTCAAAAAAATATAATAATCATTTGTTAAAAGTGTTACAGCACTGAATATATGTGCATCTATAAAATTGCAGGCTTATTGTAAAAATAACATATTTTGTAAGAATGTGTTTCTCATTTGAGGAAACACACATATATACACTGTTCGAAATGTGTTTCATATTACAAAAAGAATACATAACACACATACTTAGACCTGTGCCTAGTTTTAGTGTTGTGGGAAGAATTTATTATCAACAACTCAGACTGTAATTAATAAAAAAAAATAGTGACCGACAAACACATGCCCACTTAAAGTTTAGACCAGTATATTTCCACATTACACGAGAGACATTATAACCAAGTTTCATAGCCTAACACAGAATGATGGAGGACATTCAGAAATACATCTGTCAGTGAGATATCATATGCTGCTATTTAGTTGCATGTTATCTTTTGCAGATGTTCCAAATATATTATATAGTGTTTTACAAACAGCACTTGTGCAGTATTATGTAGGACCCCATGTGGAATTATTTTCATCTATATGTTCCTTTCGATTCCCAGACATCAAAACAACTTCTCGTAAATTTGCTATATGCATAGCATTAAAAAAAAAAAGGTGATCAGTGACCTATTATAAAACTCATGCTTATTAATAAATAAATCTAATGATGAGACTTGCATTTTGACAAACATGTGAAACATTTCTCTTCTAATCATAACTATTTTAAATTAAAATTCAGTCCAAATGCTTTTTTAGTACAATACTAGTACAGTGATGGTTGAAAATGACCATTGGGAAAAAGTATTAATTTGGTCCATTACCTGTGGACATAATGTAAAACTTTCATTCGAACATTTCCATTTGTTCCATACTAATTTTTGTGTGTAGATGCTATCTGTCCCAAATAAGTGACATATTTGGATCGCCAATAATTCTTTTTTACCAGGGAAAATCTACTTAATCATCTCTGTTACAATAAAGGGCATTATTTAAAATGTAATATTCATTTTTCACAGTAATACCAGTTGCACTATAGGTAATGCAGAATGAAGTTTTGAAATCACATAAATAACATCTTACATCCTTTAATGGAATATGCTCTGGTGCATTTTCTAGGACAGTATCTTTCTTATCTTGACCCAGTTTAGTTAACTAGAACATTACATTCTCAGACATTGTTTGCTACTTCCCCTGTAGCAAATACTTTAAGTGTTTTAAAGTGTCACTCTATGCCTTTTTCTGTTTCTGGAGGTATATTTTTCACATATTTTTGTGGTGTTGGTGCATTTCATTTTCATTCAGATGGAAGCAGGGTGCAGTGATTGTGCAATTACGTGGGTTGTTGATAGTTTTTGTTGTAGGTACTTCAATATAGGGTTGCCAGATGTACTGTTTTACTTGGAACAGTTCTATTTTTGCATATCTTGTTCTGTGTATTTTCCTTGTCTGTAAGAATACACTAAATGTTCCAATTTTTCATAAGTTTAGTTGCAAAATTTAACAAAAACTGATTCAGTTACACCATTTTTTAAAGATTGTAGCATTCTTTGAATAAATGTTATATCTTTTCAAATAGTTTTTTTTTTTGTATTTTAATAATTTTATTAAATGAGTTTGGGTTGTATCCCAAAAAAAAAGTAGAATATATATTTCCAAGTACAAATATGTCATATACATCAAATGTAGATGAACGAAATAGAGGTTCAGTTAACTCTTTGAAACAAAAGTTTTTTAAATTTTTCGATTATAATGAAATATCTAATAATTTTTATCAAAATGTACTTGCAGATAAAAATGTGCTCACTATGGCATGTTCAAATTTTGTATAATATTTTTGGCTCTATTGAGAATATGTATTAGTTTCTGAGTTTGGTCAAATAACTGTGTATTTGTGTATACAACCTTTATTAATTTAGAGTTATCTGAAAAATCAGTTGCTTAGCACATGTTATATTTTTACTTTGCAATTTTCTGACAACTATACTTCCCAGAAATAATGTTTTCTTCTGTTCTTTACTCTCTCTTATTGTAATGTTGCAATGATTCTCATGGAAGCCTGGCTCCATTATGGAGTATGAAATGTTTGTTTGTATTGTGTAGTCTTCAGAGTATTCAAAAGGGGATGTAGAAAAGACTAACAGTAAGTTCCCTCAGTACAGTTACAACCTGGAAAACAAGTAGTATGTTGTTATTGGAACAGTGACCTTTATTTCTGCAGGGGAAATTGTGTTTTAGCTGTCTTAAAATCCTTATGGTTGAAAAAAAAGTAGAAACAGTGGCATTCATTATGTTGTTTTACTTTATTACTTACGCCCATTAACATATTCCTTGACATGATTGGTCAGCAAGGTTGATGTTTAAACGGGTTCAGGTCAAGGACTGATAAGTACGTGATGCCTTATTGATTGTGATGTGTTTGTATCACGAGGTTGGGTTACAAGCCAGTTAACACACTGTGATATGCAGTGTTAAACTAACTCTGTCTGGTCCAGGCAACTATTGAAGATCTCTCATCAATCATAGCTCTATTTTCTTTCATGTTTTTAGTGTTGCTGCAGTAATGGCTTAAATATGTGCATTTCATAGAAGCAATTAAAGTTTGAATTAACAAGTAAATAAGTTGATCAACACTGTGTCATAATTAAATACAGTACAGTGATCTATTGTGTACTCAATTTTTCATAGAACTTCTACCTGAAAACTGAAAATCGATGCAACTTAAAGTTGCTTAGGTGCCACACTTAATTCTCACTTAAGCCTATGTTAACTTAATTTATTACTTTTATGCCACTGACATAGAATTTTCCAAATCAACCAGCAGTTTATTTTGCTATAAATGTGTGGTTTTTTTTCTGAAGGTTTCCATATAAAAGAAAGGGAGATCATTTTTAAATTGACTGCTACTTGTATTTAATTGAATTACTTAAATACTGAAGTTTGTGTGTCACTTAAACCTAGTGTTATAAAAAGATTATGGTTGCTGTGTTAACAATTGCTTCCCACTTTGAGAACTTGCTAAGGAATTTTTTGCTGAAATTTTTTCAACCTATTGATGTGGTATATACTATTGCCTTTTATAAAACAATTAGGTGGCTACAGCTACATGGTTTGGAATTGAGTTCTGTGATTAATTAGATATACTCGTTGGTTTATTATGTGATACTTTCCAATATTGCATGTTTTAATGGTCCCATAGAGGATTCATCCAAGATAAGTGGAGGAAGCGTACTCAGATGAATAATCCATAATAATCTACCACATTATGTATTTAAAATAGATAAACATACAGTGTTTATATTATGTTATACAATACCCTTACATTAAGTTACATTAAATACTGTAATTTACGTTGGGGGAGCTCAATATATAATTTACTGTTTAGCTGCAGCAGTTAAGTATTTATGGTTTAGTTATTAATGTAAGCCACGTGTAGCTACCTACAGAATGTCTATAAGAAACCTGTTGGGACTATTGGAACATCTTCACCTTAATGATGCCGAAGGCTGATTGTTGCGCTATGGTGGCCGGAACCCCTGTTGTCATTTCATCCTGCCCCGTCGGCGGCTGGCTGTGCTAAGACTGTGCTCGTAGCCCCCCCCCCCCCCACTCAGGGCCTCAAATATGGCGCTTGTTTCTAAAACACGGAACTGTTATTAAAACGCCCAGCGGCTCTTGTCTGCACTCGTCGCGGTTCTCAGCTTAACATCACTCTCTTCTGATGGTAGTGTAATGGACTGTTGTAGTGTGGTAATGGTACTGGGGCATTTCAAGGTACTCATCTGCTTCTTGGCAGTGGGAATATGGTAATGTTGAAGATCTCGTCAATACGGAGGGACTGTGTGGGAGGAAATTTTGATTCAAAGAGTAAGTGTGGAAAGGTACTGCCTTGCCTTCTCTCTTGCATTGACCTGCGTTTGAATTATTATGGGTGGCCTGTGTATTCTGCTGACTGAGAGTGGCAGTGCCCATGGTCCTGAACTTGACTTGTAGTATGGAGTATAAAGTCTTCCTTGCGGTTGACGTGGCAGTCACATTCTGTATGCGGTAGTGAAAACCATCAACTTCTGTTGAGGTGCTAACCTACCTATATGTTACGTAGCTTTGCAAATATTAGATTGTTTTAAATAGCAGACTTTAATATTACGTTAATGATACGTCAAAGAAAATTTAACATTATGTTTTAACTTGTAAAGGTTTAATGCTCCATCCATTACAAAATATATTAAGCGTGTACATAATAGCTATTTTGATCAATTACTAAATACAGAGCTTTCGTAATAGTGAAAATTTTTTTACGTTTTATCATTTTATCTCTGAAAGAAAATGCATGATGAGTCACTTTGTATAATAATTGATAATTAAACATTATGTGAAACACTACAAATAATTTCTCCCTGAAAGAAAGTTCATGATTAAACATGTTTTAAAATGTAGAAGTAGATACTTTGTAAATTATGCAAGTAAACAGTGTGACAGTATAATGAACACTTTGGTATATTATCATGCGCTAAATAGTTAGAATAGGACGTGGAAGGATTTTTGTATTGAAATGTAGTATATTATTATAACTTATTAATTACTTTACTGTCATTTCAATAAAATTGTATTTATCAGTTTTGCCCAACTACATTTTGGCCCATACAGAGGGATGGAAGGATTTTTACCTTAATTTACATCTATATTTATTAAACTTATCACTTACACAATATAATTTCTGATTGTACTATCACCCTTGCAACAGGAAAATTTGTTTTTGCTGGTGT